>OZ007595.1:156460485-156844405 GCA_963931845.1 Maratus michaelseni | reverse complement strand
CTTAGTTGCAATGTTTTTATAGAGAAAAAATCGTAATTCTCTATACGACTTTCAAGAAAACTAAGTTTTACTTTGAACTTACTATTAATTAAATAATTTTAAAGAAATTAGTTTTATATCTGTTTCGTAAAACCCTGTAAACAAACGAAGTGACGTGAAAATCTCAGACGTTAATTTTCTTACCGCTCCTAATTACCGAGTAATTACATCCGTTCTTTTATACTCGTCTTTATTCCTTACTTTTAATTCTATAATTAGCGGCAAATGCTCCTTATTACCCTTATTTTATCATCCCATACAATCCTCACGACCTCAAAAACTCTTTTTCTTCACTAATGACCATTTCTTCTCCTTTACCATTAATTTGCACATACAATACAAATTTTTCTTTTTCTTTTCTGTTTTGTTTGGCATAATAACCTGTAAATTGGAAATTTGTTATTATAGTATTCTCAAAGGAGTTTTTCTCGTTTCAAAGAAATGCTAGTGAAATTATATTTTTTAAACACCTACTGTGCACACACAAAAAAAAAAATGGGATTAAGATTGTTATTAAACTGTATTTTAACTATTTTATATGTTTCCTCTCCTTATTAAAAACTTAGTTTTGTCTAATTTTTTACTGGTAGCGTATGTGTAGATTTATTTTAATTAAAGGATTCCTTGTTTATGAAACTTTTTCTAAAACATTCTTTTAAAAAGTTATATTTCTGTGCAATGCATTTTTTTTTTTTGTTTTACAAAACAAGTTTATTTCAAAAACTATTCATTTAAATGCTTGAAAATATGAAGTATAATATGTAGATAAGGAAACTAAAATTGCTAACACAGTAATACTATTTTTTAAACTAAAAGGCGATGTGTGTGCTACTAAAAGTTTAAAAATATTCATTTCCCCATTTATTTAGCTAGAATATTTTTTGTCATATGAAAAATCGTAACTCTTTATACAACTAGGAAGTTTTACTTTGAATTGAGCATTAATTAAATAATTTTAAAGAAATTAGATTTATATATTTTTCGTAATACCCTATAAACAAACGAAGTGACGTGAAAATCTCAGACGCGGATTTTCTTACAGATCCTAATTACCAAGTAATTACATCCGTTCTTTTATACTCATCTCTATTCCTTATTTTTAATTCCATAATTAGCGCAAAAGCTCTTTATTATCCCTTTTTTATCATCGCATACAATCCTCACGACCTCAAAAACTCTTTTTGTTCTTTAATGACCATTTCTTCTCCTTACCATACCATAATTTGCACTTACAAAACAAATTTTGAATGTTTTTTTCCCTCTTTTATTTAGAATGACGACCTGAAAATTGCGGTTGTATCTTTATTATTATAATATAGCCAGAAAAGTTTTTCTGTTATAATAAGTTTCAAAGAACAGCTTCTGAAATTATATTATTTAAAGGCCCGCTTTACACAAAAGAAATGGGATTAAAGTTGTTTATAAACTATAATTTAACTATTTTGCATACTGATTAAAAAAAACTCTGCTGCTTAAAAAGAAGAAAGCTGTTTTGACTGACATTCTATTGGTAGAGTATGTATAGATTTATTATAAACAAAGAATTATTTTGATCTAAATTCTTTCTTTATAAAAATTCTTTTTATAAATGTTATTTAAAAATATGTTGCCGTTATTTCTGTCAACTTTTTTTTTTAAAGTTTATTTCAAAAACCAATCACAAAAAACACATTAATTAAAATTAAAGATTAAAATGTTTTAAAAATTACATAAAAATAAAGAAAATTAAGTAACATAAACTTTTTGGCAAAATCGTATGCCTGAAACTAGCATTAAATTAGATTAATTCAGATATATATTGTGAAATTTAAAACACAAAAGTTATTTTTGTCTTCTAATATCTTGCACATGTGTTATAAATGTTTTCCCAAACTATTAGATTTTTTTATGTATAAAGTTGTGTTCAAAAATAGAGTAGCGAGCTGTCGCAGCTTGTTTCTGTTAGTCATAAAAATATACCTTAAGTTTAAAGCCGTACATTTATGCTTATTTATGCTATAAGCGTATTTATACTATTGTTTTTTTTTTCTTGAACAGTCACTTTGAAAAAAAATAATCTTCTTAGAAAATTACGTTCCATCCTTCAAAGCTGCGTTGTATTTTGCTATTCTATTAGTAAAATAGAACAACATTCTTTAACAACGCTATTACATTGCTTCAAAGCTCAACAATTTTCTTAATTCATTCCCAGGTAATGGAAAAAAAACTCATAATTTTCTTATATATATATATATATATATATATATATATATATATATATATATATATATATATATTTATTTATTTTGGATGGGGCTACCTGTTGTATTTTTTTATATTTATAAAATAGTTGTAAAATTATATTTTTTGACTCTGCAAAAAATGCAATGCCCTTGTACATGCTAAATGCTTTGACACATTTAAAAAATAATTAAAATTTGAAATTCCAAGAATTTTTATTTATCTTAGACAGAATTCATGCAAGTCCTAATTTTGTTTTATTGTTTTATCAATATCTTGCATCTGATTTTATGATCATTCCTGCTAATAGCACGTTTGCTGCGCATTGATGATTCGAAAATTTTACAATTCATAAGACAATAAAGTTAATTTTCCTCTACAGTTTTGACAATAGTATGATCTGTTTATCATAAAATATTACTCTGAAGCAAAAATTTTAATAAAAAGTTATTGCGGCAGGGATTGGATTAATGTTCTAACTAATTTCGTTTTGCTTTTCTTGGAATGATGACTTGAAAATTGAGGCTCATGTCTCTCTTTTTATTATAATATGAATAATATTACTATAATAAAAATGTTATTGTCAATAAAAAAAACTTGTGAAGTTATTATTATAAGAGAAGAAAAAAAGAAGCAAAAATAAAAATCATGCCTCAAGCATGGATTATGAAACACATTTCCACACATTCACAATGCTAGTAACAGAACTTCATCATTTAATAAGGTGAAAGATCATGTTTAAGAAGGAAGGTCTCCTTAAAGCGCATACTCGGAGAAGTTTGAAAAAAAATGCTAATGAAGCTATTCGTGTACGTTATAAAGGATCAGTCAAATTTAGCTGCGAAATCCCAATAGAAAATCTGTAAAAAAATAAAATATTTTCGAGTATTTGGCGCAAAAAGACCCGGTATCGCGAAACAAGACTTTTTCCACAGGGAACTTTGAACATTTACATTTTGGGACATACTCAACTCTGCCTATAAACACCGCATTTAAGAAAATATGACTATAATGTCTTGCACTCACGCACCGGTTTTTTTTAAATCTGTTATAAAAAGGAAAAAAGTCGCCAAATTTTGGGGATTTTTTTTCCGTTAATGGTAACTTGGCTATTGTATTAAGTTATTGGTTTGGAGTAGTCTTGTAAATATCGCCAATCGAAGCGTCGCCAAATATTGGTGCGTGAGTGTAACACATCTGTTCCGAAAATATTAATTTTAATCTTTTGAAATATCAATCTATTTACACAAAACAGAAATTAATTGCATGAAGATATGTTTTTGGCAAACATAATTTTATTATATATCTAAACCTAGTGTTAAATCAAGTATATTGTTAAATCAAGTATATTGTTAAATCAAGTATCGTGTTAAATCCTAGTGCAGTTTCAGTTACATACCGTAAAAGTTAAAACCTAGAAGTTATCTCTACTTTTCATGTGTTGCATATATATTATAAATGTTTTTATAAAATATGAGACACATTTTTTTCATAAAGTTATATTCAAAAGTAAATAATACAGCGAGCTGTCATATTCTGCTGCCGTTAGTAATAAAAATAACCCGTACGTTTGTATCATTATATTTTTGTTTTTATTATATGCTTATATATAGCATATATATATAAACCAAATGTGTTTTCATGTTCAGCCATTAAAAAATATATATAGCTGCTAGAAAATTGCATTTCTCCTTGACAAATGTTATACTTTTGTATTTTATACGCAAAATACGACATTATTATACAACAGTTGCATGTAAGTGCTTGACAAAAATTACAGTAGTCATAATGTTCCGAAAAACTTTCACTCACGAAAAAAGTTAATATTTTTCTTTCTCTTATGTTTGGAAGGGAAACATATGAAAATATGGATATCGGTATCTCTGTCCTTTCTTATTATATAGTATGTACAATAAAGTTTTCTTGTGTAACAGTAAATATTATAAAAATGTATTCTACACATGCACTATCAAAGAGAAGTTTTTGCAGTTTATATTGATTAAGAATCTACTTCGCACGTAAGACATGGATTACAACTACCAATGAACTGTGAATAGCTTTTTGTTCTTGGATTTTTTAAGTTTAATTAACAGCAACGTTTAGTATGGATTTTGCTTGGGTGATATTTTATTGATAGTTTACGTAGATTTCTTTTACTTGGATTTTATTAGATAATCTATGAATATTTTGTTTATAAAACTTCTTTTTATGAAGTATATTTTGTTTATAAAACTTCTTTTTATGAAATAAAATCGCACTTTTTCAAACTTTTTATTTCAAAGCAAATCTTATTTCAACAAGCAGTAATATGAATACAGGATGAATGAGCAGTATCTTTACAACTTTTACGCTTATTAAAATATTAAGAAGTAAAATAGACAAGCTATGTTGTTTATACACGTATCAGTCATACATGAAGTTTTTCGTAAACAAAATTAATTTTTCGGAATAATTTACAAATAATTTACAAATTTGTAAAAAATGAAAATATAAAGAAATAAAACACACACAAATAAATTGGCCATGGTGATTTTATACCTTGGTCAATTATATCACCCGATATCGCGCTGTATGACTTTTATTTTGTGAGGCTACACTGATATATATATATATATATATATATATATACATACATACAAGAGATGAGATGGTCTCAGGCTGAGTACAGCCCCGAAATGGGCTCGGGATCAATTTTTATACCAATCTTCAAGATCGAGCTCGAATAAAAAAATTATTTATTAAAAGAACAAAAAAAAAAAAACAGGCTGTTTAAGAAACAAGATTGTAGCGTAATTTTTTTTTAAAAATGTTATACAATCCTTTAAAAATCAACTTGAAAGGGTATATTGAATTGTTATTGATGGGATATAAGGATAAATATTCTATCTGATTCTGTTGCCATTGCATGGATTAGTCTAAATAACATAAAGAAGTCGTCCTGCCTTGCTTTTTGTAAGGAGGTATTTTTCCAGAATAACTGGAAAACAGTACTCATGTCTTTCTGCCATAGTTGTACAATGATATTTTAAAAGAATAAGAATCGTGAAGTTTGCAAATTTCTGCCAGTGTTTGGATATAAATAATAAATTTGCTATTTAAAAGAAAAAGAAAAAGAAAAATCAGGAACATAAAAATCATAAAACGTTGTCATGAAGGAGTATTTAGCATTAATAATATTTTCTGCGTAAAAAGAGATTTTTAAATGATAAAATTAATCTTGAGACAGTTTTAAAATGTTATTACCAATTTTTTACTGCGTACATTCCGTATCGGGATCGGGCAGGCTAGGCCTCTGATGACACTCATAGAAAAAGGAATATAAATATAAGTAGGATGTAGGGTGTTTTCGCCCGTCATTTGTTACGGGGGTTATGGGAAGGTGTTCAAACAGAATGGCTCGCAACTCTCCCGTTATTGGCTACTTATTCCCCGCCTTTGAAATAGTTCTCGCAACCCTCCCGTTATTGGCTGCTTTGAAATAGTTTCGGAAAATAGCGTAAATAAAAAAAAAATCCGTGGCAAACGGTGAAAGAGGAAAATGGGCGAAAACACTTTACATCCTACTTCTATTTATATTCCTTCTTCTATGGATGACACTAAACATTTCGGCCTCGGGTACCTGAAAAAATAGCCCTAACTCACCTATATATATACTGAAATCCTTGTGGATAATATCGATGGTTTTATGTTAAGAATCATAATTGGAATTACAAACATTCACATAAACATGCTTGAGCGTGCTATGGATCTCCATATTCAAATTCTGAACTACGAAAGTCATCAACTTCCTACAACATTATGTTTCTTATGCCAATAACACATAAAAGTTTTTCAAATTATGTGTATGCTTTTCTATCAAAACAGTTACAATTTCAAATTCTGTATAAATTATCCAAACTTTAGAATACATAACTTTCTTTTAATACACGCCTTATCTATGTACATTGAGGTTGTATTCACTATCTAAGTGACTCCAACAACTTTGAAACATAATTTTTTTTTTAAAGTTCGGCCATGTACGCAGTCTTGATACATTTGTATTAAAATCAAAACAAACCGTATTTTGTCTACCTAGAAAATAAAATTTTAAAATAAAAATAATTTCATCAATACATGTGCATTCATTCCAAACTCATGGGAAAACATGCATAACTTTTTAATGTATGTTCCGTCGAACTGGGTTAATTCTTCGTATTGTTATAAACACCTACTTTAAAAAATATATATCTTGATTTAATCCTATAAAAATATAATCCGTGTAATGCATACAAAAATCAACTTGTGTATACCTGAAGCTGACGTTAAATAAAATATTTCAGTTAACGTATTATAAAATTTCGAATACAAAAGTTATTTTTTCCTTTGATATCCTGCACATATGTTACAAATATTTACGTATAATGCCGCTATTTTTTACAAAAAGTTGTGTTCAGTACTAAATTGAGCTGTCACAACCTGCAGCCACTGCTCGTAACAATAACACTTAAGTTTAAAATAGTATATTTATTCTAGTTTGTGTTACATAAATAAATCGCTGAATACAAAAGTGGTATAAGTCAGAAACATAAAATTTGGAATACTATATATTGAAAGTCAAATTTAACATTTTGTGGAATACGAAACAATAGACGAAAATGCTGAGATTTAAGAAAAAAATAGATTGGACACCACTACTTTTATAAAAGATGAAATCAAGAATTTTTATTTTTTTAATTTAAATTAAAGTGGGGAAAGTAGTGAAGAAAATTACTTGCACCGCTTTCGCATATACTGGCTCAAATGTGCATTTGTGTATCGATGTCATTTGTAGTGCTTTTATGGCCAGTCATTACAAAATATTTCACCTATGAAAAGCTATATTGCGATTTTGAAAACTATGTCATATTTTCTCTTTTCATAACAAAATATTACAACGGTTTGAAATACTTCAACAAATATTGTTTAAGAGAACTATACCTGTTTTCATATTCAGCATTTATTTTCACAAAAAAGAAATTGTTTTATGAAATGCGTGTATGAATTCGCGAAATAAAAAATGTTGTTCAGTATTTTGATATTTTCATTTGACTTGCGGTATTTTAACGAAGTGGAAATATTTCCTCCATATTGTCGAGAAAAACACGAAATCACCCTCTCGTGGAGATCCAGCCGTTAAGCTTAGGAACTTTTCTCCACGAGGGGAAATGTTTATTGAAAATTCATATTTTAGATTACAGATGTTGAATATTACATTACAGATTAAAGTAAAATTAAGTACAAAGTTAGTTTTTACAATACTGGATGAGATCACATTTCTTATAATAAAAAATAAATAAATAATAAAAATTTAAAAATTTAACGTTAATTTTCAACTTTTGACTGTTGATATATTTCGCTAAATTATAAATCATATTAAGAGCATGTGCTGCATAGGATCATCTTAGTTAAAAGTCATTCATAAATTAAAATTTACATGTGGGCGAATTCTATAATTGTTGTTATGATTATATGGAGTTAATATTATTGGGGTTGTAACAAAAGTTAAAATTATCAAGGATGTTACAATGGGTTAATCAATATAATATAATATTAATATGTTAAACATATTTAATTTTAGTAAATATTAAATATTTATTAAATATAGTACACTAATAAACATATCTCTTAGTTTTATATTATTTATTTTATTTTATTTTTAGATCATTTAATTTAATTAATATTTATATTTTTTATATTTTTTTTCACGGTAGATATTATTTAAATAGCTGGATTTAAATTATAATAAGTGCATTGCCATATTGAATAATCTATGTTATTTCTAAGTATAATACTAATTTATAAAATGAAAGCATCATATGGATTCTACATTAATGTTTGGGTTAAATTAAGATATATTTTAAATGGGTTAGTTAAAATAGAAATTATATTATACTAGTAACTCTTATTCTCTATATATATCATTAATATTAACTAGTAAAATTAATATATTTACACTACATTACAGCTGCATATAAGTAATTATACATACAATATTAAAGTTTTAGTAGAATATCTGTATACCAGATGTCAGCAGCAAAAGTAAATTATATAATGAATTTGATAGTATGCTAAAATAGTCTAATATTTTTACAATAGATGGCAGTAGTATAGCTTATTTAAAATATTAAAACTTGGAAATTTAGTATGGAAGTAATAATATCTATGAAATACTTTCAAATTATCAAGTAATATTATATATTTTAATTTATTAAATTAAAATTAAAATAAATTAATTAATGGTTTTTATTTATATGTATATCATAATTTTTTTTTCTACATTTTTTAAAATGTTGTAATCTATGTAGTTAAATAAAAATAACTGTAACTGTAGGATACAATTTATGATCTGAAGGATTCTCTATTTAACTGTGAATTTAACCTCTTCTTTTGGATACAATTTTGTACATGTGCTCACAATATACTAAATATCTTGGGATATTATTAATATAAGTAATATATTTTTTTTTCTTCTTTTTCACACTCCTTTTCAAATTGTATGTATAATTTATAATATTCCATTGTAAAGGTCTTGTTATTCAATATTGTTTCAGCGATTGTTCGGGCGAGATATGGCACTATATTTAGCAAAAGCTGGTGTCATATACAGAAAACAATCGTTCTTTGCTTATAAATGTGATTTTCTTGCCCTTGAAAAAGTAAATTACTTTATAAGCTTTTATTTGTGTATATACTCGTGTGGTTTATATTTCATTCCTTATTTTCTATTTATTTAATTTTTTTTTTCTTCTTCTTCTTAATTTGAATTAATAATGTTACATTTATTAGGACTACAATTTTAATTTGTAAATTGACAGGGCTCTTTGGTATCGGGATTTCAGTGTATGTGGTCAGTTTCTTATGTTTCAATGGTTAAATTTTACTTAAAGTTTTATATATATATATATATATAAGAA
Organism: Maratus michaelseni; assembly: GCA_963931845.1. Classification (NCBI taxonomy): domain Eukaryota; kingdom Metazoa; phylum Arthropoda; class Arachnida; order Araneae; family Salticidae; genus Maratus; species Maratus michaelseni. Next base: position 156,835,214 of record OZ007595.1, on the reverse strand, counting down.
AAAGTATAAAAGAAAGTAATTAGAAAATTTAGGAAAAGACTACTTAATCATAGCACAATCAATAATTTTGCATGGTTCAAGTTGTAAGCTGAAATAGGAACAGTATGAGTACAAAAATGTGAACAGTATGTGAACTATAATATACAAATTACAAAAGCAAAATATATTCTATTAAAAAGTACTTTATAAATGTAGGAAAAAGATCATAGATCCATATTAATAAAGGAGAAGAAAAACACGGAGGAAAAAGACTTGCACCGCTGTCACATATAATGGCTAATATGTATTTGTATACCTATGTCTATGTGCTTTGTGTTTTGATGGCCAAGCATTACGGAAGATTTCACGTATGAAAATCTATATTGCGATTTTGGAAACTGTATCATATTTTATCTTTTCTTAGACAAATGTAAAAAGATTATGAAATATTTCAATATAATATTGCTTAAAAACTCAATACTTGTTTTGACATTCAACATTTATTATTAAAACAAGTTGGAAATTGTACGTCAAACGTGACAAATGAGGTGCGTTCAAAGTATAACTAGTTTTATAAATGTTCAGATCTTGGTGCAATAGATGTTGCACTCTCATGCAAAAATGAATGAATACAAAAAATTTTTATGTGCAGATTTTCATATTTAGATATTAATTCTATTTTATGAAATTAAGTTTCAATACACTTTTACAAACAATTACAATTCTGTTACATTAAAATTATACTATGCGCAAATATCCAATACAAGACGATGTAAAAAAAATCATCGTTATTATTTTAGTGAATTAATTATATCGTCTTTTATTATGATATGATTAATTTCCGTAATAAATAAGTACATTTTAGGTTGGCAATATTTTGTCTTTTGTCGACATTTACTGACAATTCCAGCTTGAAAAATTCAGAACTTGATATCCATATTTGGATTCTTTTCCCATTTAATATCTATTTCTCCGTAAACATCTATCCAAAAATTGTCTGTATAGATTATGGGATTGCTATAATTAAACAATTTTAGTACACAAATTCGGTTTTTAAATTCAGTAATACGGAAATAAAATGACTCGATCTTAAATAGGACATAATCACCATGGTAACCTAAACTCATTATCTATAATGGGATATCATTGGATTAATAACGTATGATATTATTTAATAGAATGAAGAAAACTTTTATTAATATCTTTTTAAGTTCTGATTCGATTTCATAAAATTTGAAATCACTCGACAAAAGTCTGTAACGATTATATATATTAAATTTCAAACCATTCGGTTGGGTAGTTTTTGTGTTGTTATATGCGACCAGACGACGACTATAGCTGCTACGCATTTATGTAATTATGAACACACCTAAAAATGAAGCTACCTTATGAGATGTCCGTGTGTAAGATTAATTTCTTGTAAAAAATTTTGCTTAGTGTTTTGATATTTTCAATCAGTTTGGAAAATATTTATGAATTATAAGCTCACTAATCGTTTGGTATAATAGGTCTCCCCCCCCCCCCTTTCCAAAAGTATTTCTCCGGAAGCTTTTGTGTTTTTTTGTTCATCACCTGTATTTTAATGTGCCTTTCTATCCCATTATTCGACGGTATTGTGTAGAATGACGGTGTAAATATACGGGAAAAATAAATTTACATAAAGAAAAATCATATATTTAGTTAAAAGAGACACAAGTTTTAATTGGTGACAAAAATAAATCACGAATAAAAAAGGAGACTTTTTGAAACTTTATAAAAACATTGAAAACATGGCAATTTATCCAGAATTTTTTCTACCTTCGCCCATCTTACCCCCATCTCCCATTTAACTTGTGGTGGAATTTAATTTCGCGATTACTCATTATATAACTCATTTTTCAAAATACAGTTTTCTCCAGAATAAAGTTAATATCCTCCAGAGTAAAGTTAATATATAATAAAGTTAATATGTGTGGCTAATATACAATTTTTTTTTCAAAATTTGAAATTGCATCCAATTTTACTTGTGTAAATTATATATCCAAACTTACTATCTTTAAAAAATACTAATGCTTAATCTTGTAAATGCATTTTTTTTCGTGTGATAATATGGGATTTTATGATTTGTAGGGATCACAGGTGCATTCGCTTAGGGAGACAGTTTTTCTTCATATTACAAAATTAGACTTGAAATGAAAAATTTTGAGAAAACAATTACGTTAAATAGTATTTAACATTTTCTTATTACTAACCAAAAATAAACTTCTGAGATTTGTTAATGGCTTTATTTTTATTTATTTATTCTTTGAGGCACTAAACTATGCATATTCTACACTGCTTAGCAAAGAAATGTCTAAGTTAATTGCTATCGAAAATAGTTTTAATCTGTCGGGAGTTCTAAGAATTGTTTTCTTCATCTCCAAATTGTCTTTAATGTTTTACACTTACTTGATACATATATAAACATATGTAAAAACATTATTACCAATCTGTGACTCAGTCTGCGAATGGCGAAAAATGCATCAAAATGTATCTCAACAGATTATTATCAGGAAACATTAACTACAATTACCTGATCTTTTTATTTAAAAAAAGAAAACATAATAAGCTGTAATTTAACTACTTGAAACACGCCCGTTTTTATGGTTCTCGAAAAAGGTTGTTATAATCATATTTGACTTGTAGTTATTTAACGAAGTGGCATAAATATATGGAAACGAAATTATGGAATTTCGCTTACGTTTACATCCAATTTATTTCTTGATTTATATGTTTAATATTATATTTTATATTTGGGCAAGATTAAAATGAAGTGGGGAATTTTTATCATTCTTTTAGAATGATAATCTTATTCAACTATGTCTTCCATTTTTTTAATCTCTTATTATAATGTTATTTTACTTGTTAGTATTTTTCCAGGTAAATCTGCATAATTTTTTCCCATGGGAGAGTTAGCAAAATGACAAATTATTATTTTATTCTGGTCTAGAAATGTTTTATCGTTAGTTCGGCTGAATCTATTTGTAGTATATTTATTATTATTATTGTTGTTATTATTATTTTAATTTGAAAAATCTCGCAGTTATTGCAGAGCTTTAAACCAACAAACTTTGTTTACATGCAGCCTTATATGTACTGCACATCTAACTGAAACATTTGTCTCAGCAGATTATTATCTGGCAACATTAACTACAATTACCTGGTCTTTTTTATTAAAGAAAATAATAAATTTAATATAAAACTTCGATTGATGACCGTAACCGGTTTAAATTTAATATATATAATCGTTACAGAATTTTGTCGAGTCATTTGGAATTTTATGAAAATCAAATCAAAACTTAAAAAGATATTGATAAAAATTTTCTTCATTCTATTAAATCATATCATACGAAATTAATTCAATGATACCCCATGATAGGTAATGATTCTAGAAAAATAATAACGATTGCGTCCTATTTTAGATGGAGTCATATTATTTCCGTATTAATGAATTTAAAAAGCGAATTTGAATACTAAAATTGTTTAATTATAGCAATCATGTAATATATAACCGACAATCTTTTGGCTAGATGTTTCTGGATAAACAGGTATTAAATGGCAAAGAGTCTAAATATGTATTTCAAGTTCTGAAATTAAGTAAATATCAACAACAGATAAAATGTTGCCAACTTAAAATGTACTTATTTTATTACGGAAATTAATCATATTATAATAACAGACGATATAATTCATTTTTTCACTGAAATAATAACGATGATTTTTTTTTACATTCTCTTGTATTGGATAGTTGCGCATAGTATAATTTTAATGTAGTAGAATTGTAATTAATTGTTTGTAAAAGTGCATTGAAACTTAATTTTATTAAATAATATTAATATCTATAATACGAAAATCTGTTTTGTATTCATTCATTTTTGCATAAGAGTGCAACAGCTACTGAACCAACATCTGAATATTTATAACACTAGTTATAGTACGAGCGCACCTCAATTGTCACGTTTGACGTACAAATTTAAACTTGTTTTCGTTATTGTTAGTGCGTTTAGCATTTACAATTTTAAAAGCATGAATTCCAGCGTATAATGAATCGTTATTATTTTTCTCTTGTATAGATTTTATCATCATTGGTCCAGCTTGAATTATTTAAGTTTATCTTGTGCTTTGTGCACGGACAATACTGTAGTAAATAAGTTATTGCAGAGCTGAAGCTATCCAATTCTGTTTTCAGATTAATTCTGCGGCTAGCGAAAAATGCATCAAAATTTATCTCAACAGATTATTATCCTGCAACACTAACTAGGATTACCTGGTCTTTTTATACCAAAAAAAAAAAAAAAAAAAAAAAAAAAAAAAAGTAATAAGCTGCAATTTAAGTTATTAAACCACGCCCTTTTATATGCTGTTTAGCACAAGTTAATATAATCATATTTAATTTGCGGTGTTTTAAAGAAGTGGCATAAATATGATTTTATTATAAAACAACGAAATTATGGAGTCTCGTTAAATTTTATATGCAAATTATATCATCGCTGATGTTTTGAATAATATGTTTTCAAATGCTCAAAAAATAGGGTTAAAAAATTGATGATTATTTTAAACTATATGCGTTTTTTTCGTTTTTTTCGACTGCTGTGAGAAAGTCTTCCATTGTTTAATTCATTACTCTTAGTAGTTTTTTACATTTTAGCAGTTTTCTAGTTTAATCTGTGTATCATATTATCAGGGAAAACTAGCAAAATGACTCTCATTATTTTACTCTTGTCTAGAACATCTTTTCATCATTGGTTCAATTTAAACTGTTTAAGGGGACAATGAACTTTCAAAAAATTCCCGAAATTCGACTAAAAAACTTTTTTTTTTTCCACGAATTATGAAACTAGAGGTTCAAATTCATCTGATGTAAAAAGAATTTTTCATTTCTGACGTTTCTTCACAGAGATGTAAGATATTATGTTTGTAAACAAACGATTTGCAACATTTGTTTATCCTAAAATGCTGTTTTCTCAAAATGGGAAATTTGGCACATTTCTAAATTTTGAAACATTTGATGTGCGTTCCTAATAATCGGATTCTTTTGAAATTTATACTGTATATCCTCTATACAAAAACAAATAAATGTTTGCATAAAAAGTTGCATTTCAGAGACTATTTTAGTTTCGAAATTTATGTGCATATGGAAATATATAGCTACTTTTTTAGAAAAAAACAAAGTATAATTATTAAAAGAAAAAAAATCGTATACATTCAGTGAACTTTTACAATTCATCCCAACTTATATTGTAATATATGAAAACTGTCTCATTAAATATTGTCATATTTTATGCGAAATACGCATTGGAGCATCTTAAAGTATGTCAATTTTTTGCCGTATTAAAATGTTTAAAATGCAATAAGTAAAAATATTTTTAATGTTTTCATTTCAAATTTCTTATGCATTTTGAAACATTTGATGCGTGTTCCTAATAATCGGATTTTTTTTTTTAAATTTATACTGCTTATCCTCTATACAATAGTAAATAAATGTTTGCATAAAAGGTTGCATTTCATGGAGTATTTTGGTTTTGAAATTTATGTGCATATGGAATTGTATAGCTACTTTTTTTTAGAAAAAACAAAGTATAATTATTAAAAAAAAAACTTTCTTCTTATACATTCGGTGAACTTTTACAATTCTTCCCAATTTATACAATAATATATGAAAACTATCTCATTAAATATTGCCATATTTTATGCGAAAGAAATGAGCATTGGAGCATCTTAAAGTATATAAATTTTTTGCCTTATTAAAATGTTAAAAATGCAGTAACTAAAAATATTTTTAATATTTTCATTTCAAATGTCTTATACATTTCACACATTTCTAAATTTTGAAACATTCAATGTGCATTCCTAATTATCAGATTCTTTTGAAATTTATACTGTATATCCTCTATACAATAATAAATAAATCTTTGCATAAAAAGTTTCATTTCAGGGATTATTTTAATTTTGAAATTCATGTGCATATGGAAATATATATAGCCAGTAATATATTAAAACTATCTCATTAAATATTGTGATATTTTATCCGAAAGAAATGCGCATGGAGCATCTTAAAATGTATCAATTTTTGCCGTATTAAAATGTTAAAAATGCAATAACTAAAAATATTTTTAATATTTTCATTTGAAATTTTATGCATAAGTATTTTAGTCTGTTCTTAACTTGAAATTTGTAGAGGATTGTTAACCCATTAAAATAAAAATATATAGTTTTCAAAGTCTATTGTCGGTTTAAGTTTGTATTATTTGAATTACTTTTTACGTACTTTTATTGAAAGTAGATAATACTGTAGATTATGCTGTAGATTATGCTGTATAGATAATGAGTTATTGTAAATCTTAAACCAACCATCTGTGTTCGAAGGCTCACTCTGCGGCTGAATAAAAATACATCCAAATTTATTTCAACATGTTATTATCCGGCAGCATTAACTAGGATTACCTGGTTGATTTTATAAAAATCATAATAATTTGTAATTTAACTACTACAACCACGCCCGTTTATATTATTCTCCGAAAAAGCTAATATAATTACATTTGATTTGCGGTATATTAACGAAATGATGATATGTGTTTATAATAAAAACTACGAAATTATGGAGTTTCGCTAACATTTAAGTTAAAAAAATGAAAGGTGATTTATTTCATGTTCACGATTATTCTGTATTGAATATTATGTTCGCGTATACTTTAAATAAATAAATAAATAAATAAATAAATAAAGAGTGCGGAATTTCTATCATTCATTATTTTAAAGTAATAAAACGTTTTATTCAAGTACTGTTTTAAAACTTCTAATTTTTTTATGACTTAATATCGTTAATGCTCTATTACATTTACAATTTAAATTGTATCATTTTGTCCTCAAAAATAAGCACATTGACTGGTATTTTTTTTATTCTTGTATACAGAAGTTTTTAATATATAATTGGTTTAGTTTAAGGATGGAACAAACAGTTGTGAGACATTTTCAAATAATAGTAAATCGTAGTATCAAGTAATAGTAAATCGTTTTATTAGGCAAATATATAGGCTGATATTAGCGTATGTTTTTCTCGGAATATACAGAATCCATTTCAATATTTTCTTTTACTTTGTTGGTATTATAATTAGCTGAACTTGCATCGTTTTGTTTTTCTGGAAAAACAATTCTTTTTTAATAAAGTTAATTTATATAAAACTCGAAATTTTTGTTTTCAAAATCAGGTAATTATTGTAATTTCTATTTTTATTTCTTGCCAAAAGGTCAATTTATAGTTTAGCTACTGCCAAAACTTTTGAAAATACTACTGAAGTCGATTCAGTAGTTTCCGAGACAAAATTACAGGGTGTCCCAAAAGTCTCCGTACAACTTCAAAAATTTATTTTAAAAAAAATAATAGGCATACAGCAAAAATAATTACAACAGTGCATAGAGTAACTCAGAAAGTTTTTTTCTACTGCCTTAGCAAACTTCAACATGAGATCCTTTGGTAGCACGAAGAATATCAAGACGATATTCCAATTCAATCCACGAACGTTTTTCATGCTAACATCAACAGTAGCTACTGCTGTTTGGATCTTTTGTTTCAATTCCATGAGACTATTAATGATTAATGAGAATTAATTAATGAGACTATTCATTATGAATTAATTAATGAATTAATTATGAATTAATTAACTAATGAGACTATTCATTATGAATTAATTAATGAATTAATTATGAATTAATTAATGAGACTATTCCATGAGACTTTTGTTCAGATTTCATCAAACAGTTGTTACTACTGTTGATTTTAGCATGCTGAAACGCACGGGGATGGAATTGGAATATTGTCTAGATATTCTTCGTGCAACGAAAGAATCTCATGTACAAGTATACTAAGGTAGTAGGGAAAACTTTTTAAGTTACTCTATGTACTGTTGTAATTATTTTTGCTGTAGGGCTATTATTATTATTATTATTATTATTGAAGTTGTGTGGAGACTTTTGGGACACCCTATATATCAATATCGGCCTTTTTCCATAGATTTTAGCAAGTGTTGTTGCTCTGTTTGGCTTGCGAAATCGCGTATTATTGTATTTTTTATTTCTTAACGAACGATCAATTTACAGTTTAGCTACAGCCAAAAATATTTTTGAATGTTATTTAAATCGATTCATTAGATTCAGGAGAAAAAAACATATTACGTCAATATAAGCCGTTTTCCATATATTTTTGCAAGTGTCGTTGCATTATTAGGCTAGTTAAGTTTGTCCTGCCCATTCTTTATGAAGAATCACATAGTTAATGAGTTATTGTGGAGGTTCGTCTTCTTTACAGTAATTATCTTTTATAATTTCTCTTTTCCCCTGTATTTTCGTTTTCCTTGATTTTAATTCTCGAAATTGCTAGAGTTCTTTTGGCATGTTATCAAAAAAGCAATATTAAAATATCTTATCTCATTATAAAAGTTAAAGAATAGCTTAGAAGAATCTAAATTATATATTCAACAAAGTAACGAATTATAAAAGTTCTTAAAATGTACATTTATTTTTTGGCGTACTATTTTTAGTCTATTTTTAAGTTTGGGTTTTATTTCAAAGTTTTTATGTTTTTTCTGGTAGAAGTAATTATCAAAGGCAGTGAAAAATGACTTATTTTTTTATTACTTTTTAGCATTAGATCTTTTTCTAAGTAAAGAAGTACTAGAAAATAACATTCTAAAATTCTCAACCAAATTTCAATCAAAACTTAATACATAATGTTTCTGAACTACGAAAACATTTTCCCCATATATCGATATCGATCAACAAGCAATATAATATCTATTAATTCCGTTAATTTCAATTGTGTATTAAAAGAAGACATTTTTGATTTCTTTAAAACTATTTCATAATGTTGGAATATACTTATAAATATATTTAAAAATAAGAAACTATTTTTTAAAATATTAGCCTTCTTTTAAATTACTTATTCAATGTAACGTAAAGCTTGATCAATGGAAATTATGAATATTATTATTATTTTAAATTTTTAACATTTTTCCAGCTTAATCCTCCTAGTACCAGGTTTTAAGTTTTGATGAGCGTTCTTAGCATGCTTTGAACCAGAAATTTAATTCAATTAAATGTAGTTTCTTTCTACGTGGTATCTATTTGATTTTATTTATTAAGTTGAAATCTTTATTTTGTGTCTGGTTCGGAACATAGAAAACTTCAAAACAAAAAAACAAATGGGGTAAAAAAAAAAAAAAAAAAAAAAAAAAAAAAAACAATAGTGCTAGAAGTGTTAACCTGTAATATTTTATATTTTGTACACTGTAAAATAAAAAGGCAAATGTTTCTTAATCTACGAAAATTAATATAACCGCGAACAAGGAATCGTAAATATACAATAACCTTTTTCGAGTTACCCACGATTCCGAAAAGCGTTCTTTATCTTTAGAAACCTCAGAAACTAATATATTTTCAAGATTCAAAGAAGCATTAATTTTTTTTTTAAGTTTCTGTTGCTGCCACTGATTTTCAGAAACGTTTCCGAGTAGTTCTTATAATGTATTAATCAGTTTTCTCTACTCGTAAAATCTGTTTTTACGATATACCATTGATTCTCAATTAAAGGTTTCTAGCTGCGTAACTGAATTTATTACATGCGAGAGTAGCAAAATAATATTAATTTTAATGTTATTGTCAATGCTGTCCATTATCTATGTCTGTAAAACATGTTTGTTGAACATGAAAATGTTTACTTGAGAATTGGTAATATCTGAAAAACTTATATTGCAGGTTGAGAAAACTGATTAATACACAGGGGTGCAAAAATCTAGGCACCAATGGGCCGATTCCCACTACTAAATTTTTAGTATTCTTCGCCTAATAAGAATACTGATAAATTTTAGGCGAAGTACAGTAATAAAATTTGACGAAGAATACCAATAAAATTTAGTGGTGGGAATCAGCCCATTGGCACCTAGAATTTTGCACCCCTGCTAATAGACTAGAAAGATTACGCGGAAACGTTTCCGAAAATCCGGATTTCTATTAGACAAGTGAGGATGGATAGATGATAATTGTTAACTTCTGAAATATGGGTTGCCATAGTTTGTACAAAAACTGTGCATACGCATTGTTTTCGCCATTGTTATGTATAAAGGCATTCTACCTATTCGATAACTTTGCAGAAGCAGCGCCATCTATGAGAAATTTTCGGAACTATTCTTTTATTTGCTTAAATAAAATTTCAGATCATAAGAAGCATTGGCGTCCAAACTGCACTCTCGTACGCCAATCCCTTGATCTTTTATTGAATTTTAAATTGTGTCAAGGACTTTTGGGATACCGTGTATATTAGTTTCCGAGGTTTCTATAGAACGTAATCCTGGATAACTTGGAAAAGGTTATTGTATATTTTCGTTTGTGGTTATATTATATTTTCGTTTGTAGTTGTATTATATTTTCCTAAATTAAGGAAGATTCCTCTTTTTTAACAGTATATTTTTCCTTTCTTGTGATATTTTCCATTAATTTTAATTTATATTATTGTTAAAATCATTTTATCATGCTTTAAAACGCCAAATAAGAATATATCTTATCCTATTTTATAAACGAAATAAGAGTTTAGAAAAATCTAAATAATATATTTTGAAAAAATAATAAATTTATTTCAAATGTACGTTTGTGTTTGGTTGCGCTATTTCTCTTACAGACAATCTAATTTTAAGATTTCGTTTTGTTTCAAAGGTTTTGCGCTAAAAATATTGCATTCTATTATTTGAAATAATACTGTATTGTTATGCTAGTGCCAAATGGAACTATGAAATAAAGCGTTGGGAAAAGATTTCATATATTTTAAATGCAATATTTTTCTGTTTCAGACAAAAATACTTTTGAAAATCCAGGTTTTTAAATATTAACTAACAGAAATATTCAATTTAAAAAATTGCTAAAATGGATCAAAATATTTTCCTTTATACCGATCAAAAAGTCTGGTTATATGAGAATAGCAAATAGATATTCTACTAATTGTAACCATGTTAAACATTTTGTTCCCTAAGATTGGGAAGTATTTAATAATATTTCAAAAAGGTTACCTTCATATATTAAACATTTTATTGTAAAACTTCCATATTAAAGCACTGTAGTTTTAAATATTGGCTGTAGAAATTTGTGGGCTATATTTATTGAGGGAAAATATTTATAATTTTTGACTAATATAATTAATTTCATTTGATTATTTGATTTTAATTGATTTCCTGAATTATCACGAAACCCTGTTTTTCAGCGGTTTTGCCATGACAACTTTTGAACATGTTCATGGATTTGCATGTTTCTCTGTTTAAAAGAGGAAATAAAGAAAAGAGTAAAAAAACATTCTCTATAAACTATGCCTGAATTTTTTTTTTATATTATTTTCAAGTTATAACAAAAAATATGATTATCTTTTATAGACTTTAAATTGTTATTACAATTTTTTACATTTAGGTATAATCGAGAAATAACGCAATAAGCAGTATAAAGAACAAATGACGATTGAAAATGTGGAATCTGGACTTCAAAAGCATGGAAAAATTAGTTTTGCAAGATTAATTTTGTCATACAACATTAAAACTTTTGTTATTGTTTTTTTTTTTCAATTTAACAAATATACAGGGTGTCTGCCAAAAGTCCTTGACACATTTTAAAGTTCCATAAAAGATCAAACAACTGGTGTACGAGAGTGCGGTTTGGGCGAAAAAGCTTCTTATGATCTAAACTTTGTTTAAGCAAATGATAATAATAATAATGTATTTAAGAAATTTCTCATAGGTGACGTTACTTCTGCAAAGCTACCGACGAAGTAGAATGCCTTTATACACAACAATGGCAAAAGGCGCACAATGCGTGTATGCACAGTTTTTGTTCAAACTGTAGCAACCCACATTCCAAAACTTAACAATACTCGTACTCCTGAGTTCGATTCAACTAATCGAACTCGTGAAACGGAGTATTGTTAACTTCTGGAATGTGGGTTGCCATAGTTTGGACAAAAACTGTGCATACGCATTGTGCATCTTTCACCATTGTTGTGTATAAAGGCATTCTACCTATTCCATAACTTTCCAGAAGCAGCGCCATCTATGAGAATTTTTTGGAACAAATTTTTTTATTTGCTTTAACAAAATTTTCAATCATTAGAAACATTTTCGTTCAAACCGCACTCTCGTACGCCATTTTTTTTTTTTTAATTTTAAAATGTGTCAAAGACTTTTAGGACACCCTGTATATATTTTTCCTTTTTAGAAAACATAAATAATTAAATTGCAAAAAGAAGTTATAGCCTAATTTAATTGCAGGCCCCCTAATCCACGATCAAACTTCAGTCGATTTTCCTCATTTTAAACTTTTTTAGTCCTTTCAAGTTATGTTAGTTTGGCGGATAAATTCATATTGTAGAAAAACAATTTTTTCTTGTGGTTATTGAGTTATTGCATCTGTTTTACTACAATTCTCTTCTCCAGTGTTTATCATTCTCGTGATTTTTTTTTTTCTTTTTAACTGATTTTTATTTAGAAATTTCCTAGAACTGTTTTGGCATGTTTTCAAAGAAATAATAACAAATTCCTTATCTTATTCTGAAAGTTAAAGGAGAGTTGAGAAAAATCTAAATTATACCTTTTGGAGAAATAATCAATTTATTTATGTGAGTTTTAAACATGCATGTTTGTGTTTTGTGCGTTATTTCTTAGAGAGACGATTTAATTTTATAGTTTGCTTTTGTTTAAAAGATGTGCAGCTAAAAGAAATTGCACTCTGTTATTTGAAATAATATTGAATTTTTATGCTAATGCCAGATAGCAAAGGTTTCACTTATTTCAGATCCACATTTTGTTGTTGTTTGTTTATTTGTTTTAAGGGGACTCAGTGCCAAAAAAAAAATATTCTGTAAATAACAGCTATATTACATTTTTTTTAAATCCTGTTTCAATGAAGCAAAATCATTACACATAATATTTTTTTTAATTAATTTTTTTTAATTAAAAATGTAAATCATTTTTCTTTTTTCCCGACTTTAGTATTTTAAACTAGATTTTTTAGGTGCGTTCTTAATTATATAAATACGTAACACCTATAGTCGTCGTCTGGTCCGTCCGTCTGTCCGCATATAACAGCGCGAAAACTACCCAACCAAATGATTTGAAATTTAAGATATATTATCTTTGCAGGATTTTGTCGAGACATTTCAAATTTTATTAAAATCTAATCAAAACTTTAGAAAATATTAATAAAAATATTAAGAAATTTGAATTAAAAAAAATTGGTGCTTTCTTGTTTATAGGAGCTTCCGAGGTCAAGCGACCGAGATACTTATTTTATTACAGAAATTAATCTGCAGACGATATAATTAATTTTACAGAATTAAAAGTCATCAAGATCTGAATATTTATATAACTAACTATAGTACGAACGCACCTCATTTGTCACGTTTGACGTACAATTTCCAACTTGTTTATCTTATACTCAAGGTACTTTGTTCTATAAATGTAAGTATCGGACTTTTTATACAAAGATTAAATTAGAAGAAAAAAAATAATACATTACACATAGTACATAGTTTTTTTAACTGCTTGGGTAGTAATTATACAATAGTTGAGACGCATGGCGAACTATCATGGTTAATCAGCTGCTAAATTCAGAATTTTTTCTCTTTTTTTTCTACACATAGTTGATTAACCATGATAGTTCGCCATGCGTCTCAACTACGGTATAATTACTACCCAAGCAGTTAAGAAAAAACTATGTACACAAAGAAAACCTTTGACTTCGGAGTTAAGGAATTAACTGATGTAGTTACCAGGGCTTTATAAATTTGATAAAATCTGGTAGCCAGAAAAAAATTCTAGTAGCCAGTAAAAAATATTTACCACCCCCTCCTTCCTCGTCATTAATTTTCAAAAAGCATAAAAGTTTTTAGGAATTAATTAAAAAAATAATAACAGGCATTTTTTAGAATAATTAGTTACATAGTTTAGAAAGATAATATAAACTAAGTTTTCCAATGAAACTTATCAAAATAATATATCTTTTCAAAAAAAAAAAAAATAATAATGTAAAGAGTGAATTAACCGGCAAGTTCAGAAAATGCTGATGGCCGAATGCTTCAAATGTCCGGATAGTTGAATGCTACAAAATCTATATCTGCTGAGGAAGCGCATCGACGGAATAGTGAAGCAAGAAAAACAAGTTTTCGCCTATTTTTCTGTCGAAGTCTCAAATAATTCTGATTTGATTATTTTAAAATTTACATTTGATTAACTTATTTTTACCAAATTAAAAACAAAAGTTAAAAATATTTTTTGTGTGAATATAGTTTCAAAGTTTATTTTTTAATATTGGGAAAGGGAGGGGGGGATATTTGTGCTTATTCCAAGAAAGCTCAGGTCAATTTTTGTACAAAAAAGAAACAACAACAAAAACCCCATTAGATAAAATAACTTGGTCGTCAGATAAAAATATTTGGTGGCCAGTGGCGACCTGGCGACCGTATTTATCAAGCCCTGGTAGTTACCTTAAAATCATAATGTTTATGCTTTTGTGTACTAAAAACAACAACTTGACCACCTGATTATTATTAAACTGATTATGATACACATTCCACATTTTACTGTCTAAGTTCATATCTTTTCTGATTTTTCTATAAAATATGGATATTTTTGGATATTTTATCGTGAATTTGTAAAAGAATTGTCACCCTTTATTATTACTTTTTAAACGTATTATAAAACTTTAAGAACAGAGATTATTATTATTTTAGCACTTCAACATTCTTTTAACCTACATTCATTTTGTATGTAGAAAGCAAAAAATAAACTTCTATTGTTCTATCATCCTCTATCTTTTCTATTACTGGTTCAGTTTAAGCTATTTCCTCCAGTTCCATTCATATTTTAAAATAAGACTAATTTTGCTTGTGGTTATTGAGTTATCCACAGAGCTACGTCTCAATTATTTCAATTATGTTTTCTGGCGTTTTTCATTTGGTTATTATTATTATTTTTTTTTTTTCGCTGATCCTTTTTTACAAAATTGCTTGAATTCTTTTGGATTGCTTTCAAGTAAGAAATAATAACATACCTTTATCAATTCTAAAAGTTAAGAAACTCGGTTTAGAAAAGTCTAAATTATTACCTTTCAGAAAAATAATAATTTTATTTATTTGAGTTTTTTAAAATGCACGTTTGTGTTTGATGCACTATTTCGGAAACAGACAATGTAATTTAAAGGTTCGGTTTTATTTGAAAAGTTCACTGCTATTTAAAAAGTTTTGCACTGAAATCTTTGTATTCTGTTATTTGAAATAATATTGCATTGTTATTCTAGGATCATGCTAAGAAAAAATATTTCACTAATTTCAGTTTTATTTCTTTTTTTTTTCTGTTACAGATAATAAAATAAATAATAGAGAAAATACATTTTTAAATCTTAAATAGTACAATAATCAATATAAAACACGTAAATGCGATCACGATATTTTCCCACATATTGACAATAAACTTTATTTCGGTGCATCTATGAATAGCTAATCAATTAACCATATTTCCACTTTCCAGACTTCTTCTCATCTATTTTGCTCACCGAAAATTTAAGTTTAATTAGCCTTTTTTCTCAGGTATTTGCTGAATAAAACCACGTATAGTACACCAGCTTGCCAGTTAACTCGTTTTTAACACATTCCAACATAGTTACAAAGTAGTATTTATAAATTCGGTTTATCTGGTCGTCTGTCTGTCCGCCTTCTAACTCACGTAAATATACTCATATTGTTATGTAATTTATATATGCTATTTAGGTTTATCCTAGCCTGTTCGATATTGAAAATGAAGTGTTTAGCCTTTTAATATTTTGTTAACAGGGACACTCAAAAGTATGCCGTTACGTTATGATATAAGGGGAGAAATCGTTTGCAGTGTATATTAATGATGTTACACTATTTCAAACCTGTTGAAATTAATATCATCACTGAGGTGCACTACGAAATGCTTAGTGAAAGGTGTTTAATGTTGTGCTTAAATGGCACTAGTGCTAGCTTAAATGTGCTAGTGCTTAAAATGGTGCTTGGTGCTTAGTTAATGATGCTTAGTGCTTAGCTACGTGATGCTTAGTATATGGTGTACATGCATTTCTTATTCGTTTACAAGGTCGCATAAAAGACTACGGTCACAGTACTGTCTACGAGCAATAATTGCTGGAAGTGCGTTTTATTCTGTGGTATTCGTTTTTAAATTCCACTGAATTTTTGCATATTATTTGATATGTATAAATTCTATAGATCATATATAGGGCTTCACAAAATAAATCGAGTGCATTTCCATTTAAAGACTGAAATTGTTGAAGGGAAATTTTCAACTGTGTTATATGCGTTTCCTAACTCAACTAAATTACAGAATATACTAGAAGAATTAGTATGTATACAATTCTATAGATCATATTTAGGGCTGCACAAAAGTATCTATATATTTTTCCGGTGATTGCTGAAAATGGGTTTTTAAACGTGTTATGCGTTTTCCAAATTGTTTACTTATATATCATCTTTCAGGTTATTCACCTTATATTAAACTGTGAAGTTTTGTTACAGTATTGTGAATGTATCGGAAATTGTTTCATAATCTATGCTTGACGCATGATTTTTCTTTCTGGTTTTGCTCTGAATATAAAACTTTAAATTTCACTGGCACCCACTGCTTGTAGCTGATTAAGCCTGATGTAGTTGTTCACCATGTGTCTTAAATTACTGTATGAAGTAAGCAAGCAGTATAAAGTAAAAACCGTACATAGAAAATTTTATTGGGTGCAATACAGTGTTAATAGATCAACTATTAGGGTCATTGAACCACTGGTGTAGTCACTGTAATTTTCTAACTGAGTGGAAAAATTAAACCAATCCGGGACTCGGAACAGAGGACCAATTGGGCTTAAAATGCCAATGCTCTACCATCTGAGCTAGTTGGACTGACAGGTGGCCGACACAATACACTGAGTTGGAAAAATTCCAAATTGTATGATTTATTTAACAATCCGTATTATATTATATATTTTATTATTGTAACGCAATCAAACTAATTGGTAAATAAATCTTACGAGCAGTGATTTTTTCCAACTGAGAGGAAATGTGTCGATTTTTTTTCAAAAGATCAAAAGCCCATTGTTGTAAATTTTGGTTCTGGGAAAAATTCTGGGAAAATTACTACTCGCAGTGCTGTTATGTTAAAATAATAAAAATACTGGTGTAGTCACGCTACAACCATAATATTATTCTACTTATAAAATTGTAATTTTTTGTTTTTTTGTTTTTTAAGAAAATAATATATTTGGCTTTCATATATTTTTACGTATTTTCTTTATTTTGTAAGGCTAAAATATATTAATACATATTTTCAAATTTTCTTCTTTTATAAATATATATTAAACATATTATAAAACTTGAAGGACATAGACTGTTATTATTATTTTAGATTTTAGCATTTCGGCGCTTTCAAACTTAATTATTTTGTGTATAAAACCCTAACAATGTATTTCCGTTATTCTATTAAACTATACTGTTTGCTGTTACAGTTTAAGCTGCGTGTATCTTCTACTCTGCTTTTTATTCATTTTATTGAATAAAACTAATATTGCTTGTGTTCATTGAGTTATCGCAGAGCTACAACTCCTTTACTGGGATTCTGTTTTCCAATGTTTTTCGCGTTCTCGTGATTTTTTTTTTTCACTATTCTTTTTTTTTTCACAAAATTGCTAAAATTCTTTTGGCATGTTTTCAAAAAAACGAAATAATAACATACATTAACTTATTCTAAAAGTTAAAGATTCTATTTTTGGTGCGCTGTTTATCAGAGAGTCAATCTAATTTTAAGACTCGGTTTTATTTTAAAGATTTTGACATTGAAATTTTTTTAATTCTATTATTGGAAATTTCAAATATTACATTGTTATGCTGGTGCGAAATAGAAAGGCTTGGAAAATATTTCACTGCTTTCAGATACCCGTTTGTTTTGTTTTTTCAGTTAATAATAAAAAAAAATATTATTTTGTTTTAAAAATAGAAGACAGATTTGTAAATATCAACTAATGCAAATAATTATCAAATAAAATTTCAAAATTCGATCACAATATTTTCTAATATCGATCAACAAAAAGTTTCATTAGTATGCATGTATTTAGTAGTTATTAAATTAACAGTACCCGGGGATCTAACCCAGGCTTTCCGAACAAAGTAAAAATTATTTCTAGTTGAAAACTAATAAATTTTTACGGTTAACGTATATTTTTAAATTGACCTAAAAAGCATTTTTATATGAAAAATACCAAATGCTGAGCTATTTATATTGTTTTACGTCCAAAAGGTTTAATCTTCCGTTATCGGGCTCGTGATAAATTAAAAAAAAAAAATCTTGAAAATTAATTTAAAAACCATGAAAAATCAGTAAATTGGGATACAGTTTTCAAATCAACATTTTTTCCCTATCCGACAGTGTTGAGAATTAAAACTGAGAAATGTTTAGAAAATGAAAAAATTCCGATAAAAGCAAAACAAAGCTCAAGTCGTTGCCACCGTTAATATGACGTCAGCGTTACTCACGGATGTGTTTTTGCTTTTTCCAGATCTATCATCTGCCCTGCTTTCCGAAAAGTATATTCTATAAAGGATTTTCTTTTTCTTTTTTTCTTTTTATGCCAAATAAAACCGTGTGTAACACATTCGTGTTATCCGTTATCTCATGATTCTGTTCTTAAATGTAAAAAGTGATTAAATATAAAAGCCAAGTTTTGCCAAAGTTTTTGTTGATCACCGACTGTTTGTAATTGATCAACCATGCTCTAGTAGTTGACCATACGTCTCAAGTACTATATTACTAATACTATTTTAACGGAAATTTTCTATTTTGAGTGGATATCGTAAATTTTCCCGGAATAAGCGGAAAATTTCTTTTCTATCCTTATTCATTGAATACTAACACGGAAATATACCTCCCAAAACAGACGAACGGGAAAATTCCAGTTAAATTTTCCTAATTGATGTAGTGATGGGCATAACGATTATTTTGATTATTCGAATGAGTCATTCGGGCATATCTGTCAAACTTTAAAAAAAAAACGTTATTCAATTACTACCAGAAATTTTGAAGAAAAAAAGAAAGTTTCTGGTTTTAATCAAATTAGACGCCAGATAAAAATGAAAAATGTGTTTCGTAAACGAAAAAATTGAAGTTTGACAGATATTCTTCTGCGCATGTCCGAATAATTAATTCGGATAATCAAAATAATCGTTATGCCCATCACAAAATTGATGCATTGTGATGCAATTGATTGCATTCATCCTCTAATGGTGAGTACCGAGGTTGTAATTCGGAGGAAGACAAGACGATAAAAAAACGGGTGTGGCAATATGCAATACAAATGCAAATTACATTGTCGTGTAAATATGCATCGGTGAATATAACTATTATTTAGATTTTTTTTTTTTCAATATTTCGCTATTGTTTACATTTATTTCTAAAAATAGAAATTCCCTGTCTTGAAAAGCGGGAAAATTTCCATCTTGAAAACGGGGGAATACCATAATGGAAGTTTTGTGAAAAAGAGAATAAGCGGCAATTTCGCTGCAAGTACATTTTCTGTTTTTTTTTTTTTTTTTTACACTGTACTAAACTTTGATGAACTAATGAATGTCGATGAACTAGTGTAGTCATTCTATATAATCATAATATTGTTTTTACTTATACTCATTGTAATTGTGTATTCAAAAGATAAAAACTCCTCATTGATATAGTTTCTCATTTTTTCTCATTTTCTTTTTTATAAGATTGGAATATATTTTGTAATAAAAATGTCATTTTTTACAATTACGTTTTTAAATTATCCTAAGTAAGTCCTAAGTAAAGTATAAGTAAGTTGATCTGTTGTAAAATATAGCTTAAGAAAAAGAGACTATCTTTATTATTTTAGATGTTAGTTTTTGAATACTCTCTTTAACGTGCAAAATTTTATACATTTAGTACGCGCAAAATGAACTTATATTGTTCTATTATACTCTTCTATTTTTTCTATTAAGAAACAGTTCAGTTTAAGCTATGTATATTTCCTCCAGTTCCATTCGTTTTTCAGAATAAAACTAATTTTGCCTGTGGTTATCAAGTTATGGCAGAGCTACATTTTTTTTTTACTTCAATTTTGTTTTCTGATGTTATTCATTCTATGATTTTTTTTTCACAGATTCTTATTCACAAAACTGCTGTGATACTTTTTGGCATGTTTTCAAAAAACGTAATAATAACGCATCTTATCAATTCTAAAAGTTAAAAAACAGTTTAGGAAAATCTAAATTATACCTTTCGGAAAAATAATAAATTTATTTATGTGTGATTTAAAAATGCATGTTTGTGTTTGTGTGCTATTTTCTACGAGAGACAATTTACTTTTAAAGTTTAGTTTTATTTCAAAGTCTTTGTGCTTGAAAATTTTAATTCTTTTATTCTAAATAATACTATATTATTATGCTAGAATTAAGTAACAATCACAATGGGAAAAGATTGTACTTATTTTAGATGTATACTTTTTTTCCGCCTTAGATAAACTAAGAATAAAAAAGCTAGATTTTAAAAATATTAACAAATACAAATAATTAATACGTTATGTTCCTGAATTCAACTTCACAATTTTTCCTTTCATTTGTTTATGATAAAGTTTATGTTGTTGCAAAAAATAAACTATATTGAAATATTGTTTATAAATTTTCATTTCACTAAATTTGAAAAAAAGTAAATACATATTTTATTTATTTATTTTGCTATAACATAAAATATATCAATAGTTTGAGAGGCATTTTTTTTCAGTTTTGATTAACCTGTTTAGTATAGAATTAAATATATATATATACAACAAATAAATAATACCTAAAATAGAGCATTATATTCCCTTAGATAATATTAAGAGGTATGATACTTAACAGAAATTCGAGAAACATCTTTTAAATAGAACCTAAATAGTATATAGACGTTAATAGACGTCAATAACAACAACAAAATCGAAATCCATTGATGTCAGAAATTTATATTGAAGTGCTTTTATCAGAGATGTGTAATAACACCTGTCTGATAAAAGCTAAAAAATATATATGAACACATATATATCTACAAATATAAATTTACATCTCTAAAAAATATATCTACAAATAGAAGTTAATTATGCGATCACCACTCTAGAGTGTATGCAGAAAAAATAGACTAAATTAACTATTGCCGCGCCTTTATTTTCCTGCATTCGGAATTACGTTTTTCGAGATTGAGTCTTTTCAGCAACTTCATATCTGTGACAAAAACTATGACATCAGAATATACCATAAACACATGATGCATCACATTTTATCACCATCTGAATTCTGCTCAAGATATTTAGTCTGATAACACACCAAATACACCTCTTTACTTTCTTTTTTGACTGTCCTGTCCAGTAGCTGGCTGGCTTTCCAACCCCCGAGGCGCGCGTGGTGCAGAATCACCAACAAGCCTCTGCCGGGTTTCCGCATTTTTTTTCACCCCAAATCAACTTGTTTTGTGTTTCTTGAGGCACCAAGAATATATTTCATGCGATTGCGATGTGTACGCGTGGTGGTGTTTGTAAACTAGGTGGATCCAGTGGGTTCAAAGCCCCCTCAACTCTCTTCTCAGCAGGCGGGAACTCTATGATCTGACAGTTTTTCATAAGACGAATTATTGCGAAAAATCTGGGGTTATGTTTGAGCAATGTTACGTCACAAAACTTTAGTTTGATATTTGATTTGTTGGGAATGTATTTCCAGTAGAATGTGGTGTAAAATCGAGCATGTAGGTAATGGGTGGAGATTACTTTCGGTTGCGCAGACACCCATGTTTTCTTGTCAAACAATTATTTTTTGTATGGCACTATACTATAAAGGTATTTTTCAATTTTCAAAAGTGCGTGTCTGACATAGTCATACAATTGAAGCGTAATCAAAATGGAAAAAACCCTTAAAACATTATCCAGGGATATTTTGAGGTAAAGTTAATGGGTTCAATGCCATTTTAATTCAGAATCGCAGGAGACTAGTGTGATCTGTTTCTCATATTTTCAATCTAGGAATTAGGAATTTTTTTGTTATGGCACCAAACAAATTATTGTCTATAGAGTAATGATGGTCATAATTAGTTTTTTTGATATTCGAATGAATCATTCGGGGTTGAGCAAAAGCACCTCGAAGAACTGGAAGAGCATTGGCAATTAAAAACAAAGGTTCTGGGTTCGAGTCCTGGCCTGGACACATTTTCGCTCAGTCGGAAGAATAAATACTCGTATTATTGTTTTAGTTTATAATGAAGAGCTTCACATTTATCTAATTAAAACCAGTTTTCCTTGGTACTGTTTTAGTTTAGATTTTATAGCGTTAGTTGGTTAGTGTAGCATTAACTCTGACAGAAACTCTGTGAGACATATAGAATTCAATCTATACGGGGTCTGATTACCGCACAGGCCACGGTCTAGAGTCCATCGTGGATAAAGAATTAGTAAAATTAGTAAAAATTAGTAAAATGATTTCGATGAAAGTCTGTTTTCTGAAAGGATTTACTAAAAAATCTAAATATTTTAGTTAGCAGGCAACCCTATCATAATATCTAATGATCAAAATCATAGGTAAAATGCACAATTGTAAAGAGTTCCACTTTCTACCTACTGCGCATTCTTCATGTTGTAATTTTGCACCCGTTCTAAAAGTTTCTGGGTGCTGTTTTTGTTTGAGGAATGTCCCCAAAAAGTTTCTGGCCTTTGAGCCCTTGACAAACGTGATCGAGCTACGCATCTTATCCGCATAGAAAAAAGAAGTGTGAACATTGCTCAAACTGTTTTTAGTAAAAAGAAGTATTCAACTTAATAACCTAATTTATAGTGCTGTAAAGATATTAAAGAGATCATCAATTAAATTTATTGAACCAAGAAATCTATTCATAATCACGTTTTGTTGCACTCTTGTAGAATCCGTCTCAGTAGCGTTGTGGGATTACTGCAGCAATAAAATAAAAAACGTATTTTTTTTTAATATTACGTTTTTTATTTTTTATTTATATTTTATTTTCTACTTTTTAGTGTTTAAAACGTTTCATTGACGCTGTTTCATATAGCCAGTTGGCATATTTTAGCGAGCGTGGTTTGGCGCATAATGATCTCCACTGTTGTCTCCAATGATGTTACTGTTGTTGTAACTCGTACACAGTTGTAACCATAAAGAATGTTTGGCGAGTTATCCCGTGTGCCCGGCTGACGAAAAAATGGCTTAACATTAATTTAAGAATTTATAATAAAAAACTAAAACTGTTAAAATGTTGTACTGTCATTAGAAACACGCCTGTGTACATAATTTTTATAATTCTATGATATCAGGAAGTGGGTCAAAAATCGATTACAAAATCTTTCATAAACGAACCAAGTTAAATAAAATATTGTAATAAAATTTGGAAAATAGGAATACCTTTGGTATTAAGTCACTTTACTTCGATTGCTGTAAAACAAATTAATTAATGTCTTTAAAAATTCCAAAATTTTGTAATTTAAAATAAAATTGAAAAAATATTAAAAGTAATCAATTAAATGTGTATGTATATTTTTTCTCCATAGTGAATTGAAGCCTCTGGCACATACTGTCACCGCCATAGCACCCACACCCCCTATCCGACTTCGAGTGGTGAATGCAAGTGACCAAGATGTGACTGGAGTTGAACTGGGTGATCCTCTCTTCCTCAAAGTGGAACTGGCAGACGAAAGTAAGAAACATTTTTTTATCTTTTACTCACTTCTGTCAAATTAGAATACAGTTTTAATAGATTGCATTAATGCCGTATTAGCATATCAAAAAATAAGTTTAACCTCTTGAAGGCGTTAATTTTAATTCCCAAACGTCACAATGACACCGGAATTTGGGAATCAAATTTTGCTTTCATAATATACGTGAAGAAAAGCTTTTAATTATTTCGAAGTAAATTTGTTCTTAAATCCCGGTGTGACTCAATGATTTCAACATTTTAGAAACATAAGTACTTTGCCTCTGAAAGGGTTAACCCTTACTTTAACTACAATATAAAAATAATTAAATTAAATTAAACATTAAGACATTATTTATTAAGACATTCTTACATTATACTGTTCTTTGTACAATGTTATTGATTATGTGTTTACAATTAATTGTATTTATTGATTTTGTGAGTTTTAAAAATTGTTAAAATAGACAAAATAATTATTAAAACTACTAAAAAGGTGCATAAAAATTAATTAAAAACCATACGTAAAAGATGTGTTACACATACATTAACCCCGAGATCTTTCGAACCCGAGCGCGATCATTTTCAAGGGGATACGTTTAACAGTTAACGTTAAGTTAACAGTTAACGTATCCCCTTGAAAATGATCACGTTCATGATCGAAATATCTCGAGGTTAATGTATGTACAGGGTGATTGTAATTAAAGTTGCACTTTCAAAAGCCTGTAAAAAAAAAAAAAAAGAACTACTGGTCATAATGATCTGATATTTCATCTGAGTATACGTGAAGCAACGGGACTATGTTTTGAGAAAAAAGAAAAAAAAGCTCAAAAATTGACCGATAGATGGCGCTTTACTCGTCATAAGATGCTAATTAAAAGACGTGACATACGCACCGCACATTACACTTGTGATAAAAAGGTGGAGAACATGCAGTTCCTGTTATTCTGCGTCTGAGAAGGTAGTCATGACTCTATCATTCAAGAGAATCGGGCTCTGCTTGTGAAGCTTTTTTACAAGAACGTGACTGTGCGGCAATTGCATTGAAAAAATTCCGATATTAAAGGTTTAAGAAGCGGCTCTGGCCCGATGACTAACAAAGAATGCCTCAACAGCAAGTCACGTAATTCAATTAATATCTCATGACGAGTACAGCGCCATCTATCGGTCAACTTTTGACCTTTTTTTCGAAAACAAATGCCTATTGCTTCACGTATACTGATATGAAATATCGTGTCAGTGGTTCTTTTTTTACGGTTTTTTGAAAGTGCAACTATAATTATAATCACCCTGTATATAATATATTTTTCATATGGTTTTAAATAAATTTTATGCACCTTTTTAATAATTTTAATAAGTATTTTATTTTAACTACAAGATGAATGTGACATTCCACTTTAAACTCTTTTTGAGTTTTCTATTAAAAAATGTTAGATTAATTGATATTTATCTTTTCACAATAAAAATATATCATGTGTTAGAGGTAATTTAATCTAAATTTTTATATTTATATTTTCATTAATATCTTAAAACATTTCTTTTTTATAAACTCATTCTATTTTGATATTTAATCAAACCCCCCTCCTCCTTTTTCTTATTTTTCTTAAACATTATTAATTAAAACTCTTATTTTCAAAATCCAAACATTTGTATTTTTCTATAAGTCAAGACCACCCAGGGTCTTCTTTTTTCACTATGAGATAGTTTCCACGCAAACAACTTTTACTTGAAATTCTCACGTAATTTAAGGGATCGTAAATTCGAAACACACACAGGCAGATTGGATAAAGTACAAAAGGCCTTTATAAGAAGTCATGGGAATAACTGAAGCATTATTGTCAGTTGTATTGTGTGCAACTTTTATTACCCTCAGAAAAGAGAGTCATAAAACTATTTCGAAGGCTTGTTACGAAGATACATCAGTATATTGCTTTCGAGTCGTTGTTTATGGCAGGTGTCAGCGGGCGGATAGTTGTTTTCGTGGGACCCGACATACAGCTGTTTTTCAACGAAGCCCACGAGCACCTTGTTTCCAGGAATTGAGACAGGGAAGTTTTGGACGTAGCAGAACCCCACCCAATCAACGCTGAGTCTTTTTTCCCCCTCGTCCGTTACCAGGGGAACGAGAGATGGCTAGCAGTGGCAGTGATGTTGTGAAGCGTGGATAGTTCGGGTGTGTGTGGGTTAGGGGATTTTCCCCCCACCGCCGCCTGCTCGAGCGGTAGATTGTTTTTTAGTGAGTAGGAAGACGGACGATTACTAGGGAGTTGATAGTAACTGGTTGTATGCTACGCGGCCTGAAATGACGAGAATGATATGTTGTTGTTGGAGTAAAAAAAAAAAGAGATGTTAAGAATTCGAGAAAGTTTTTAGATGTCGAAGTGTTAGGACGTGCAGATTTAGTGGTCTATCGAGAGATGTGTTTGCCCTGGTAACAGACTCTGCTAGCGTTCTGCAAGATAAAACGAACAAAAAAAACATTTTTTGCAGTCTTTAAAGACTGATGTTTAAGAATAATCGTTGCTAGAGATTAGCACCACTGCTCGTATTTGGAGCCGGTGTGTAACTGGAGATTCACACGGAGTGGCTGAACATCGAAAATGGAAGTGAATACACAGAGTAGTGACACTTATTTCCGGCTATGCACCGTATCAGAAAAGTATTTCTGATTCATATTTTAGGGCAGAAACTACTCTACAGGAGCGTGTTATAAATAGTTACAGAATAGTTATTGGATTCGACTCCCGGTGTGAGAACAACAACTTCTTGTGAATAGTTGATTCTCGACTAACTTTATTTACATATATTTCCTTGTGCATATTGTCCTCTACCGTCTCGGATTCTGTTTAGACATTTTTGACTACTTAGTGTAGTAGCCAAGCATTGTGATCGTTACTAACAAGCCACTATGACTAGAACTTTTGTGCCTAAAATTCTCGAACTCGTGTTAGAGTGATAATGGAGTGAAACCAAACCTACCAAAGAATGACCAAAGCACCTCTAACATCACTATGTACTTTCTGTGGTAAATATAACATCAGTATTTTTGGTTAAATTTATCTGATTATAGTATATGATACTTCTGATTTTTGGATTAACCAATTTGTTAATGTTTTTATCTATTATCATGACCTCAATACATTAGATTGCTATTATAATTCGTGAAAGCTATGAATAATGTGTTTCTGTCAATAAACAAAATATCTGAGTAAATTCCTTCTTTGTTTTCTTTATCTTATTAATTTATTTTAAATCATTTCAATAAGATTCATGTTCAGTAATTTTACTTTTTGTTAATCATTAAAATTTAATTAGGAATACTATGTATAGTTTGAGTTATCAGTTTAAAATGCATAGTAATCTTTAATTTAATTTATTCTATTGATTTAAATATTAATTCTGGTAAAATAAATAAATTAATTAATTAATTAAAGTAAATTATTGTATTCTCTAGTCATGGAATTTCTAAATATTATTTTAAGCATTAAATCTAATAAAAAAATAAACTGCTAATTTACTGGATGTTGTAATTTTTAATATTCAAACTTATTTTATTTAATTAACTGAGACCTTTTACTATTCTTTAATTAATTACAGGACATACTTATCTGAATTTTTTATATAAAGTAATTCTAACATTTTGATCTAAAGTCTTATGAGGAGCATTTTATAATAATGAATTACTTATTCAAAATTTAATTATTTACTCATGGTCTCTTAAACAAGGATTAATCTATACGATCACAGCTTCAGTGTTGTGAATTCTTGGAATTAATTTTGCATTTTTTTAATATTTGTCAAATATTATTTTGTTTAACCTATATCATCAATTTTATACCTCCCCTTTTTGTACTTTCTTTAAAAGAAAGATTTTGTCCCCTTTATTCCAAAATTTTCACTTAGTCTAAATTATTATGTCTATGAAAATTCCTTGTTGTTACCCTTCATATTAATTCTTGAATTCACAATGCTGATTGTTGGGGAATTGGATGTAGTGCAAATTGAGAATCTTGTCAGTGCTTTTAAATGATTAATTCTTATACTATTTTGAATTCAAAATTTAGAATTCAAGTAGATTTAAATTCTTTAAATTTTAATTGTTTCTGTTTAATTTAATCCATTTACTTTTTAACTAAATTTATTTTAGTTTGAGAATAATTTTGTAAGTATGCATATTGACAGGATTCATTTCAATTTTTAGTCATAGGTAATTTGCACTCATTCATAATTTTTGCAAAAGGTAATAGTACCTAGGCAAGTAAACATAAACCCCCAACACATGAAATATTCTAAAATCTTTGTAAAATTTTGCTTTTTAATAATAATAATAATAATAATAATAATAATAATAATATAAAAAGTGCATGCATAAATGTTTCTTTGTGTAAGTGTGCTTTATTTCGTTTACACTTAAAAAAACATATATTTGTTTATAATTCTTTCTCATCATAAACGTTTTAATAACTATTTTATCTAAAGAGCTGAAAAAATGCAACACAATCATCAAACACATTAAATATATATTTTTTAATATATTTTTATAATATATATTTTTTTCCCTTTATATTATGTATAATATTAAATATCGAAATCAAATGATGTTACAACGAGTAAAATATATTTAATAATGGCTAATTAGGTTAAATTAAATTAAAATAAGTTACACATCAAATATGCTGTGAAAAGAAACCCAGTTGCTACAAAAATTACAGTGTAGTTTAAATTACCTGTGCTATTTCTTTATTATCCATTGCATTTTTTTCTACTAGACGAATAAGTCATATTATTCTAGTCAATAACTGAGCTGTCATTTTTATAATTATTTGAACTGCAAACGTTTCAAGAACATGAATGCTGTATCATGAACATTGCTGCATTAACTATCTCTTCTGTATTCTTTCAAATTGACATATGGCACATTTGCTCATTTAAATTTCAGCATGCAAAAAGTTAATAAGCTGATTTACATGCTTATTAAGTTCTTCAATATTATAAAAAAATACAAAACTATCAGTGTTTGTCTCATGATAATTCAATGACCATTGCACCATTTATCAACATTTTTCTTTAAATATTGATAGTTCATTTAAATGTGTCATGAATATTGCTGCATTAATTATTTCTTCTGTAGTCTTTCAAATTGATATATGGCACATTTTCTCATTTAAGCTGATTTACATGCTGATTAAATGCTTCAATATTATAAAAAATACAAAACTATCAGCGTTTGCCTTGTGATAATTCAATGATCATTGCAACATTTATCAACATTTTCCTTTGAAGATTGAAAGTTCACTTAAAAGTGTCATGAATATTGCTGCATTAATTATTTCTTTTGCATTCTTCCAAATTGATCTATGGCACATTTGCTCATTTAAATTTGAGCGGGCAAAAAGTTAATTAGCTGAGTTACATGCTTATTAAGTTCTTCAATATTATGAAAAAATACAAAACTATCAGTGTTTGTCTCATGATAATTCAATGATCATTTGCAACATTTATCAACATTTTCCTTTGAACATTGAAAGTTCATTTAAATGTGTCATGAATATTGCTGCATTAATTATTTCTTCTTTTTTTCTTTCAAACTGATATATGGCATATTTGCTCATTTAAATTTCAGCAGGCAAAAAGTTAATAAGCTGATTTATATACTTATTAAGTGTGTCAATATTATAAAAAATACAAAACTATCGGTGTTTGTCTCATGATAATTCAATGATCATTGCAACATTTATCAACATTTTTCTTTGAAGATTGAAAGTTCATTTAAATGTGTCATGAATATTGTTGCATATATATATATATATATATATATATATACAAATTTACACATCATACACGGGGCTGCACGAAAGAAATGCGTTTTCAAAATTGTTTACTTAAATATCATTTTCACCTTATTAAACGTTAAATATATCTAAAATTATTTCGGAAGTGTTGGAAAGTGTTGCATAATCTATACTTGACGCATGATTTTTCGTTCTTGTTGTTTGTAACTGAAAATATTTTATTACATCATTACGCACTTCTGCATAATTCTTATACGACTCTGTTTCCTTTTCAAATTGATATATGATACTTTCTGACTTTTCAAATTATCAGGAGACTTTCTATCTTGAGCCTAAAGTAAAATCAATAACTTGATTAGCATAGTAATTAGTGTTTTAGTTTTGAGAGTTTTGCCTAGCAGAAATACGACGCCATGAAATATCGGCTGTATGCATTACTAATTAAATTAACTTTTGAACATGCTCATTGATGTTAAAGAAACTTTTGTTTATTTTATGTCATTACATTAGGATATGAGTATTTTTAACGTAACATTTTTAGTTTCCTGTTTCTTTACGTGAAGAAAATTTAGGAGCGCATTCAACGATTATTTTTCTTCGGTTCTAAAATTAATTTTATTTACAATATTATTAATTTATTATATTTATAATATTATTTTTCATTCTATTAATATGTAAAGTAAATGTTTAATATGTCCCGAGAAAAGGATATGCAAGGGCGTTCGCAAAGGAGGGAGTCAGGAGAGGGAAATTGCCCCTATCCTGGATTTTCAAATTTAATCAACTAAATTTCCTTTTCCTCTGATGATTGTGAAAAAATATTGTTGAAGTAACTTAAAATAATTAAACATTAAGAAAAAATAAAGAACCAGAGATTTTTCGTCTGAAGACCTGTCACCATGAATCACCTGCGAATACAATTTTTAGTTAAGTTTCCGTTTTACGATCATGCATACAAAAGATATCTTATACGAAAAAATGTTAAATGAAAAAAGTAACTGTTTCAATCCTTAATTTTGAAAATTTGTACTTACTTTTGGACATTTAATATTTCTTTTTTTTTTTTTCATTTCTGTATTGACTTTTGCTTTAAAATTGTCCTGCGCGGGACCCTTGTCTGACAAACAATTCTTAGTTTAACTTATTTCATGTTTATGTTCTCCATTTTAAAAATTCCGATTTTTTGCCTCCATCCCCGTGGATTTTGTTTTGTCGATTCTTCTTGAATAAACATTAAATATAATCTTTTTGAAACTGTTTTAAAATATTTTTTATTTAAAAATCAAAGTTTTAAAGTTGTAACATACAGCTATAAATCTTTATAAAGTTCAAAGACCTTTTTTTTGTTTATTGAAATTTTATTGTCCAAATTACAAAAACAATTTCAATAATCATATTGAAATTATTCTAGTTATTGTTAGTTATGTCTATCGAATTCACAAAAAAAAAATTCAACAGACCATTTGAATGATTACAGTCACAGTAAATGCAAAACTTTTGAATATCGTGATTCGTGAAATGTGTGAACTAAGTTCTTCTTTTGTCAATTTTTAATTTATTAATTCGTTATATAAATTTCCTGTTTCCCGGTTCAGATTTATAAAAACAAAAACAGTTTCGTAGAAAAGCAATGAGCTGTAATCCAATTACATATTTTCATTGCTGATTTTCACCCCCCCCCCCTTCCGAATCAAAAATCGAAGAAAAGAAGCGGTCATAAAAAGAGGGCAGTGAAATTAAACTACACCTCTCATTAATGCTTTTCAATGATTTTTATTTTTAACCTTGAGATTTCAAGTCTGGTGACTTGACATTCGAAATATTACCTTATGTCATACATTAAGTATTTATACTGCCTCTTTATATGCAGTTTCCTTTAATAATGTCACTACTGACTGCAGACTTAAAGGGTGGAAGATGATAATAAAAGCTTAGAAATTAGAGCTAAATAATGAATCATTCTCTAAAAAAAGGGTGGAAAGAAATGTAGTCAAAGCTGTGTAAAGCTTTTAATGAGCTTCTTCCGAATAAGCAGTGTTTTTTAATGTTATTCCAAACAGACTTTGTAAATATTATATTTGTGAAGATCTTTTTCAACTGACATGTTGATTGAACTATATTATCAACGATCGAGTGAACCAATTTGGAGTGTACGAAGGTATAAAAC
The DNA here is from genome assembly GCA_963931845.1 of Maratus michaelseni. Lineage (NCBI taxonomy): Eukaryota > Metazoa > Arthropoda > Arachnida > Araneae > Salticidae > Maratus > Maratus michaelseni. The sequence goes on along the minus strand of OZ007595.1, from coordinate 156,803,493 downwards.
AGAGCTGCCGAACCTTTATGTAAGTGCGTGCGCTGCGCACCTCAGCTGCTGGTTAACTATGAAGGGCGTCGTTATCACATGGCTGGAAACATATATAACAACATTATGTCACTATAGTAGAGATTGCAATACACACATATCTTATATGATGCACATACCTCACAAAGTGTTAGCTATAAAATCCCCGTGATGCATAAACTGTAGAAAAAAAAAATCATAGCAAATTTAGAATTACATTTTTCTGAGAGTGATCTACGTCAACAAATTGTCTAAAGAAAGGGGTCAAAACATTTAATGCCGCCTATAATAAAAAAACATCTTTTAAAAACCTTTTCCAGCCGTGTGCTAACGACGCCTTTCATAATCAACCCAGCAGCTGAGGAGCGCAGCCCAAGCGCTTACATAAACGTTGGGCAGCTCTGTTTTATACCTTCATACACTTCAAATCGGTTCACTCGACTATTGATAAATTAGTTCAATCAGCATGTCAGTTAAGAAAAGATCTTTACAAATATAATATTTACAAAGTGTGTTTGGAATAACATTTAAAACAGTGTTCATTCGGAGAAGCTCATTAGAAGCTTTACACGGTGACTATCTTTTTAAAATGGATTTTTTTTAAATAAAAATTTTGTAACAAGTAACATTCTAAAAGAGCGCCGCGTTGGAGAACCCTAGTATAAAACACTTCAGTCGCGAAGAATGCGTAAATGTGTTTAAATGTAAAGGAGGTAAGGTGCACAAAAATTTCAAATATTATACTCACATGTGTTAAAATATTAATCATGAACATCTTCTTATTTAAGTCTTTTGAAATTATTAAATTCAAGAACTATCGTAAGTGCTCATAATTTAGAGCACATTTGAATCAGTTCAAATGCATACATTGATTTTATAATCATAATCACTGACATCATAATTATTATGTATGATTTTCTAATTGTTTTTGTATTGATTGAGTAGCAGCTCTAATGAAAGAAAATGTAACACAATATAGCAGGTTTATTTGCTTAAAAAACAATCTTGAAGGTTATTTTCTTAAATGTTCCTTTTCATATCAAATATAACTTTATCTTAACTGTCTCTAACTTTAAATTAAGTAACTTTATCTTAACTGTCTGGCTTTTCAAAGTGTCTAGTGATCTTAATCAGAATATGAGGCAAGAGAGCCTAATGGCATTCTTAACTGATTAGTGGAGGGAGAATTTATATCAATCTCTTTTTGTCTGATGCTTACTGAAATGTCTATTAAAAACTTTCGAGTAATGAGACGTTAATTCCCTCTTATCATTATCTTAGATTATAGTATTTACTTGCATACATACAGGGACAAAATTTACTACTGGGCACGCTGCCGGGCCCCAAGTTGAATGCCCCCCTCAAAGTAATTTCCCTTTGAAAATAAAAATATAATGAATAAAGTTCAATTTAAAATGACGGTTTGTAGCTCATCCATACATTCGTGTGTTTCCTGACTAGCACTTCATAGTTTCAAATGTCTTTCTCTGTATGTAAACATACGTGCTATCTGAATCTCTTAAATACCTTTACTCATTGCGCATATAGCTCACATTTTTTGCTATCCTCAAAATATTAAGTTCTATTTTTAGTCTTAATGAATCAAATTTTTGAAGAAATGCATCCGAGAGCAGATTATCTTCCTTGCCTCTATCTTCGTACGTTGATGGATGGATGGGGGACGACAGATTATTTTGCCCTAGGTCCCCATTTCTGTAAGTCAGTTTCTGCATGCATATCCTTGTAGGCCAATCTTGTATATGAATATTTCTGTTAGTCATTATTTTGCATTGGATACTTTAAAAAACTATTTGAATTATTTCCTATAATAGCTTTTAATACCCCGTGACTGAGCGACCACACCTATAGGTGCGGATTTAATAGTAAGGCCGTTGTCCTCCTTCAAGGAAAGACTTGAATATGTGATGCATATAATTTCACAAGAATAGCTCTTATACTATCTAATCTATAATTTGTATTTCTTCTAATTATATTCGGCATGAAATATACACTAATATTTAGCTCTTTTCTGAGATATGTTAATTAATTCTACTTCAATTATTTTGCATTTTTCCAGGTGTTTATGGTATATTTGGCAGTGATCTAGTAGCCCGAAGCAGTGGTGGAACTGAAACAGTCTTGTTAATTGACGATAATGGGTAAGTAATATGTATGTTTATTAAGTAGCTATGAAACATTAACTGCAGTCCCAATATTCAAAGTGGAGTCAAAGTTGTTCAAAAAACATGGATCACACATTCGACATGAAAAATTGTTCAAAATTACCTAACGAGAACGTTTCCTGTATCAATAATAACAATCATAATTGTAACAGACGGCATAAATTCTCTGTAACACATTCTTGCCATGCGTATGAAACCACTACATTTGCTTTATGATGTCATGTCATCTGAATTTCATTGTTTGTCTCACTGACATCTCTTTTTACATCTTCAAGTATTTAATTAAGCACTTCTTTATCTTATACCGTTTTCTTTAAAACCTGAGTCATATTGTCTTATCAAAAGTTTCATATTTATTTCCATATTCATTATTCTTTCAACACGATTATATCACGGTATCGCAAGACAATGGCCAGACCCTTGCGTGATGGTAGATAGATATATTTTTATTATCGCATTGAAATGCACTTTCATAAGTTACTTGATATCTGTCAAAATTAATTATTAACGCAAGAATAGAAAATCACATGTGTATACAGTTATTATGCTGCATTTTCCAATTTTTATGGTGAAAGCAACAATCTTCATAATTGCACACATTTATCTCCGTCAGGGGTCGGAATTACAAGTAGAGAAACTACAGTAGTCGCTACTATTTACAGTAGTTTGTAGTGTAGCGCGCTACATTTTGCACAATGTAGTGTAACAAGCAACGCGATACAGAAAATCAGTAGTTTGTATACCGAGAACCGACGCTACTTTTAACGCTACTTCAGGAGAAAAGTACCATTCTACAAATCAGGTGTCCGAAACTTGCTTATTTTGTGCAAAATTTGTTCTGCATAACAATTTGCGAAAATGGCAAACGACTCAATGGCAAATCTCAGCTGCAGTGTATAGCAACGCATTGCATGAAGTCATAGATTTTTCTAATTGACACTTGCTGCTAAAATCAAGTACTAACCCACAAATGAATTAATTTTTTTGCTGTCAACACTTGTCTAGTTACTCGTTATTAGGTCTTCATGTATAACGTCGGGTTTCTTATTATTCGGAATTGCTTAATTTGCAAATTTATTTATTGTTTGTATTTAGAGTTGTTTTTCTGTAATTTTCTAGAGTAGCTTAATTTTGTTATGAAATTTGTGTTGTGTGTATAAACTAACTTTTTGGAGACAAACACAAAACATTTTCTTGTATGTTATCTTTCTTAATTTTTTTAACGCCCTCGGTTATGTCGTATTTATTTAATTGTATCCCGGCAGACGCTATATAACGAGGCGTCGATTTATTATTTTATCCGTGTCTTCCAATACTAGAGTAACTTGAACTTTTTGACAGAAACTGAAAGTAGCGAAGTAGTTACTACTTTTAAAAAGTAGTTTGTAGTCGCTACTTTTTAAAACAAGTATAACTGTAGTTAACTACATTTTCGATAAAGTAGTTGTAGTTGTAGTTCGCTACAATAAAAAAATAGTTTTTCCGACCCCTGATCTCAGTCATGGCGGGAAAAAATTAAAACAAACTAAATCCAAATATTTATTTTAATAATTTTAGTGCACATTTTATAAATATGGTTTCGCACCTCCTATTTCTTTCAATTATGTGAGATACTGAATTTCATAAAAAAGTATTATTTTTATCTTTCATCACATCCAATCTTCAAACTTTCAGTTAGATGTTCAACTTTATTCACTCCCATTGCTAACACTATACAATTTCTCAATGATTCTTGCAGATTTATTTATACGTAAAAAATATATCATGCTGTTTCGATATACAGTGAAATTAGTAATAACCAAACCTGTTTATAACGGAATCTGCCTTAAGCGAAAAGATTTCATGGCGAAAGAAATACCGTACATATGTACTTTTTGAGACAGAAACCTCTCCAAATCGGAAAATTTGTCTCCAGTCAATTTCGATTCCGTCTGGGGAGGAGGGTAGAGACTTGCCGCACTTGCTAAAAAAATCTGGTTAAGGTGTCATAGGATTTTTAAACTTTCAAAAATTCGATTTATTTCAAATATATATATAAATATATATACTAGCAAGCTACGCCCGCTACGCTGGTCAATTTCTTATAACGAACTTTTAATCCAACAAAATATAGACATTTCATAATTCACTTTTATATTTTAACAGAATAATAAGGCTACTATAATTTGTGACTCGTGCTATAACCAATATACACGCCAGGACACGTCGCCCTTATCATTATCTTTTTACGCATGAAGGTTTCGCTATGGTACTCCATTGTGAAATTTGGTAATTTTTCAAATTCAATATTTGAAAAAGGGCATAATCATTAGATTTGAAATTTATATCAAGAAAAATACAATCTTTTACCTTTCAAACGCAGTTTGCCTAACAATTTTCTGACAAATACTTTTCGAGCTACTATTTTTTTTCAGTAACTTCAAATGTTTCATTTTCCGAGATTAATCTGTGGCAACAATTAGCGAAAAACCCAGTCGTCAGAAACGCATAGTTTTTTATTAAAGAGGCTGTTGGAGCAGGGATTGTCACCACCAATTTGCCACCATCACTTATGAAATCGGTTCGGTAGTTCTATAGATTCCTGAGAAATTGTAATTTAGAATGTTTTTAGAACGCTTTTCGCTCATTTCACCCTTTTAAATTTCGAATTTTTTTTATTTTGTTTTTAGAGAGCATTTACATCTTATAAGTAACTACAATGCCAAATTTCATATTTCTAGCTCCTTCAGTATAAAAAAAATCGCAATTTTAGAACGTTTTTCGCTATTGCACCCCTCTTGGGGTTAGTGACACCGACATAAAATATAGCCTATGTTGAAGCAGGGGTTGTCACCATCATTTTGCCACCATCACTTTTGAAATCGGTTCGGTAGTTCTAGAGAGTCCATAGAAATTGTAATTTAAAATGGTTTTAGAACTCTTTTCACTCATTTCACCCTTTTTAAATTTCGATTTTTTTTATTTTGTTTTTAGAGAGCATTTACATCTTATAAGTAACTACAACGCCAAATTTCAAATTTCTAGCTCCTTCAGTATAAAAAAAATCTCAATTTTAGAATGTTTTTTGCTCCTGCACCCCCTGGAGTTAGTGACGCCGACATAAAATGTAGCCTATGTTGGAGCAGGGGTTGTCACCATCAATTTGCCACCATCACTTTTGAAATCGGTTCGGTAGTTCTAGAGATTCCATAGAAATTGTAATTTAGAATGTTTTTAGAACGCTTTTCGGTCATTTCACCCTTTTAAATTTCGATTTTTTTTTATTTTGTTCTTAGAGAGCATTTACATCTTATAAGTAACTACAACGCCAAATTTAAAATCGGTTCGGTAGTTCTAGAGATTCCATAGAAATTGTAATTTAGAATGTTTTTAGAACGCTTTTCGCTCATTTCACCCTTTTAAATTTCGATTTTTTTTTTTTTTTTGTTCTTAGAGAGGATTTACATCTTATAAGTAACTACAACGCCAAATTTCAAATTTCTAGCTGCTTCAGTATAGAAAAGATCGCAATTTTAGAACGTTTTTCGCTCCCTCACCCCCTGGGGTAGTGGCACCGATATAAAATATAGCCTATGTTGGAGCAGGGGTTGTCACCATCAATTTGCCACCATCACTTTTGAAATCGGTTCGGTAGTTCCAGATATTACTACAAACAAACAAACAAATAAACAAACAAAAAAACAATCTTTACTCCTTTATAATATTAGTATAGATTAAGGATAATTTTTTCTGACATTATAAAAAAAACCGCGTTAAAAAAATTCGTACAATTACTGGAGTTATACCCCAAAATATACAACATCCGAAATGTAAATAAATTTAATAATAAATTGTTGATGTAAATTTTCTCAAAAATGAGGTTCTTGGGCATAACGCGCAGGATAACTGAAAACCTCTTCAATATTTTTTCAAAATTTTTTCAAAACATATATTTTATGTTAGTCTGCATAAATTGAATCTGAATTTTCTTTTTTATTGTTCGAAAAAATATTGTTTTTGATGGTTATAATGTTGAAATTTTAAAATTTTTGCATCAGCTAAATACGTTTTTGTATTAAAAATATAAAAATCTTTGAAAAATAAATTTATTTACGTTCTGCGTATTTATTGTAATCTGAAGTATAATTAGTCATCAAAATTTTTATCCTAGATGTAAAATTTCTTTCTTAATCCTGCGCGCAAAAGCTGTTATGCCAATTTTCTGTTCGACAAATGTCTGACAGAACCCCCCCCCCCCCCCCCCTAAAAATATTAGTTCTGCATGCTGTAATTTTATAAATATCTGGAATGAAGGAGCATACTCATATCTTCCATCTCTCCAAAAATTATGTTTTAAAATTATATATATTTTAAGATATTAAATGTTGAAAATGGTCATTTTCTTCCGATTTAAAAGTCCTATGACCCCTTAACAGTAAACATACGGAAATTTTACTCAAGTTTTATAAAAATATTTCTCACCGGAATTTTTATTTAATTTTTCTATTTAATTTAATTCTCTGTGATTTATATTTTATACATTTTAGGAAAAAAATTCTGGTTTCAATCGACATATTTTCATTTGGTAAATGACCGGTTGTTGATATGTTTAGTGTGAAAGAGCTACGAATGAAAAATTGACAACTAACTGCAAGATATCACAATTTTGAAAAAAGATTTTTTTATTCATTAAAAAAGATAGATAAAACATTCTATATTATGTTAGTTAAGCTACAGCCTACTACATGTAGCCCACCAAATAAAACATTTTGAACATTCTGGCTATTGTAATAAATATACTTTGATTGTCGTCATATTTAAAAATGTATACATTGAGTTTTTATTACTCCGATGAATATACATCTCGTTTGTATTTGATAATTTTCTAAAAATATAACAGAATCATAAAGCTTTAATTAAGTATTTACTATTTCTGACATGAGATTTTAGCATCAGATTATCAAAAAGCCAATAGATCATTAACACTTTGCGAAAATAAAATTATCTGTCTTTAACTTGTATGTAGCTTATTTATGATAATCTGAACATCTGTTATTTTTCCTTCCCCTCACTTTAGTTTTAGAAAAAAAATCATGTAAACTTTTTATAGCGAATTGCCTAATAAAACATTTTGCTATAAATTATTTTTGTCAACACCTATACTTAAAAATAAACAAAAATATATTTAAAGACAATGACCGCCAGGTTGCGTGTTGAGATAAAACCAATGTGTCGGCACACCCAGTGCTGCGATTTTTATCTCCCTGTCTCAAATTAAAATCAGTCAGAATCTAGAAGGCTTATTAGTTACGGTTACAAAGAATCTTCATGCTCATTTGACTAAATCTGATCCAGAAGTTCCAGTCTCTGTATAATTTTATTTGTGGTACATGTTGAACATAATACGATTGGTTCCGGTATTTAAATGAGGAATGTTACCTGAGGCTAGTATTAATGAGATTTGATAAAAAGACAAAGTTTCAAACTTTTATTGAGATCAGTGTCTACAATCTTATCTTCTTGTGCAAGTATTTCTGTAACAAAAGCTTTGGTGTTATTTCAATTCCGACTTGATAGAGATGTCATCCTAATCGGTTTATGGCATAATATTCTGTACAAAACTTTCCGCAATCTTTACTTTTATCGGAAGTGCGAGGACAGGAATCTGCTATCTCAGTATTCCTCTCCCACCCACCAACCTCCCATCGACCAGCCTCCCAGCGAGCGTACACACCGCACCTCTAATTTTACGTCCAAGTATGTGGTATTTGTACGGTGATTTCTTTCAATTTTTCTTTCAGCAATATAAAAGTTAAATGCACGTTATATCATTTGACAGAGTATTATTCAGTTTAAAATTACTTCAAGTGGCAATACCGGTCATCATGGAATTAGTTTTGCTAATTTTACAAGAATGCTTAACACAGAGGTCCATTTTGGTAATCCCTCCGATAGCTTCACTTATAAACAACTGAATTTGACGTGCACTTGAATTTTATTTATAAAGATCAAATGAATATCACATGTGAATATCCTTAAACAAATCTTTCGCGGAAGATAATGAATGCTTTTTCATGCAACCTTTAATCAAGCTGATAAAAGTGTATAAAGGCTGGAAAGTAAATCTTTCATTAATACAAAGTCAAAATCAACATTTCCTATAGAGTTATATTTTAACCTTCATATAAAATATAACTTAATTAGATTACATATTAGAACTCTATACACGTGCTATAAAGAGTTAGTTAAAGCAGAGATTGATATATTAACTTGACGCACTTCCTTTGAAAGCCCCTTCGAATCATTATACATTTTTTAATTCTATAATTAGATTTGTTTCATGTTTTGGAAAGACTCGTTACGAGTGGAGCCCAGCATATACTCCTAATACCCAGTCATAAACCAGGTCCTGATTTGGAAAACAAATTGAAAATAATATGGATTCGTTCTAAAAAAAAATGTATCTGCAATACAATTATTAAATACACATTAAAATTAGTGTGTTATGACATAGAATATTTTCATATATGACAATTTCTTATGTACATACAAGAAATATTCGGTAGTTTTTTTGCCGAAGAAACATACCGATTCCAGTCGTTCTTTTAATGGTGACTAATTTTCACAATTCATTGCTTAGAAAAAGTTTACTACACCTTAGATAATTTTCTGTTTAAAAATAAATTGTTGATATTTGTCCGTTTTTTATTCAAGTTGAAACTGGTACCGAATTTTAATTGTTGTGACACAATCAAAATGTTTGTTTCACACAAATATGTAGTTGAAAACTTGAATCAAAATTGTCGTTGCTTTTTCATATAATAATGAGTATTCACATTTTATGAAGAACTAAAAATTTAAAATTGCCTTTTTTGAAGATAAATGGCAAATAATATCTATTAAAATAATTATCAATGTCTGTTATGATTTCAATTTTCAAAATTAAACATCTAAATTTTCATAAATATAAGAATTTCTTAGAGTATTATCATGTTTTTATTTAGAGAGTAAACAGTTATTAATAAATCAAAAAAATCCATATAATGTCCAGTTTTTAAAGCAGGCCACTAAAATTTTCTCGCTGACCACTGGTGTAAAGGGACCTCCAATCGGCGACCACTGGTGTAGACGGTACATTCATATCAAACGATCTATATCAAGTTATAATAGAAAATAGTCGTTACCATTCGTTAATAGTTCAATGGTGGATCGGTAATTGATTCCAAAAATCAGTTGTTTTTGCATCGTACTTTTACTCTACAAAGCCAAAAATTACTGGAACCTTCCAATTTTAGATGCTTTGTTATCACGGAGGACTCATCTAGAGTTATGGAATAAGTTTGTAAACTAATGGATATAAGGATCATGCTTGAACTCATACTTTGAGTGAAGCACGGGTGCATTTAGGGGACGAATTAAAATTGAGGAAGAGAAAGTATATTTGGGATCACCTTCTATCATAAAAAACGGAATTGATTTGTAACTGAACAAATGATTTCATGAGGCTTGTACAAAAATTGTATTATTTGTGTAAGGGTAATATATTCATGAAAATACAAACGTTTCTTTGAGAAATTCAAGAAAATTCCGCATGTTTTTTTGTTATAACATGCAGCGTTTTCAATCAAATTTCATAACACTTTCAGAATATTTGACAAAATGCAAGAGAAACATTATTACAATTACAAATGAATATATTGAATATTTTGTAATATATGAGTATTTATGAAATAATATTTTAACTGCATATCCGTGATTAATAAAGCATTTTTTCTTTCCTAATTTAATAGACAACTATAAAGGGCAATTTATATAGAAAGGCCTGTCGAATATCGTGAAAATACAGAAAAATATCATCGATGTTACTTTTGCATCGTATTATTACTCTATGTCTATAAAGTCAAATATAGTGGAAACTTTCGATTTTAGATGTTTTGTCAAATATCTGAAGCTATCACAAAAGCTCGTAAACTGCAGACATATAAAGATCAAGTTTATATAGTTTTTCTCCCCATTTGAATCCACTTTCCCTATCATCGTAGACATTGTCATACTACGTGGATATTTGTTATTAGGTTTTTATCCATTAGTAGATTTCAAGGTACGTTTCAATAGTGAAACTCTATGTGAAAATTAATCTCATTTATTTAATTAGAATGAGCAATCAAATCTCTTCTCATATGAATGTGTAAGAGTGTAGATTTCGAAATAACAGGAAAATTCAAAAATGAATTTAAAGTGAAATAATATATTCACCTTGTAGTTAAAATCGATAAAATACTCATAAAAAAACATGCTTAAAAAGTGCTGAAAATGAGACAGACATATGTAAAAAATATTAAAACATATTTAATCCCGAGATCTTTCAAACACAAACGCGTCCATCTTCAAGTGGAACTGCTGAATGATCATACAATTGCCGTTTCCATTGTGCCATTATGTAACGGAGTTTAAACAAGAGCTAGTCTATTAATCTGTAGGGGTGTATGAAAAACCCGTGCGTTCAAGCGCTGGAGTCTTGGGTAATTTCAAAAACCATATCTTAGGTACCTTATAAGATAAACTATCGTTACAAGCTCTATTTCCTTTACTCAAAATTTCTTATGATTCTCTGATTTTAGCAGTAAAATCGTTCTTTGCAGGTATATAACACAAACGCGTCCATCTTTAAGGCGAACTGCTGACTGATCATACAATTGTCGTTTCCACTGTGCCATTACGTAACGGAGTTTAACCCTCCAGCCACGGGTAACGTTCCTACCACGTTTCACTTTTATTCTATACAATTCCGCGGGATACGCTATTTTGTCGTTCCCTACAATTTTTATACTACTTAAGCATCGGGAGACTCTATTTCTTCGTTGAATCTATCTTCTTTTATTTAGAAATAGATAGATTCGTTTACAAATTATAATATATATATCATTTCATACACTAGGTGATTCGTGTTCTGTAGTTTTTGAGATATTTTGAATCCAAAAATGTTACATTCCCACCGGAATTTTGAAATAAAACTTTGTTTTCATAATGTACATGAAGAAACTGATTTTACTTATTTAGAAATAAATTTATTTTTTAATTCCGGTGACATTCAATCCCTATAACTATTCTGAGTGGCTAATAAAAATGGGCCGCTGTTTTATATAAGAAAATGGGAACATCGCCCGCGGCTAGAGGGTTAAACAAGGGCTAGTGTGTAGGGGTATATGAAAAATCCGTGAGTTCAGGCGCTGGAGTCTTGGGTAATTTCAAAATGTTAAACCATACCTTAGGTACGTTATAAGATAAACTAATGTTACAAACTCTATTTCCTTTACTCAAAATTTCTAATGATTCTCTGATATTAGCAGTAAAATCGTTCTTTGCAGGTACTATAATTTTTGCGTTTTCAAAATCAATATTTATATTCTGTCGTTGGCTTAACCTCGATAATGCTGTGAATGGTCGGTTAAACTTGATGTCAGAAATATGTTCTTTCAATCTTTCTTTATATTTTCGACTGGTCATCCCTATATAGGATAAACTATTTTGCGTTTCTGTACAAAATGGGATAGAATAGATGCCTGTGTAGATTTCGACAAAGGATTGATCGAGTTATTATTAATCTCAGTAATAAATGCTTGCTATGCAAAGTATCAATATATTAAGATATCTTTATAAGACGATATATTTTAAAAAAGAGTTATTTGTTTATTTTAATGTTGGCATAACTGAAAATTTATTTCATTCTCGAAGTTATTTTAAAATAATAATAATTTTTTTTAATAGTAGTTTCAGAATTTCGAACTACATATATAGTAAAGATATATATTTTTTAATGTTCTGTCTAACAATATCTCTTTTTATATTCATTTTATTTTTCATTTTAAAATCTTCCATACAATAATTCGTATTACTTTCCTTAGAATATCAATGATATCTACTGCACAGGACAAAAGATTTTTTTTTCTTTTCCAAAAAGGTTGAAACTTTCAAAACATTTTTGCTATGAAATCAATATACTTCATCCTAAAAAACTGGAATAGGCATATTATTTCATATCTATTCAATGATCCGATGAAGGATTCGATATTTCAATGACATTGATGAATGGAGGTCAAAATGGAGGATTCTGAAAGTTTTTATGTTTGTTTCGTGGTAACGTTTTTATGTTTAATAATATATTGTATTTGACCACTAGAAGTATGTTTTCGTCTATCTTTAAAATATTGGAGACTTTCAAAATAAGCCGTCAATAGTCAATTGAAGGCTCATTTTTAGAACTACCAGTAAAATATTATTTATTTTCATTTCATATTAATTTCATTCGATAAAACAGCCTGCAAAAAACTTTTTTTTTAAATATTACTTTCATATCACTATAAAAATAAGTAATCAGACTTCAATTTAAAAACACTAAAACAACATTAAGATACATTAAAATAAAAATAGAAGTTTCATGCAATAAACATAGCACTTCATCAGTATCAGTACAAACATCAATATCATCAACAATTGCAAAAGAATCGATCATTCAGAGTTAAAATTAAAGTTACACATCGAGCAAAACTGCATATTCTTCTGGAAAGGCGCAAACCTCATTCAGGGGTATAATATATATCAGGGGTATATCATAATTTCTCTAATATACACAGTATACCATCCTTCCCAAAATATTCTGCTTGCAAATATCTTGCAGCTGATCTCAAAACATTTTCGCCGTTCCAGAAGAACTCTAAATGACTGCTTCTTTTGCAATTGTTTATGATATTGATGTTTGTACTGATGAGGTGCTGCGTTTATAGCACGAAACGGCTATTTTAATTTTAATATAACTTAATGTTGTTTTGGTGTTTTAAATTAAAGTCTGATTATTTATTTTTATATTGATGTTTAGGAATTCAAATGCAGAATGTTTAAATATTTAAAATTAGTTTGCTATTTTAAAGTAATATGCGCGCATCGTCAATGCGTATAAGACAGTGGCATTTGAAATTGCAAAGTCCAGTATTATACAAACATGTGTTACAAACAGGACTGCTTGACAAATGCGGTCGCCAGGTCGCCACTGGCGAAAAGTTTTTTTTAATCTGGAGACCAAATTATTTAATCTGGCTTTTTTTTAATACAAAAATTGACCTAAGAAATTCGCTCATTCGGTATTTTTTCTCCCATCTCAACTCGTGCTCGAAAGCAGTGATCTTCCTCTTTTCTCGTACTTTTAATGGAAGAACAAGTCTAAAAGGCATTTTCCATCTCATGTGCAGAAAACGTCATAATTTTTTGCTCTAGCCAGCTAACATGTCACGGAATTAGAATGTGCGGTAGGGGGTGGCTTCAATAAAACAGTAATAAACAGTGTCAATCCAGCCTCTGTGGCATCTAAAATCGAATAGAATACTAAACAATGCTCAAGATTTTCTGTAAGTTTTAAATCAGATTTTTGGGTTCAGAATTAAAACTGATTAATCTATCACATTCATTTTAAAGAATAATAGCTATAAGTGATTATAAGTAATTCATTTGAAGTAAATCTATAAAACTTAATTAAAAATTCAATAATATAACGTAATATTAGTTTAGCACTGCTATAATTTAGTATTCTAAAGTATGTAACTAATAATTCAAAACTATGCTCATTATTTTTTCTCGATTAATTTATAAAAAAAAAGTTTTTTTAAAAATCAATGACAGGAGTAGGGGGGGGGGACTAAATATTTTTTACTGGCTACCACATTTTAACAAAATTGTAAAGCCCTAGTTACAAGTATGACTGTTAACTTTGTCCTTGTTTTTTTTTTTTTTTTTTTTTTTTTTCTAATATTGTCATATTAGAATGAGGGAAGATTTAAATGTTTTAAGTTATCCACCAAAAAGAAAAGAAAAAAAAACAGAATTATTTTTAATATTTTCCATTGAGAGACAATTAGACTGAAAAGGTGATTGAGATTTTAAATTATGTAATATTTTAAAAATGGGTATCAATGACCATATGCTTAACATATGGATCTTCTAATCAAAAAGCTTTCTTTAAACACCGTGTTCGTTCAAGATTAAAAGTTTACAGCATGTTTAAACATATGAAGTCATAGTTTATCTAAATAATGTGACGAAGGGAAGTGTATAAAATCAAGAAATCCCCCTACCTTTCTGGAAGAAAATAAAGTTATAAAATATCTTATAAGAGGCAATTTTAGTGTATGAGTAAAACAACATTATTATGAAATTGTACTAGTTTTTAGCATATAGGAGAAAACAATAATTTTATTTAAAATGAAGTTTAAAAAGAATACAATATCAAATTCAAGTATTACAGCGGTAAATTAAAGAGGCGTACAATATGTTTGTTCATCATACTTGAATTATAATAACTGTCCACTGTATATTTATCATTTGAAATTCAAGGTATTTCAGTTAGTTTTATTTACAAGCATGTTGTAGAATGAAAATGCATTTTTCATATAAAAAGAAATTAAACTAGTCGTTGGGGGCCACCGTAATACTTACCCATCATGGATATGCATAATGTAAAATATTAAAATAAAAAATGTGTAAACTACTTATAAAATGCATTGCAATTCGAATAAAATCGTGGCTTGATGACGTCATAAACTTTAAAGGCTCGATTACTGAATTGCTTAAAAGAAACATCCTTATAACTCCAAAAACAATAATCCTATTAACTAGCGGTTTATTGCATCTGATTAAGCGTCTCATTTCCAAATAAAATATATCTTTGAATTGAAATTTGGATGAAATACAGGGTCATGAAAAATCGTAGAGTGGGGAAAATAGGATTACCAATATCTCGGCAACTCATTATCCGATCGACTTCATGTTTTATGCAAAATTTATGTTTTTTTTATTGTTTTTTATATTCACTCCTTAAAATTAACAATTTCGAAAATTTTTATGTACCTTTTATCAGAACGAATATTTCGAGAGTCCGAAAAAAGTAGTTCCGGATCATCGAAGTTATTGAAATTCAATAAGCTTCTTCCCATTATTACATATTAAGTACATACCAAATTTCAAGTCTCTATCTCAATTTTTTCGGGAGATAGAGCGTTTACAGACACACAGACGGACGGCAATTTTTTTTTTTTCTAAAAATATGTATTTCGGAATCTCCAGTGTCTGAAACGTGTAAATCCGTCAAAAAAAATTTTTCGATTTTCAAAACAATTACAAGACTTACCCTATACTACGTATGATGGATAAGTAAAATTAACACAATATAAAATTTGGGGATTATAATAATGAATTAGAAGGCAAAGGGTATATTTACATGCCGTAGAGGGAATATAACAACAGTACTTTGTTGAGAAACAAATAATGACTTTTTTATTACAATAAGAACACATCATATGCACTTTATATACTGTATATTTTAAAGATATATTAAATTATTATTAATTTATACATTTATACGAGTAGGTGTGAGGTGCATTAATATAGCATGTAAGAAATTTTATTAAGAAGACTAATAATAAAATATATGCACAGATGTTGGTTCATTATAATATTGTCCTATATTATGCATGCTATGATGCTCCACTATTTTCGAAGCTATATAATAACATGAAATTCTTGATAAATATTTATGAAAATGACATAAAACAAACTGTTAGGCACTTGTTATGTTAAGCAAAGGAAATCTGGATAAATATTTATTAGTAGCTAGACATGACTTTGTGGAACTTCCTAGACACTTTTGTATGCTTTTCCAAAGATTGAGGCTTGAATATTGTTTTACATAAGGAAGCTTTTAACCCCTTTCTCTTTAGTAACCTTATTTACCAAAGGCTTGGGGTCAAGATGGGTGGGTTCAACTCAAAAGTGCGCTTACAAACTCTTTTATCTTTGCACATAAAGTGGTTACTTTAGTATAACCTCTACTAAAATTTGTCAAATAGAGTCAGTGACCGGAGTCACTTTTACATTATATAGATATATGATAATTATTTGAGATAACCTCAAGAGCGGAATGTAATGAATTTTTCCGTACGAAAATTGGATAAAATACATTTTTATTTTACAAAACCCAGCAGTGGGTAGTAATGTATTACAGTTAGAAGAAAAATATATGCACAGAAAGTATAACCTTACTGCA
The DNA here is from genome assembly GCA_963931845.1 of Maratus michaelseni. Classification (NCBI taxonomy): domain Eukaryota; kingdom Metazoa; phylum Arthropoda; class Arachnida; order Araneae; family Salticidae; genus Maratus; species Maratus michaelseni. The sequence continues at coordinate 156,787,221 of OZ007595.1, read as the reverse complement.
AAAAAAAAAAAAAAAAAAAACTTTTTCAAAAATAGTATGAAACTTAATGCGGCTTACGAAAATATAATATAATATCTTCCTAAAGGTCTTATCTTTTGAAACCTCAGAAACCAATAGATTTCCTGTATTTAAACAAGTTTCTTTTGCTGCCTGTTATTTTGAAAAACGTTTCCGTAGTTTTTACAGAGTATTAATTAGTTTTCTCGATAAGATATTTCAGTCTTTCGGATGCTATCAATTCTCAAGGAAACATTTTCAGCTGCGTAACAGAATTTTTAAATGCATTAGTAACAAAAAAATATATATTGTTGTTAATTTTGCATATTTGTCCTTTGGGCATGTTTGTTGAATATGTTTTCATGAGGATTGACATTTTTATGTTGACAATTTTGAATTTCATTTTATTAAATGTGTTTGTAATTATATGTTTAATCATATCATATTGGTAAACATGACACTTAAAAAATATGTATATTAATAGAATAAAATGAGAAAAATGGGGGAAATACTATCTTTAAAGAAAAGCTTTATGAAAATAATAGTATAAATGCAAATAGTTATTAAACAAATAGTTCTTTTCTTTTAAATATTTTGTTTTAAAAAACAAAAAATAAAACTTATGTTCTATGAGCAAATAGATATAAAATTTTTTAATTCATTGCATTCAACTAAGTTTTGTGTTTAAAATGTTAATACTACATCATTTATCTTAAAAAACAGTAAATGCTCTTACTCTCCCCTCCCCTTTAAATTAGTATCGCGATATATCAGCAATATCAATATTAACTTGTTGATAAATTGCGATATTAAATTTCTGATATCGTACAGCCCTCCGTATATATTAAAGAAAAATATAAAAAAAATATATAAGAATTTTAATACTCTTTTTATCCAAAATTTTCGTAATTGGTTTTGCTTCTTTTTCACCCTAATGAAGCATTTTGTTGGTGTTAGTAAAAAAATTAAAATGTGACGCACATTTCTTTGGTATGTTTTTACGTCATCATAATTGTAGTGTGTCGTGGAAGTTTAATCATGGGTTTAAGTATGCCGTGAGGTAAAGAAGATTGATAAGTAACTGATATATAAATTAAAACAATCTATAACGAAGTCTTCTAAAAGAATTTCTCCGAACAATCAAATTGATAATAAAAGCAGAAAAATAAATAAGTAAAAAATGAAGGATTGAATATAAAAAGAACGAATCCCTCAGTCATCTATCTTTCGAGTAAAAGGTATATTTATTCCAAATTGATTTCTCTCTGGGAGTGAGGCATAAAGACGTTATGTATGCATAATGGCAATGGTTCAAAACTGTCGTTTCTTATGTTGTTCAGTCATGTTTTTATAAAATTATTGCATCCAAGAATCATGACTGTAATTGAAGATGACTTGCATAACAATAATAAATTATTTAGGCAAAATCGAAAAATATTTTAGTTTCATTAAAAGTATATTTGACTGTGTATTCCCATAGCATATTAATCTTTACTTATGATAGTGGTATGGTAGCTCTTTTATAAAATAATAATTAGACATAAAAGAGAAGCAATTTAAAATGGTTTTACATGAAATTATTGTTTCTTGTAGTTTAATATTTAGATATTTTAAGTAATATTTTAAGTAATATTTAGAATTCTTGGTTCTTTTTCTAGTCCTAAGTATATTGACGTATTTTTAAAAGAAAACCATTCCAGTTTTGTGATCACATTCCTATCCAGCTGATCACAAGCTATCCAGCATTCTCATTTTATTGTTGGTGAAAATACGATTTTTCTTGTATTGTTTAATTATAGGCCTTGTACATGAAAACATGGCTATGATTACATGGAAATCTAAGTATATTTACGCAAAATAGAGCACGGACAGACAGATGGACGGACAGGCAAACATAAGTCAAACACTTTTCAACTACGTTGGAAAGTGTTAAAAATGACACACCAATCGATCTGAGTATTATAAAGAAATGTAGAAAGTTTCCAAGTGTAGTATGCTCAATTCTTGAAATAAGTTAAACTGATTTTTTCAGTCCCACTAAAATGTTTAAGAGAAAAAAATGTACCAGGTTTTTTAACATCTACAAAAATTAACTATATTTATTGAGGTGCGGTCTGTATATTTCGTATAAGTAAGTTGCTAGTTACCTATATAGTCACCAGTTCATAAGATAATTATAATTTACTTTAATCTTTTCATTTCGATATTATTAATATTAGCCGATTATTATTAATATAAACCGCTTAATCACCTGAACCGTATCATCAACATAGTTTTTATCGCACAACATTTGGAACAAGCAATTTTTTCAGGAAAAACATGAGAACCGAATTTTAGAAATTTTTGGCAAACTAGCATTTTTTTTTACCGCAAAACAATCACCTAAGGCTGTCCTTAAACTTCCTAGCTGTATTATTTGCTACTTCTTGTGACTTCTTTCCCATGAAAAAGTTGTCATACTTCTAAGAAGCAACGGAGTTTGCCGTAATGTACTCACACGCGATTCGTGTTATGGATTTTTCTCAAGCTACTACGATATCCGATGATGATGAATTGCTCACTTTTGAAGAATCGATAAATAATTGAAATGGCTATGTAGTCCATCAGAAAGTTATTTTAGTTCTTGTTACTTCGGGGCAAATATGACGTGCAGATGAAGTGATAGCGTGCCTTCACTGGAATAATATGATGTAACCTTTCTCGATAAAAATGTTTGTGTTACTTTGCGGTTAAAATGATTAACCATAATCTTATATAGCTTTTACTTTTTGTTTTTATCGATTAGGGTAATGCAATTTTCGAAGAATTTAGTACTTTATATTAGCGAACTTTAAGGAATGTAACTGTTAGGGAAACGAAGAAAATCTCAGCAATGTTTTGGGATGCATTTTACCAGCGTCTTTTCTCTTTTTAACATATTGCTCGATTACAGTCTTCTTGACTGTAAACATTTCATTTTTAAAGAAACTTTAAGGCACCTTTTCTGTTTAATTTAAAGAGAAAACTTCTGAATCTACTTTGTGTAAAACGCGAAGCATGTTCAGAAATATTGCTTAGTTACGGATGTAAGTATGCTCTTAACCCCAAGTAATTCTTAAATTAATGCTGTATATTACATTACGATTCATAATCATTTATAATTTTGAGAGCAAAAACTTTTGTTATTTTTCAACAGCATTTTGTTTTCTGTACAATTTTGCAGTATTTTAAAGACATTTCTGCCGCAAGAGTTTTATTAGCCATTGAGGAAATGGTTGTTGTTTTCGGTCGAGAATGGACCTTATTGACGTCGCCACTTTATTTTTTTTTAAGCGTTTTTAAACGTTTTTAACGAAATTCTGTAACTTTAGAAGAAATTTTCTTTGAATAGGCAATGGAAATGCATAAAATCGTTACAAAAATGTTAAAGTTACAAAAAGGATAGATGCAAATTATCAGTTATGAAAAAAGCCGAATTCAAAAATTGACGTCGGATGAGAAACTGTCTTATAAAGCAAAAATCGTGGTCTTCAACTTTAATTATTTCTGTTTTCATTAATATATTGTAAATTTGGTACTTTCGTGTTAAAGCGGCCCCCAAGGATGAATCGCCAAGCGACCAAGATTTATCGCCAAATTATAAAGCATGTATGACATTATAATAATATATGATATATACATAACATTTCTTGACGTATGTGGCCAAGTTATAGTCCTATATGATGCATGTATCATGTATATCTATGACGTGTATATGTTGTATATACGACATATAACACGCAAATAATATGTGTATAATGACGTATACGGCACATATAGGAGTGTTTGGAATATATACACTGGCCTCTAAAAGTTAAGGTACAACCGGTGTTTTGCGTCTAATTTGCAAAAACTGAATATAGAAACAACAAATTTGGAGGAAATGTGCGCTAAACTGTTATTTATTAAATGCAACATAGAAATTTACTTAAGTTAAACGTATAAATGAAATTACAACAAAAAAGCACTCATGGTGGAAAGTTCCATTCTTGGAGAAATCATTACATCGCAGTATTATGCAGTAAAATGTAACAGAAACATTAAAAAACTTGTTCTAATACGGAATATGTCCACCCCGGACTTGAATGCATTGGCGGCATGGACTTTCCATGCTCTCAATTAAATTGTCGGACACCGAAATAGGTAACGCTGACCAGACTTGGAGTAAGCCTTGTTCTAGCTCATTTAATAACCTTGGAGGAGGACTTAAAGCCGCAACCTGTCTTCCAAGATATTCCCAAAGATTTTCTATCGGATTCAAGTCTGGAGTGTGAGCTGGCCATTCCATTCTCTCCAAACCGTCATCCTCAAGATAATCCTCAACAACCACAGCTCGGTGTGGTCTCGCATTATCATCCATTAGAATGAAACCATTGCCAATAGCACCGGCATATGGGCGCACATATGAATCAAGGATCTCATCCCGATATCTCGCACCAGTCAAAGTTCCTCCATGGAACACATGCAGATCAGTGTGGCCTCCTGGTGAGATCCCTGCCCAAACCATGATTCCACCGTTTCTGTACCTGTGTGTTTCGACAGTGTTTGATTAATGGTATCGAGTGCATTGTTCTCTCTAGATCAGAAGACGTCCTGAATCGCTCTCCAGTGTGAATCTGTACTCGTCTGTGAAGAGTACAGTAGCCCACTGCTGTCTGGTCCAGGAAACATGTTCTTTTGCCCAACATAAGCGGGCCCATCTCTGTCGTCTGTTGAGGGGGACACACACAACTGGTCGCCTTGCATAGAGACCTGCATTGTGAAGACGTCTTCGCACCGTAGTAGCGGAATTCTTCTCCCTGATGCTGCTAAGTGGTCTGCAATGAGTTGCGGCACAGTAGTGCGTCTTCTCCTTCGGGCCGAAAGAGCTAGAAACTGGTCTTCTGCAGGTGTTGTAACACGTGGGCGGCCTGGAACATGTCTTCTGGACACAGAATCTTCATACTGATTCATACTGATCGCAGAGTCGTTGGACTGCACTGCGAGACACATTGAGCCGTCTAGCAGTATCGGCCTGTGACAACCCCATTTCCATCCATCCTACCGCCCGCCACCTTAATGAATCGGGAAAACGACTTCTTCTAGACATTTCTAGACTCTACTGGCTGTTGTGAACAAAACTGACAACAATAGTTCGAATACAACAAAACTTGCACGCGAAATTACGAAAGCTTCGTAATTGCATATTTTTCTCTCATTCACAAATACCTATTCTTTTCTATAAAATCAATGTGGTAGCTGTAATTTTTGCGTAAGTTTTTTTAAAGCTTATTATTGTCATTCATATAAACTATGAAGTTTAATCTGACTGCCATTTTTTGTCTGGTGAGCTTCGAAAAACATGTTGTACCTTAACTTTTGGAGGCCAGTGTATATGCGTATATAGGATGCATATATAAGCTTTGCGATGATCTTGGCGAAATCATAACTGCAACCTTGGCATAATCATAATTGTGGGGGCCGCTATAACACGAAAATACGTTTTTTTTTAAGCTTTCGGTACATTTTCAACAATGGTTATTGTAATTTGTTAAATTATAATTATTTGTATTTTATTTTTAAATTAGGCATATTTTGCCTATAAGTTTATATATATTGTGCTTATTAAGCTCCTCTGAAGAATCCATAACACATTCACAGTTTCTTATTTTTATATTTTTACTCTCGTGCTTCAATTTTTAAAATATTTTTTTTTCCATTTACTTGCATATGCGTGAATTTTTTTAAGGGGCGGCACAAAAAAGCATGCAGGGACAAATACTACGGAAACTAGTCGTTGTGGGCCCCCGTAATACTTACCCATCATGGATATGCATAATATAAAATATGAAAATAAAACATGTGTAAACTACTTATAAAATGCATTGCAATTCGAATAAAATCGTGGCTTGATGACGTCATAAACTTTAAAGGCTCGATTACTGAATTGCGTAAAAGAAACATCCTTATAACTCCAAAATTGATAATCATATTAACTAAATATTTACTGCGTCGGATTAAGCGTCTTATTTCCAATTGAAATATATCTTTGAATTGAAATTTGAATTAAATACAGGGTCATGAAAAATCGAAGAGTATGGAAAATAGGATTACAAATATCTCGACAACTCATTATCTGATCAACTTCAATCTTAAAATTTATTTTATTTTATATTCACTCCTTAAAATAAACAATTTCGAAAAATTTTATATACCTTTTATCAGAACGACTATTTCGAGAGTCTGAAAAAAATAGTTCCGGATAATCGAGGTTACTGAAATTCAATAAATTTTTTCCCATTATTACATACTAAGTACATCCCAAATTTCAAGTCTGTATCTCAATTTGTTCGGGAGATAGAGCGTTTACAGACACAGACAAACGGACGGAAATTTTTTTTTTTCTAAAAATATGTTTTTTGGAATCTCTAGTGTCTGAAACGTGTAAATCCGTCATTTTTTTTTTCGATTTTCAAAATGATTACAAGACTTACCCTATACTACGTATGATGGGTAAGTAATAAATATTTACGAGTCAATTACGGCGTCCACAACTCGCATCTTTCTGAATAACTAACCGAATGACTAATTATCTTACAACTGGTGTCATACTATATTATAAAGTTAAGCTTATTCAACTAATATATATATATATATATTTGAAAAAAAAAATAAGAAGAAACCAAATTTAAAAATAATATTTAGGGATTGCGGAGCTTTTTATCCTATTTATTTCCAATTTTCTAAATTTTATAATTCTCCATAATTGCATTCTCCATATCCAAAAGATGTAAAAGTTCATGTTAGGCTTGCCGAATGTAAAGCCCGTTCCTAACATAAGGCCCCTCACGCCCGCATTTGTCGAAAATAAATTTTTGCTATCGTATCCGTATCTTGGACTGTCGGTCTCCCTAAAAGCGCACTTTGTAAGCTGCAGGAATCTGGTTGGTTCACTTAATGTTTTTAATATATAATTCCGTTATATAGCTCCTGTCTTTTGACAGTTATATTCGGATAACAGGGACACAAGACCATTAAAAGATTTCAGTCTACTTACTATGTATAAACTTTTCCCTACGAAATATTTGGGGAATGCGTATACTTAAAACGCTTATTGTTAAAAAATTACAATGAAATTAGAATGAAATCAGGATTTTATAAATATAGTATCTAACTGGTTTTGAATTTTTAAACGTATAAATATTTTATAATATAATAATATATACTCCTCCTGTATTCTTTTTAATTTTTTGGATTTATTTCGTTTTACTCTATGTTGAAAAAATAATAATAATAATTAAATGTACAAGGAAATCGCAAAAATTAACCAAAAAATAGCATAAAATGCATTAAGTGCTAAAGAGCCCAGTTAGGTATAGAAAGGCCTTTATCTATTAAAAACTAACTTTCCAAATATTTTCAATGAAATTAGATAAAAGTTATAAGTACTGATGAAAATTAAACATGCAGACTAAACATATGTTTAATTTGCATTATATATAAGTACTGTTTTACATTCTCCTTCCTGTATTTAATAATTCAGAAATTCAGTTTATTATTATTATTATTATTAACGATTCACCTTAAATCAAAAACGCAAAATTTTAAGCCACAATCAAAAAATCGGTTTCGTGTATAAATTCATAAAGTTTTATACTTTCTAATTCAAAATGTAGTTAACGAATAGTATTGAGAAAATTTTACTTTTTTTGAATGGAAGCGCTGTGTGTTATATATTAGCACCTAATAGTCGACTACCGTGAAATTATTTAATATTCTTCAACTTTAAAATATAAATTTTGACTAGCTAACTGAAATGCAAAGCAGGATGTACGTAAGTATTGCGGATATTGGCTATATAATTTTCTAGAAAATCTCCATACAAACCCACTTTAATTTACAGTCTGTTTGTATGTTCAACAAGTATATTTAAGGATAGATTAACTTAAGGTTAGATAACCTTCTACATTCTACTTATTATTATTATTATTATCATATTTTTACTCTTTATGTAATTCTGAAGAAAATGCAGCTTTGACATTATGATACATTTTTAGTTTTCTGCTAATCGGAAATCCACTTTCGGCTGATATATTTAATCAAGTTGTTTGATCTATATTTATTACATTCGTTAAAGCTTCGACAGTTAAATTAATTTTCATCTTTTCTAGATTTCTTGACATTTATATTAGATTAGTGCAGTCTTATCATTCAGCTATTAGTCAGAATATGTGATATTTGCTTAGCATATTCATAATCATTAAATATTTACTTCCTTCTCACCATCATAGATATAGAATATTCATATCAATCACCTTCCTTCTCACCTTTACAACACTTTTGTTCGAGTTCTAGTTGATTGATTGTTTGAGAAGGCATCGAAGCGTTGCTACTCTGTAACTCTTGTACATTTTAAATTTCTTAATTTCTATTCTGCGCGCTATACTTCCTCAAACGCACACCCTGTAATGCACCCTTCTCTGTTCCTCTAATCACGCATTCTGTTATTCGTGATCAATCACCTAAGCATTGCGTGATAAATATTTCCAATATTTCTGTAAAAATATAATGATTGATAGAAAATTTTTTTCACACTGTCAAAAAAAAGAAAGGAAAAACGTTTTCGAAAGTTTTATGAAATTTAATGCGGTTTAATAATGTATAGCAACATTAATGATCTGATATCTTAGACTCTTTTAATTTAACGTAAAATTTTACGGTACGTAAAATTTTAGATTACGATATATGTTCACAAGCCATAGAATAATGTATAGCAACGTTAATGATCACTTAGATTTTTAGTAGACTATTGCATTCAAATAAAGGCATTCAAGAAATTAATGTAGTTTAAAATAAAAGAAAAAAGATAGTTATACATCATAATTTTTGTTGCTGTATAATAAAAAAAAATGTAGATTTTTGGAAATGTTTCACTATAATTTATTAAAGTATATTTCCAAAGATTCCGTTAACAGAAGTTCATTATCACAAATACTATTTTTACAAAATAAATTGCTTGCTCGACACGTACTGGGAACAATTAAGTCCAGTTTCGACCGGCCCGAGTATGTAAAATAAAGTGTAATACAGATCCAAGCTTGCCCGAGTCTGCTGAAAAAAATGATTCCGGACTTAGACAGGATGTAACTATCCGATGCTGATTTCTACGCTGGACACGTTATATTTCTGTATTGAAGTAATATAACCTCTTCCGAGCTACCCATGATTCCAAAAAGTGGTCCTTTATCTCAGAAAATAATATATTTCCCTGATTTAAAGAAGCAATTCTGAAACAAAAGTTCCTTTTGCTGCTCCAAATTTTCGGAAACGTTTCAGAGTAGTCTTTATAGTGTACTAATCAGTTTTCTTAACCTGCAATATAGGTTTTTCTAATGCTATCAGTTCTCAAGTAAACATTCATGTTCAACAAACATGTTTTACAGACAAACGTGGTAAATTAACAGTATTAACATTAACAATAAAATTAATATTAATTTGTTACTCTTGCATGTATAAATCCAATTATGCAGCTGAAATTTTTGTTGGTGCTCTCAGTCTTCAAGCAAACAATTTTATAATCAACAAACATGTTCAGCAGGCAAGCATTCTAAATTCACACTTTTAGCATTAAAATTTAAAAAAAAAATTATTATTACACTTGAATATAAATACTCTGTTACGCAGCTAAAACTGCTTACTTCAGAATTAACAACATTTAAAATAAAATAAATAAAATAAAATAAAATCGTGTTGAGAAAACTGATTAAAACAATGTAAAAACTACTCGGAAACGTTTCTGAAAAGTATGGACAGCCACAGAAACTTTTGTTTGCGAAATGCTTCTTTAAATCTTGAAAATAATTAGTTTTCCAGATCACGGAAGATAAAGAAACGCTTTCCGGATTCGTGGGTATCTGGGAAAATGTTATATTAAATTTTTGTAAACCGTATTAAATTTCGTAATATTTTCGGAAAACCTTTTTTTTTTTTTTTTTTTTTTTTTTTAATAGATTTAGTTCTGCAAAGAAAAGTTATATTAAAAATCTGGAAAAAAAAACTTACAGTATTTTTTCTGTTTTACATTAAACAGTAACACCTTAAAAGGACCTATCAATAACGGAAACTTCCCTAAGGGGAACCGGGACACATTTTGAAAACATTTTTATTTATTTAATTAGAATCTTGAGTTTTTTTTTTTTATGATGGCTAACCATATAATTTGTAAACAAAATGCAATAATAAAATTTCTTATAAAGCTTTTTTACAAAATTTAAAATTAATTTTTGTTTTTTAAAAGTGGGATTTAAAATGTTTATAACTCGAAATATAATTTTAATTTTTTTTTTTCATTTAATCAAACAGAAATATATGTTTTAATTATGATTCAGCATTTTTTAAAATATTAATTTAAAAAAAATAATTAAAAGTAAAAATAAAAAATTATGTAAATTAATTTTGAAAAATCATATTTTCAAAAGTATTTTTTTTTTTTTTCAAATTTGCTGAATCAAAATGAAAGTAAGATAATTGAAAAAAAACATGTTCCAAGTTTGAACCATTTATGTTTAACGGTTACTGACTTATAAGAATTTAAAGACGAGAATTGATGAAAAAACCCATCACACATAAAAACTTAAAAACGCTTCCACGACAACCACTACTTGAAAGCTAGATTTTAAAAACAAAATATATAATATATCCTGTTCTAATTAAGATAGAAACATGATTTAAACGTCATTTTAAGCGGGAAAAAACAGAGAATTGTTTAATGTAATAAACAATTTTTAAAAAACCTGAAGATTTTTGTGTCGCGGACCCCCTAAAACTCAAAGTTTTATGGCCTCGACGAAAATAATGCAACAATAAACTTATAACAGGCTGTGTATCGCCCTTCTCTCACTTTTTGCGAAATTTTAATCATGTATTTAATATTGTATGACTCCATAAAATATTTTCCAAAACAACTTCAAAATATATACTAAAACACATTAATTGCTTAAAAGACGTCAAATATCAATAAAAAACATTAAAATATTGACATATTTCAATTGATTCACTCAATCAGCATCAGAACACCTAAAACGCAAATACAATGTATACAAAACTGGAAATGCAGGAGTAGGCTTTATAACAAAGAGGATACAATGCCATCTATAATTTTAATTTCGCTCGCAGCTCCATCTGTAGTCCACTTCCCACTGTTATTCAACCATTCAACCCAAATATTTCGAATATGAAATGACAACGTAACACTATATACTTTCGAACTTCTTATAGTATTTTCAATCGATTCTCTCACAAATAGTTGTAAATAAGAACTAGCTGACGCCCGGCGTTGCCCGGGCTCGTGATAATATATATATTTTTAAAATTAAGTTTTTATTATTTTATACCTTTAACCCGATTTTGTATGCAATTATATTTTTAAACGAAAAATTCGCGAAAAAATATTGATTTTTAGTGATAAAAGTGCTCATTTTCTAGTTCTTTTTGTCCGAATTCTTTGAAATCTTTATTGGTTATAAATAAAACGGTTTTACAGCCTGTGTAAAAATTGCCTGAAAAAATATTGGTATCTAGTTGTAAAAGAAATGTTTTCTCCTCGCTTTTTTGTGTGTTTGTTTTCGCGTCGGCTCCTTTAACATAGCAATAAAAAAATAGTTATCTTCCAAACTCTTTGAAATTTAAATCGGTTATAAATATAATTGTATTCAAGCTCTCTTTAAAATTTTCGAAAAATATGCCTATTTAGCAGTTAAAACATGAATTCTTAAAAGCTTTCAACGTAATGGTTATATTACGCCATCCGTTTTCAATCAACCCTTTTCAATCCCCCCCTAGGCTAAACACGTTTCCCGTTTCTGAGGGTAGAAGCCTTAAAAAAACGTTGAAGCATGCACAAAGAGACAATTTTCGTGTGGAAAAGAGAATGTGAATTTGACAGAATGCGCTTTTCGCTTTAAATATATAGATTAGATTTCCAAATCAGTTTAGCTTCTTTGAATAGGATGTTAATATTCCCTTTATTACCAAGTCTTCATAAGGCCGTATTCCCCCTATTATATTTATCATCTGCAACATGTTCCTTACATCTAATATTGAATTTCCTTTGGGTCATACCTACATAATAATTTCTAACACCCCCTCACTAATAATTGAAATAATATGAACTCCTGAAAGGCCACCCTTATCAACCGGATCAATTTTTGTGCTCAAACTCGTCTTTCATTTCGGAGGATGTCTCACGATTAAACTCAAACCAAACGCTTTTAAAAGAATTTTCATAAATTCAAAGAAACCTGGAAGAAATTCGCAACAACACTTTTCATATTAACTTCACTAACAATTTTACCTCCAGCAACATCTGTGTTCATTTTATTAATTTTCTTTTTCCATATATGTGATATAAATATTTGATTATATGACTGTAAATATCTAATGAATTTTTCTTTTTACGAAAAATTTTCTATGGGATTAGGTTTCAATTCTGAAAATTTCTATTCTATGCATTTTGCGCTTTCGAAAACACCCGCTGTCATGCATTCTATTTCAATCATGCTTTCGTCTATCTGTGATCAATCACTTGAATACTCTTGACATGATAAATATTTCCCATATTTCAACAAAAACAGGATGAGATATAGGAAAACTCCGTAGATTCAATTTTGTAAACAAAAGTTTTATCAAGAATCTGTTTATTTTTATTATTTTATTTTTCTACGTTATAGTGTTCCTCCCATCTGTATCTCTCATTTTTTGAACATTTGAAGATTTAAGCATATATTTCATATTACATAAGGCTGAATACAAATAATGAAATTTTCCTTTTTGTGGATAAGATTCTGTGTGATTAGGTTTCAGTTCTGAAAGGCTTGAACATTTTTGATAGATTTCCGTTAGAAATCTCGTGTACTACTTTGACTAATGTTTAAAAGAATCTTAAATGAATAAAACTGAATAAAAACTCTAGAATATTTTTAATTTTCTTCTAAAGAACTATATAAATTGATATTAATAAATATTGACCGATTGATTGCTACTAATAACAAATTGGAAATTGTACGTCAAACGTGACAAATGAGGTGCGTTCGTACTATAGCTAGTTATATAAATATTCAGATCTTGATGATTTTTAATTCTGTGAAATGAATTATATCGTCTGCAGATTAATTTCTGTCATAAAATAAGTATCTCGGTCGCTTGACGATTAAACCTCGGAAGCTCCTCTAACAAGAAAGCACCGATTTTTTTTTTCTTTAATTCAAATTTCTTAATAAATATTTTTATTAATATCTTCTAAAATTTTGATTCGATTTTCATAAAATTTGAAATGTCTCGACAAAATTCTGCAAAGATAATATATCTTAAATTTAAAATCATTCGGTTGGGTAGTTTTTGCGTTGTTATATGCGGACAGACGGACGAACGGACGGACCAGACGACGACAATAAGTGCTACGGTTTTAGATAATTACGAACGCACCTAAAAATTGACCATTATTACATTTGTAAAAAATCGTTTAAATATTTCGACGGCTAAATTCCTCGTCTCGTTCTGATCGTTGCATTACGTGAGCGCAATCGTATCACTCAACTGTTCGTCGAGCTATATGACATTTAGTTAAAATAATTATAATCATAAAATATTTACTTCCTTATAATTATTATTCATAGTGAATGCATGCTCATTAGAGATGAGACGTGTTCAAAGTGAAAATTTTATTTATTCACAAATTTAAAACAAGAACGAGAAATCGTTCATCCGGCATAGATTTTGAAACACTTTCCAACACTAACAGGATATTATTAAGAAATTTAATTTTTGCATACGATGAAATGAGATATCTAAATAAACAATTTAAAATATACATAACTCAGTAAAAATCCATTTTTAGACATTGCTTTCCATATTTGAAGTCATTCGTGTAGCTCTGTATATGATCTACATAATTTGTAAACAACACTTAGTACACTAAAAATTACATAAAATTGCATATCACAGCTGAAAGGGCACTTTTAGCAATTATCAATCATAGTCAGTCCTTTAACCAAATTACCTTGTACGTCTCTGCACATGACGGATAAATCCTACGCATCCCATGATATAGAAAATAAGTTGTATTATACCTCAGTGATCCGTTTAATTTCATTATATTTCAAGTAACATAACATGTTCAAAGTACACTGTAAACGATTTTTCCCCGTAGATCATAATGTAAAGGAATTATTTTGTACATCTCCGTAATTAAACTATAAATGCTACTAATTGTATACTCCGGTAAAAACATGCTGCAGTCCACCTTAGTAATGCACATTTATTTCATTACGTTTGAAATATCGTAACATCAATAAAATGCGTCGCAAACGATTTCTCCCCATAGACTATAATGTAATGGAATTCTTGCGTGTGTCCCTGTAAATCAACTATTAATGCTACACACTTCATTTTCAATACCGAACATTCTATAGTGAAATTCAATAATATATAAAAATTTCATGACAATCCGAGTATATTTACGAGAGTTAGAGCACGGATAGACAGACAAACTGAATTCATAAATGCTTTTCAACGCAAATTCCATCGTCTCTTTGAAAATAACATTATGCATTTATAACAGACAATATACCTTCCAAGACGAAAACTTTTCTAAAATGAAAAAAATCGGTATCTTCCGATTTTGTCTTAGAAAGTCTTACTGTATTACTCCGACTCTCCTCCATTTATCTTTTTTTTCAGGTTTTGATATTATGTAGCACTGAATACCTAATAAAATTTCCTTTGTACGTTTAAAAGTTCTATATGGGATTCGGTGTTTTAAGTCTGAAAATGTCTATTCTACACAATATGATTTCTTAAATTACAGAATACATAAAATGTTATGCTTCTGATGAAAATAATATAATACATTTATATCAGACAATGTACCTTCCAGGTCGAAAACCTTTCTAAAGCACAAAAAAATAGTTACCGTCCGATTCTGTCTTAGCAAGTTTTACTGTACTACTCCCCTCTTCCCTATTTCTCCCGTTTTTTGAAGATGCGAATATTTAGGCATTCATATGATAATATATAACACTGAATACCTAATCAAATTTTCTTTGTACGGTTAAAAATTCTATGGGATTCGGTATTTTAATTCTGGAAAATGTCTATTCTACACAATATGCTTTCTTAAATTACAGAATACATAAAATGTTATGCTTTCGATGAAAATAATATAATTACATTTATAACAGACAATGTACTTTCCAGGTCGAAAACTTTCATAAAGCGGAAAAAAAATCGTTACCTTCCAATTCTGTCTTAGCAAGTTTTACTGTATTACTCCCCTCTTCCCTATTTCTCTAGTTTTTTGAAGATGCGAATATTTAGGCATACATATGATATTACATAACACTGAATACCTAATCAAATTTTCTTTGTACGGTTAAAAGTTCTATGGGATTTGGTGTTTTAATTCTGAAAATGTCTATTCTACATAATATGCTTTCTTAAATTACAGAATACATAAAATGTTATACTTTCAATGAAAATAATATAATACATTTATAACAGACAGTGTACTTTCCAGGTCGAAAACCTTCCTAAAGCGGAAAAAAATCGTTACCTTCCAATTCTGTCGCAGCAAGTTTTACTGTATTACTCCCCTTTCCCCTATTTCTCTCTCTCTTTTTTGAAGATGCGAATATTTAAAGCATGCACATGATATTATATAACACTGAATAGCTAATCAAATTTCCTCTGTACGGTTAAAAGTTCTATGGGATTCGGTGTTTTAATTCTGAAAATGTCTATTCTACATAATATGCTTTCTTAAATTACAAAATACATAAAATGTTATGCTTTCGATGAAAATAATATAATACATTTATAACAGACAATGTACTTTCCAGGTCGAAAACCTTCATAAAGCGGAAACAAAATCGTTACCTTCCAATTCTGTCTTAGCAAGTTTTACTGTATTACTCCCCTCTCCCCTATTTCTCTGTTTTTTTTTGAAGATGCGAATATTTAGACATGCATATGATATTACATAACACTGAATACCTAATCAAATTTTCTTTGTACGGTTAAAAGTTTTATGGGATTCTGTGTTTTAATTATGAAAATGTCTATTCTACATAATATGCTTTCTTAAATTACAAAATACATAAAATGTTATGCTTTCAATAAAAATAATATAATACATTTATAACAGACAATGTACTTTCCAGGTCGAAAACCTTCATAAAGCGGAAACAAAATCGTTACCTTCCAATTCTGTCTTAGCAAGTTTTACTGTATTACTCCCCTCTCCCCTATTTCTCTGTTTTTTTTTTGAAGATGCGAATATTTAGACATGCATATGATATTACATAACACTGAATACCTAATCAAATTTTTTTTGTACGGTTAAAAGTTTTATGGGATTCTGTGTTTTAATTATGAAAATGTCTATTCTACATAATATGCTTTCTTAAATTACAAAATACATAAAATGTTATGCTTTCAATGAAAATAATATAATACATTTATAACAGACAATGTACTTTACAGGTCGAAAACCTTTCTAAAGCGCAAAAATATCATTACTTTCCAATTCTGTCTTAGCAAGCTTTACTGTATTACTCCCCCATTTCTGTCTTTAGAAGATGCGAAGATTTAGGTACGCATATGATATTATATAACACTGAATACCTAATCAAATTTCCGTTGTACGGTAAAAAGTTCTATGGGATTAGGTGTTTTAATTTTGAACATTTCTATTCTATATATTATGCATCCTTAAAAGCTCCCTCAGACACACATCACCGACATCATTCATTCTACTTTGTTATTTTAATGATACATTGTTTTATTCGTGATCAATCATCTAAACACACTATTCATGATACATATTCCCAAGAGTGCCTCAAAAACATAATAACTACAAAAAATCTTTATATTTCGATTTTGTAAACTAAAGTTTTATCAAGAATCTTAATTTTTTATATTTGGTATGTGAGATTTAAGCTTTTATTTTAAATTATATAACGTTGAATATCTATTGTAGTTTCTTTTTGAGAAAGGTTTCTACAAGATTAGGTTTCTATTCTGAAAGACTTACGATAAATCTTGTTAAAATCTCGACTACTACCTAACCAACTTTGAAAAAAAAAAAACAATTCAAATAAGTAAAAATTTCACTTTTCACTTAAAAAAAAAAAAAAAAAAAAAAAAAAAAAAATTGTTTGTTAAGTAAAATATGGTTTCTTTGTAAAAACGGTTTTCTGTTGTCTTCGTTATATTACTGTAAAATGCACAAAACTTTAGGTGCATTATTATAATATATTTCCCACGATATGGTTTTACAAAACAGGATTTAAAAAATATTTTACACTGTTATAATGCTCGAAACCTTTTCTTTCTTCTGTTTTATAGAGTATTATAGTATATATACTACGCTGAAATTTACGCCTGTACTTGATAAGATATTTTATTCTGTTCAATATCTAACAAACTTACCTTCTTATGAAAAAAGCTTTTGGGATTATATTTCAATGTTAGAAAGTTTTAAGCATTTGATAATAAATCTTAACTTAGAAATATTATCTGCTGGCCTAACAAATGTTTAAAATATAACTCTCATGAATAAAAATTTCACTGCAACAATTTCTAATGGAAAATTATTTTTATAGTATTATATATATAATAAAACTTTTGTAAGTAATAATCGACAATAGATAAACCGATATTTACAATACAATGCATAAATATATCAAAAAATTTAAGATTCTCAAAATTAAAATAAGTGGGGGAAAATACTTAAAGATATGTAGAGAAAAAATCCAATATGCAGAAAGTAAAAATTATTATAAGAGCAATTGGAAACTTATATAGTGGAACACTTTTTCAAGGGTAATATTCTACTAATATAAGTAAAATGTAATTGTTTTCTGTTTGAGTTAATAGCCATGAGCTTAATTTATGAACCCAAATTTCCCAATCAATTACCAAATGAAATTTAAAGAGAATTGAATAAAAATGGACAAATATAGAGTACCTGAACATGACATGTGCAAAATTAGTTCATCAATGATATAATCATGATACTCATAAACCTCAAAGAAAGTGCCCAGGCTAAAGTTTATATCCAAATATCAAGAAATTCAGATGCAGAAAAAACATATGATATTGTAAAGCAGTGGCCAAAATTGCGATAATCAATGCAGGAATTAACAGTATGCATCACAAAAGCAAGTGATGAAGCAGCATTTGTACACAAAAATGTATTGAAAATAAAAATATGAAATATATAAATACACAACTAAATGCGCTATTGCAGCTATGAAATTATGTACTTTAAATTATGATTAACTTATTTTGATTTTCCAAAACCGGGCAGTGTATAGATGATAAAACAGTGTAACTAATGCAAAAAATATATATATTCTCCGGAGTTGCCTTTGTCTTTATTCGACTTTATTTGAATTTTAACAAGAACGAAAAATCATGCGTCAAGCATAGATTATGTAACACTTTCCAACGCTTCCAAAACAATTTTACGAATCATACTCTTTAATAAGCTAAAAGATAACATCTAAGTAATCCGAATACTTTTATTCAGCCCTGTATAGGATCTATAGATTTGTATATATACTACATAGGATGCTAAATTTTAGTTCAGTTAGGAAACACGTAGCACAGTTTAAAATTCTCCGTCTAGAGTTAAATAATACGGAAATGTGTTCCCGAACTTTTGTGCTTCCCTGTATAGGATCTACAGAATTTATACACACCACGTAATATACAAAAAGCGATTTAAAATTAAAATCGCATTCAGTAACTTAAAACGTACTTCCAGGAATTATTGTTAACATACAGTAGAGAATTCTTTTGTGTGTCCCTGTAAATGAACGATGACTGCTATACACACAATATTCTGTAGTAAGTCTCTTGTAATGAACCTTATATAAATTTCAATGCGTTTAAAATTGTGAAACATTATTTAAATAAACCGCAGACGATTTTTCTCCATAGACGTAATGTAACGGAATTCTTTTGACTGTCCCTGTAAAGTAAGTATAAGTGCTATGCACACCCTATTCCATATTAAGCTTCTTCTTCTAATGCACCTTAGTGATATATATAAATTTCAATGCGTTTAAAATAGTGAAACATTATTTAAATAAACCGCAAATGATTTTTCCCCATAGACCGCAATGTAACGGAATTCTTTTGAGTGTCCCTGTAAAAAAACTATAAGTGCTACACACTTCCGTTGAAATAGGTAACATGCTATAGATAACGACAATAACATATAAAAATTTCAGGGCAATCCGAGCATATTTACGGGAGTTAGAGCACGAACAGACGGCAGACGGCCAGACAAACCGAAGTCATAAACACTTTTCAACTAGGTTGGAAAGTGTTAAAAAGCATAAAACCGTAGCTATCGTAATCTTCCTATTATGAAAAGGCAATGAAAGAGTCAAAATGCCCACGTCTCTTCAAATAATTGATTATAATAACATTTTTGTTTCAATGATATTTCAGTAGTTTGGTGTAGGTTTGTAAAAATCTCTGTACTTTTTATTACAAATCTTAAAATAAATTTACTTCAATAATGAAACTTGTCTAAAATGATCTTTTTAAGTCTCGTCTTTCATTTTCCTTTGCCGCGTTGCATTTCTCATACGCAGATAAATTGGAAAGTTCTTGATGCTGTAATACCATGTTGAATATATTATTATTATTTTCGTTTTTTTTTTTCAAGGAAAAGATATAAGATTTCCTATGTGGGGTTGTTTTTCAGTTCTAAAATTCTTGAAAGAACATAACTTTAAAAAAAAAAATTCACCCATTTTAAGGGTAGATATTTTTTATCAAGCATTTTTATATTAAGCAGCCACTAATTTTGGCCATATTGCCATTGGAAAGGCACCTTCTGAGAGGTTTTGTGATTGAAAAATAAGTCAAAATGGTGCAAAAGAAAGTGGTTGCAATTTTCTGCTAAGCCCGAGCTTGTAGTGAAAATGGGAATTTTGGCAGTAAGACTTTGCATTTGACTGAGTGTTTACGGAACAGTCTTTCACGGGTCGCATTGTACCCAACCCGAACCCAAAATTTCTGCTTAAAGTCAACCCGAAACCCGACAAAAAAATGTCATCAACTAGAAACCCAAGTCCGACATGCTTAAAACCGATCCGAACCCGAGGTGAAAGAAAATTAATTCATTTTTTAATACAATTATGGAAAAGTAGTCTACAATTACATCTCTAATATCAATTTTATTTTTTGTATAAAAATGAACAAATATACACACATTAATATATAACTATATATAGTTTTTTTATACCGATTTTTAACGGTAGTAAAATTAACAGCGATATACATTAAAATAAACAGTAATACGCTGCCACAACAGTGTACATTTCAATAATGTTCAGGATTTTCTTTTGAAAATCGGGTCAACACGACCCACTCGAACCGCGGGTCTTATAAAATCGGGTTACCCGCCCCGATGCAGGACGCTAGTACGGAAGGACTTAAAAAATTTATCATTAAATTTATTAAAAATAATAAGTTTCTATTCTTATCTAATTGAAAAAATATTTCTTACGAATGAAAATTACATTATTACTTTTATTTCCCGGTTTAAATAAAATAAAATATCTAATATAATTTGTATTATCTACATTTACTATAAAAAATCTATTTCCCTGATCGTCTCTATTTTATTATGAAAAATCTACTTCACGATACCTAAAACATCAAACTATAGATATCGTATTCGATTATAAAAGAAAAAAAATATTGCCTGTGTAATGTACACAGTTTAACGGAATGGGATTGTTAAAATGTTTTAACTTTTTATAGTATACTTGAAACTCTTTGAAGCGAATTTACTTGACTCATCAAATTTGTCTCTTCTTGAAGTGAAAATACCTGCTTTCAACACGAACAATCTCCAAGAGTTAAACACCCACAGAACCGTAAAACAAACTAACTTAACGCCGTCAGGGGTAAAGTCAACAAATTTCAAAACTGGAAGTAAGGAAGAAGAAGGGTTTTCCTTTCCTTTTTTTTCTTTTCCCATTCCTCTTTCCTGATCCCAAAACTAAAGCAATTATTGCACCCACTGGCCCACTACCACATCGAAGTATAAACAATTTAAAGCTAGAAAATAACTCTCTGAGGAAGTATTTTTGGGAAAGATTTGAAAATTTTTCAGGGAGATAAATTCCCATAAATCCTCGACGTGTAAAATAGAATCGGTGATGTGCAATGCAGAGGAAGGTAAATAAATTCGAGGGTAATAGAACTTTATGCATGCTTTGGGTTAAGAGAAGTGCTGTAAATTGGAACGTATGGTGGAACAAATAAATAAATAATTCTTCGGTATTTTCCCAAGGTATAAAAGTAGAATGGATGTTTCAAGCGATAATGCGAATTCTTTAGTTTATAAAAGCATTTGTCCATAAATTTCATTGTTGCAACGAAGTGTTAATTTAACGATTTTTTTCGCATATTAAAGATTACTTTCTTTGAAACAAAATATTTACATTTCATATAATTAATTTTCGCTTCGTGGACTAATTTTTATATGATGAAATTGTTATAGAGCTGGGAAAATGAACTGAAATAACCCCTTCTGATAAGATTTAATAGGGTAAAATTCCGTATGAAAGAGGCATTTCTTAAATTAACCCTTTGTATCACCGCGTTGCATATCTTCAACATACCCAAAAGTCAATGTTACTTATATACAGTGGGCTTTAAAAAAACAATTTCATTTATTGCTGCTATCTTCCAGCACAGTAAGTTAATATAAATTGTTCATGGAATTCTCAACAGGCGGCGATACTGAGTTAATTTTTCATGCCAAAGTTTTATTTACCATTTGAGCAGTTTTGCATCGTTGTTACTAAAATGAACTTCGTAAATTTTGTAAAATTAAAAAGGCCGGAGACGTCCAAAAACAGATTTTTTACAAAAGTAAGTTCGTGTACTTACAATTTTGTATTAAGAAATTGCCAATATTTATGAGAAGTACGTAACTTTCTGTTTATTGCAGGTGTGACAAAAATAACTTTTTAGTCGATGTTTTCTTATTTTAATGTTCTAATTTTTTTTAATTATTTTTTACGTGATTAAAAAGATGTATTCTAACATCTGAGTAAATAGTTTTCCAATAGGAGTTGTTGAGTTACGAAGGGTTAAGATGGTTTTCAAAAAAATTATTTTCCCAGCTCAACTACGCTAAACTTTCTGTGTATTTACGGACTCATTTTTAAACGGAAAAGCATGACACTTGCAGGTATGATCAGTAAATTAACTTTTGGTCAAAGCGTCAACTTTGACAGCATTTTCTGAAAGATTGTCTACTTTTACCAAAATATTAAAAAAAAACTGTTCGATTAGATGGCTTCTGAATTAGAGCACCTGTCCATTTCATGCGTTTACGAACAATGTGTCGTAATGTCGTAATGTAACAATGTGTCGAACAATGTGTAGCCATTTCTAATTTAAGAACAATCTTAAAGAAGATATGTTCCACTTTATGATTCAAACATTTTGTTAATCCAAAGTACATTATTGTTTGGATGCAATTATAATTAAATTTATTTTAGTTAGAAACTGTAAAAATTTTGTGGTAAGAAGAAACATTTTATGTAACTTTAGTCGAATGACGAACGTAGCTCGTTATTTTACAATTTGAAAGATCAAAGAGAAAATGCGTGACGAGCTACAAGCGTCGTTTTACGGCACTGGGTTAGATTTATAAACACAATTATTTTAGATTTAATCCTGAACTATTCCATAGACACGCAGTATATGTGATCGATAAATGAAGGGGTTAGAATGACAGTGGAGTAAGTCAAAATTTAGTGATTTGAGAAAGGAAGGGTTTTGTGAAACTTGTTGCATTGAGTGCCCCAACTTGTTTGCCCACTAGTGACTCCCCAAGTGAACTATGACTTATTTCACTGGTACATTGAACAGAAATTAATATATGTTCATTAAAAATATGGTTATCTCGATTTTTAAAATTTTTGACTTGCTCCACTGTCATTCTAACCCCCTCAAATGAAAGCATATGCAGTATGTCTACCATTTCATAGGAGGGGAGGGAGGAGGCAATTTTCTTTAAAAAAAACCCTTTACTAGCATTGTTATTTGTTAAAAGACAGATTTATGCTTATGTCTTTATATAGGGGAACATCGGGTATTATAGAATAGTCGGGTAATATGAAGTACCAAAGTTTCTGTTTGGTAAAGTGCTGCAACCAAGCGGCAATATCAGAAACTACTTAAGAACGCTTCCCAAGTGCCATCAAGAACATGCAGTTCGTCGGTCGACGTCAGGGCGCGTTATGTGAATAAATATTTGTTTTTCGTGTTTGGAGAGTTTCAAAAGATAATGATTCAATATTTTTTATTCATTATTAGAAATAATATTTTTACATTGAAATTAAGCATAATGTACACAAAAATGCTAACAGTTTATGATGTAATATTCGTTTTTTAGTTCGTAATTCACACTAATAAGCATAGAGTAATTCTTTCTCAAAGCGGTGGTGTCGGGTTGTATGGAATACCAATATCTCATAATACTCCATGATTATGGTGGTGCAAAGGCAGGTCCTTATACTTGCGATTTGTGCAAAACTGAAGTATGAACTGAAGATATTGGCTAACTACCTAAATACTATATTTCGATCATGCTCTCTTGATACCATTAAATCTGTTTTTTGCCAAATTTTGTTTGTTTTTTTCACTTTTAATCCCCTATTCCATATTCACAATACCCACAATACAGTCTCACAATACCCACAAAATAATTATAGTATTATTATTATTTGTTTGCAAATGATGAAATTTCGTAAAATAATTTTGTATATAAAAGCTATTCGCGGACAGTTGAAGTTTGGAATTGAATTCGGTTTTCGGGTTTTAAAGAATATCGGGATGTTGTATTGCCCCATATGTAAATAATATTCCATAATACCTGAAGTTCTTATATAAATATATATATATGTTTTTTATAAATAGGAATGTTTATTTTAGATATCCGGTAGATTTAGAATTTTTAAATTTTAAATTTTTTTAACTTTTTATGTTGACATTATCGGTTAGGCCTCTATAATAATTTTTAAGAACGCTTCAAAATCAAATGACAAAACTATAATTAAAAATATAAAAAAATAAGGAAAATCGAAAATTCATTCATAAAAACTCTTAAATAACACATAATAATGATAAGAAATATTTTGATAACTATATTGCCACAAAAATTTTAAAGAAATAACTGCTTTGTTTGAAAAAAAATTAAAACAAAATATTCAATGGTTGAAATCTAATATTTTTCAATTTCTGTAATGCAAAAAATATTAAAAATGTATGAAAGTATAGATTTCTTTTCTTCATCCTGTTGTTGATGTGCATTCAATTCCATGAATTTCATTTAATAACAAATTACAGTGGAACTTCCCTTTAACGAAGTCCCCATTTAACGAAGTTTTCTACTTAACGAAATTTTCTGCAGGACTTCGACTTTGAACACCATTAACATGTAAATTAATCTCCATATTACGAAAAATATATTTTATATAACGAAGTTTATTCCACTTTTGTACGTGTACAGAATTCACTTTCCAACCTAGTTGAAAAGTGTTTATGACTTCGGTTTGTCTACCGTATGGCCGTCTGACGGTGCTCTAACTCCCGTAAATATGCTCGGATTGCCCTACAATTTTTATATGTTATTGTCGTTATCTATAGCATGTTCTCTATTTCAACTGAAGTGTGTAGGACTAATAGTTTTTTTACAGGGACACTCAAAAGATATCCGTTACATTACGGTCTATGGGGAAAAATCATTTGATGTTTATTTTAATGATGCACACATTGTAATTGATAACACATTGTAATTGATATATATCACTAAGGTGCATTACAAGAAGCTTAATATGGAATATGCTGTGCATAGCACTTATAGCTACTTTACAGGGACAGTCAAAAGAAATCCGTTACATTACGTCTATGGAGAAAAATCGTTTGCGGTTTAATTAAATATGTTTCACTATTTAAAACGCATTGAGATTTATCTATATCACTAAGGTGCATTACAAGAGGCTTACTACAGAATATTGTGTTTATAGCAGTCATCGTTCATTTACAGGGACACACAAAAGAATTCTCTACTGTCTGTTAACAATAATTCCTGGAAGTGCGTTTTAAGTTTCTGAACGCGATTTTAAATTTAACTCACTTTTTGTCTATTACGTGGTGTGTATAAATTCTGTAGATCCTATACAGGGCAGTACAAAAGTTCGCGAACACATTTCCGTTTATTGACAGAATCTCCAGAAAGAGAATTTTAAACTGTGCTACGCGTTTCCTAACTAAACTAAAATTTAGCATCCTATGTAGTATATATACAAATATATAGATCCTATACAGGGCTGAATAAAAATATTCGGATATTTTTCCGAATATTGTATATGTTGGAAATTCCTGAAATTACGTTTTTAAGTATGTTATGCGTTTTCCAAATTTTTTAATTAAATGTTATCTTTCAGCTTATTAAACGGTATGATTTGTAAAATTATTTTGGATGCGTTGGAAAGTGTTACATAATCTATGATTGACGCATGCTTTTTCGTTCTTGTTTAATATTAGAATAGATTTATTAAATGTATTATTTAGGTGAAGTAATAAAGGATTAAAGTTTCTAAAGATGATGCTCGAATTCACTCTCAATAAATGTTTTCATCACTGGACTAAACATGTAGAAATAGTATTTTCTTTTATAGTATAAAATTTAAAAAGGCTCTGGGTTATCATTTCCATCTAACGCGTCAATGCAATTCCGAAACCCGTGAAGTTCTCAGGATTTTCCATTTTAATGATGGAGTAGTATTCTCCAAATATTTATATTAGCTATGTCAAGAGAAATGCGAATGGAGCCGCTTTTGTACGCCGTTGAAAATAACTGACATCTTACTTGAAGCATACCATTTGTCAAATAAGTATATTTCGCATCATCCATCATCAATGTAAACTTTTCAGATGTTTTAAAAGGTTTACTAGCCAAGCTTTTCTGTGATCACGTATGTACCGAATTGTGGAAGTTGGCCAGAATCTGTGTATAATATTTGAAGCTTTTAAGATTCTAAACGTTTAGACTTGCAGAAATGCATCTTAATTTTCGGATTTTGCCTTCACATAAATCCACATTATAATAATTCGATATGTCAAGGATAAAATGGATTGGAAGAAATATTAAATTTAACCCTTTTTGCCCCGATGATACTTTAAATTACCACTAAAAAAACCTTCAAAAAAATAAAGTAGGAAATCCAACCCGGGCTTCCAGAGTTACACAATATAGTTGAAAATCTTTTTTTTTTTTTTAAACTGTAATATATTTAATTGATTTATTTATTAATACATTTAATATATATTTTTTTAGATTTTTAAAAGGAATTTTTATAAATAATATAATAAAATCACTTGTTAACTTTAAATTAAAGTGTAATTATTGCTTAAAGTAATTATAAACATAACACAAAACGTTTAAAAAATTTTTAAAATGTTTAGAAACATATAGTATGTAGAAAAATAGATCCAATAGAACTACTTGATCAACTTTCCGGTGTTTATGAAAACCTATCCACCAAAGAAGATGGAACAGTAAAATAGTATATAAGAATGACAAACAGAAAATTTAAAATGAGAATAAAAGAACATATGGCAGATATCAAATATGACAGAAGAACTGCTTTAGCTATAGACAACATGGAATAGAGCCGTTGCAGATTGATTTAAAAAATAGTAAAATATTTTTTCAATCAAGAGTTTTTTTCCCCATGCATTATCCGTGAATCAATAGAAATATATTTGCGAAACGATAACATGTGCTACGAATCGGCTTCTTTTGAAATACCAAAAATTTGGCACGCGATGCTTTACAGACTGAAAAATCAATAAAAATCAATAATAATTTTCACGTTTTCCAGTTTGACCAATTTAAGTACCTGCTTGCATATATGAATGGGATCTTTACCATTTTCAAAAACTTTGCGAGAATATTTTATTTAACATTTTGATCTGAAGATGTCGCCGTTAGAGCGAAGGAAACATTTGAAATCTATATTAAAAGGTATTTTGAAACGTTTTGTGTTATATATTTTATCATTTTAAGCAATAACTACACTTTAATTTAAAGCATTTTTATATAAAAAATGTCAACATAAAGTTTTGAAATTTATTAAAAGTGATACTTTCGTATTAGCCGCATGCCAGGAGTTAATACCAGAAGAAATCGCCAAAGATTTCGTTACTTACAGCAGTCTTTTTTTCATTCTGATAATTTCACTGGTTTAAGCGCGTAGTTCGATTGCATGTCTGTTAAATTCGTGTGTTATTTATATTATTTTATTTATTTATTGATGAAGTTTCAATCTCTTTATGGAATATTAGCCGGAAACAAAGGCTGAAATATTTATAGTGTTTTAAGTGTAAACGAGTTAATCTTTCGTAATCGAACAACACCCGATAGAGATAGATTATAATAAAAATCATGCTTGAAATAATGCTTAAACATAATCAATCATGCTTAAAACATAATCAATAAATTGTGATATAGTTTTTAAACAAATTGCGTTTGAAAGAACTTTTCTTTTCCTATTCGACGGTGTAAAAAATAATATTGTGCGATGCTTAGAAGTTAAACAAGTTGGAAATTGTACTTCAAATGTGACAAATGAGGTGCGTTCATACTACAACTAGTTTCATAAATATTCAGATCTTGGTGCACTCTTATGCAAAAATGCATGAATACAAAATTTATTTTATGTGCCGGTTTTCATATTATAAATATTAATTTTATATTATGAAATTAAGTTTCAATACATTTTTACAAACAATTAATTACAATTCTTTTACATTAAAATTACACTATGCGCAAATATCCAATACAAAACTGTGTAAAGAAAATCATCGTTATTATTTCACTGAAAAAATGAATTACATCGTCTGTTATTATGATATAATTCTTTTCCGTAATAAATTAAGTACATTTTAAGTTGGCAACATTTTATCATTTGTTGACATTTACTGAAAACTCCGATGGGAAACTTAAGCCTTGCTTTGAAAATTTCAGAACTTGAAATCCATATTTAGATTCTTTTTCTATTTAATATCTATTTCTCCGGAAACATCTATCCAAACAACTGTCGGTAGATTATAGAATTAGTATAATTAAACAATTTTAATATACAAATTCGGTTTTTAAATTCAATAATAAGGAAATAATATGATCTTAAATATGACGTAATCACCATGGCAACCTAGAATCATTACATATCATGGGATATCGTTGAACTAATTACATATGACAGGATTTAATAGAGTGAAGAAAACTTTTATTACTATATTTTTAAGTTTTGATTCGATTTTCATAAAATTTGAAATGACTCAATAAAATTGTGCAACGATTATATATATTAAATTTCAAACTATTCTGTTGGGGAGTTTCTGCGCTGTTATATGCGGACAGACGAACGTACCAGACGACGACTATACGTGCTACTTATTTATAAAATTACGAACGCACCTAAAAATGGCAGTAGAAGAAAAAAATAATATGATGTCTAACACTTACTTGATATTCTGTCAAGTAGGTGTTGGCCAGATCCGACCGGTGGTTCGAGTCTGCTCGGGTCGAGCTAATTTTTTTTCGTTACAGGTCGGATTAGAATCGGTTTTCTGTTGGGTTTTGACACTTGTAGATCGGGTTCGGGCTGAATTTTTTTCAAAAAAAAGTCCAGAATATTTTTTTCAAATGAAAAGTTGTGCATTTGAATATTATTGAGCATATAGATGCTCATTTTCTTACTTATAAGATAAAATAGATATTAGAGATATAGTTGTAGAATATATCTCTAATATCTCTAATATTATCTAAAATAATGGGGGATTACCCTCCGTTCCCCCCTTTTATACTTAACCAATGAACTCCCAAAACTAAACAGGGAAGCGCCTTATCACAATGAACTATATACTAAATTTGAAGCAAATCGGGTAATTCTGCATGAAAAACCCATTTATCTAAATTAATGGGGGGTTCCCCCCTTTATATTTAACAAATGAACCCCCAAAATTAATCAGGGAAGAACCTTATCACAGTGAACCTATAAACAAAATTTCATAAAAATCCAAAATTTCATAAAAATATGGATTGATTTTCTTTCATCTCTGGTTCGGTTTGACGAAAATTAGGGTTGTGGGTTGACTTGAAACGAAATTTTCGGGAATTACTCTAGATCAAAAATGTACCAATTAGTAAAATTACATAATTGCGTTTCGTTAAATTAAACTCCTTTAATGGCTCCTAAACTTCACAGATTAATTCCTATTTGAAATTTACAAGTTATCAGTAAAACTCTCTTTGTAAATGAGATTTAATCAGTATTATGGTATAGAAATTCATTGTTGTAGATTTATGGGACAATATTTCTTATGACCTTTTGCTCGAGTCTTTTTACTTTAGTACGAAAAGATTACATGGGATTATATCCCAGTAGAGTGAAAAGATTAAAAAATAAAAAATTATACATTTTGTAAATTAGAGTTTTATGAACAAATTAATGTAAAACTCGTTATAATTTTTTTTTTCGTAACCTAGTTATATCTATTTATATGTTTTCAATTTATTTTATTCCCTATACTATAACAACTATTTTCAATGCATCATATTTAATAGTTTATTAGATTAATCGTAATAGTTTTTATTGCGATTTTAGGAATATTTTTAGAAAGTTAAAGCTACGTCAGATAGGCATGATAATTTGTATTCAATAATAAATAAACATTTATAAGCATTGTTGAAATATTGAACTCATATTTCTTTATTTCACAGAATAATTATATTAGAACAATACAGTCTCTTTGTCTTTTGTTATTAAATTCATTTTGTTAACATAAATCTCTTAAATATGAATATCTCTTTCAAATATTGTTTTCATTTAAAGTATTGTCATATAAACAAAAGGATTATCGGGCCTTTTTGTAAATAAAATTTAGATAAATTTCTTGAAAAACTTGTGATTTTTGTTTTGTGATACAATCCTTCTTAACAATATTAAAAAAAAAAATTAAAAAAGTTTTGAGTTTGACGTAAAAAATTTGCTTGAACATTGTTATTCTTTTCATCTTTTATTACGGAATTGATTACACAAACGCAAATCTCTTAAATATGTGGATATCTCTTTAGTATAAATATTCCAAATAATATTTTCTTTCAAATACATTCCATTTAAAGTGCAGTTTAATAAAAAAGAGGGATTATCAGAGCTTTAAAAGAGTAAAACTTGGATAGAAAGATAAAATCCTTGAAAAAACAACGTGCAGAAAAAGATTCATGTTTTTTATATTAAAATCTTTATTTCTTTTGTTAGGGATTTTTACGTTGAAAATAGCAAATGTGACTGCTATATTAAATTCTATTTTAATCTTTTTAGTCCCAAAATTAAGTAAAAAAAAAAAAGGTACAGAATTTTATGAAAGCTATTAAAATTTTCAGGGGATTAAATTTGTAGAAATACAAAATTTAAATTTTTATACGTCCTCCGTACAAAAAATTTCCCAGTGAGTAAAGTCTGCCCCATTCACTAATAAGGTCATATACAAAATTTCAACATTTTATTATAAAAAGTCGCAGAGATATGAAAATACATCTGGATCTGTGTTCGAAAAGGGAAAAAATTATGTTGAATGATCGCGTTTTAGGGATCGTACACAAATAACGAAAGGAAACAATTATTTATAAATAATTTGTGCTATTTATTGGTACAAAATTATCTAAATGATTAACCACTCACCAACTTTGTTTAAACATATCTCTGCGACTTTTTATGACAAAATGCTAAAATTTTGTGCACGACCTTATTAGTGTAGAGCACATTTTACTCACTAAGAAATTTTTTGTACGGGGGCCATATAAAAATTTTAATTTTGTATTTTTCCAAATTTAATCTCCTGCAAATTTTAATCGATTTCATAAAATTCTGTACACCCTGCATATATATATGTATATATATGCGCGTTGAAATACGTTAAAACTGGAGTCGGGCAAGAATATGCGCAAAGAATAGTTTCTTTGACTCACCTTATCAGATTTAAAACGTTATATTTTGTTAAAATAAAAATAGGGGAAGGGGCAGGAATAGGTGCAAAGAATAGGTGATTGGCTCACTTTAACATATTTAAAGCGTTTATATTATTTTAATAAAAATCGTGGGGACAGGAATCGATGAAAAGAATATTTGATTGCTTCATTTTAAAATAATAAAATATGTAACTTACTTTAATACGTAAAATTCCCACATGCATAAAACTAACTTTACAATTCTTTCTTTTTTACTTATCTTTAGTTGGGTACTTAAATTGTTATAAGATATTATTGTATATGAAATATATATATATATATATATATATATATATATATATATATATATATATATATATACAATTATTTATAGTACATATAATAATAGTTTATGACTATATCAGTCTTAAAAAATACCCAAAATATTTTCTAGTAAATAGATAACGTCTCATCAAATAAAATATCAAGGAAAATCTTAAGTAGGATGTATCTTTCTTTTGTGATTGATTTCATAGCTTTATTCAAGTGCTTTTTATGTGCTTTCGCGGTGAGTATTATAGATAAAGGTATATTAATTTCATTGTCAGAAGTTCAGCCCCACAAAATGATTTACTAGTCAGAGCCCCATCTTTCATAGGAGGGAGACACAAGAGATCTTTTTTTCTGAAAGAAAGGTCGGTCAATTATTGGGTCTAAGTGGGCATCTATAATAGCTCACGACTTCGTGATAGATGAGCGCTGCGGATTTCCCCAAAGGAAAATATTGACTAGACGTTACTAACTGGTAAAGTCTGCTCGCGAGCAACCAATGGCAGTGAATCAGCCGAAAAGTTTCGCCAACGCGCCGTCCGTGCTCCCTCGGAACTGGAGCTTTTCGTTGTCTAAGGGCGCACTAAGAATTGTTTGTATTTGACAGTACACCTTGTGCAAGGCAATTTTAAAAACATTATCAACATGAAAAGCAATAAATAAATTTAACTATTAATAAATATTAAACACTAAAATAATAATAATAATACAGTAGACTCCCTCAAATCCTCCAAATCCTGACAGCTTGAAACCAGAGGTTGTACGGATTTTAGAATTTTGCGGATTTCTGGTCACTGTTTTGGGTACTTCTCTATTATCCCGTCGAGCACTTTTCATAACAAAAAAACTATCGCCAAACTGCAACGCCAAATAAACGGGAGAACGTTGCCATTGGAATATCAAAATAAATAAATAAATAAAATATAAGAATTTAAGGACACAATTGTTATTTTAATTAATGAAATAACTAATAAATCAGTAAAACATAATGAAAAATACACGCAAAAGTCGAATTAAAAACCACTTGATGACATAACAAACACGTATAATGCTTCTGATATCAAATAAATGGGACTGTATTTTGGCGTTTAATCTCACAGTTTGGCGATCGTTTTTTGTTATGAAAAGTGATCGACGAGATAATAGAGAAATACCCTGTTATGTTTACATTTTTTAAACAGTAATTAAAATGCAACAATGCATTGGAAATTATAATGAATGCTTACAATGTAGTCAAATATTAAAATAATTAAGGAAAATAATAAAGTAAAATAATAAAATTTAAAAAATAATTAAAATATTAAAAGTACCTAAAGGTCAAATAAATAATAAATAATACGTGACTAAATATGCATAATAATGATGAGATAAATTGTTGTCTCGAATTATTCAATGAAACTCGCTTCATAAAGAAACACTAATAATTTACATCAAAACCGTAAAATAACAAAATTTTGTTTCATGTTTAGCCAGATTTAATAAACAAAAAAGTTTCAATAATACAAAATGTATTTGATAAAAGGACCACGATCGCCACTGATAAATCTTGATTTTTTTAATCTTTTTTAGCTTGATCTGGAATTTTTTCAAAAATAAATTCATACTTTCTTCATGCGAAAGCATGAGTTGAATGATCTTAACCATAATTACATATTAATATATGTACGGAATGATATAAAAAATTCTTCAATTTTCATTCTACATCTTTACAGCAAGTTTCACCGTTTACATCTGAAACAAAGTGCGGATTTTAGGTGATTGCGGATTTGAGGGAGTCTACTGCAATAAGTCTCTTTCAGCATTTTCAAAAAGATTAATTGAAACAGTATTTTCATTGAAAACAAATTTTCATTGAAAACAAATTTTCATTTGTTTTTCAGACAGAATTCAGGGGGAATTCTGTCCCCCTGAATTTACGTTTAAGATTGATTTTTAAAACGTGAACGTAAAAAGAAAACCCGAACTAAAAATTGGCTTCCACGGAGTGTTCATGGGGCACAGCCTCCGTGCCGAAACGTCCTTAGTTCTTCTTTCCCATAGTGTCTACTTTAAATCATTTGTGAAGATTAAATTTAATTATTGCTTTTTAAAAACTCATCAAAGTAAAAGAAAATTTAGTTAATTAAATTTCAAAAACAGTTTAAAAAAATGTTTATACATTGATACATCAAAGTAAAAGAAAATTTAGTTAATTAAATTTCAAAAACAGTTTAAAAAAATGTTTATACATTGATACATCAAAGTAAAAGAAAATTTAGTTAATTAAATTTCAAAAACAGTTTTAAAAAAATGCTTATGCATTGATACATCAAAGTAAAAGAAAATTTAGTTAATTAAATTTCAAAAACAATTTCAAAAAGAAAAAATATATATATTGTTTCAATGGTTAATTTTTGCAATAAGTTTATATATATATATATATATATATATATATATATATATATTTATATATATATATATATATATATATATATATATATATATATATATATATATATATATATATATATTGATACATCAAAGTAAAAGAAAATTTAGTTAATTAAATTTCAAAAACAATTTCAAAAAGAAAAAGAAATGTGTATATAATTAATTAAAACCCATAATCCAAGTAAAATTACTACAGAACCAACTTTTTCTCTATATATTCTACAATGACGAAATTGTAGCAAAGCTTTACCGTTAGTGGACTCTGATTGGTTGTTTGCAAACTGGGCTTCCTAGCTGCTAAGCTCTAGTAAAATTTGTCTTTTGGTTTGAGTTGTTTGTCCCTAGGGTCGTGCTGCTGGACATACATAACATGATTGTTCGTGATGCTAAGTCAGAAAAGAAAAGAAAAAAAATGGATGTTTTTGTGATAATTCATTATATAGTATTATTAATGCCGTGTATTGTACGCCGTGTAATGATCTTGACCAAAAATGTTTTCTTGAAATTCCTTGGAGTCACTGTCTTTTTTGAATGATTTTCAATATATTTTGTTGCAATATTAATTGTGTTAACTGATGAAACTTTTTCTTCTCTAATTCTATTCCCTATGTTTTATTTTTATTTTTATGGAATTTTTTTTTTATATACTTTTAGAAAGATGAGTTTTTTCAATTGTTTGACCCTATGGTCTCTCAACTAGACATGCCTAATATGTTTATTTAAGATACTAAGCTTAGAAAAGTGTATTGTTGTTATGATAAATTATTACATAATATTCATTGCGTAATAATTTATTACATATCTTTCAATTTTTTATTCAAGATACTAAAATTTAAGAGTGGCTTCTTCTCATAATAATTTATTACATAATATACATTATTATTTATTACATAATAATTTATAACATATCATTTTAATTGTTTGTTCAAGATACTAAGCTAAAAAAAGGTTGATTATTTTCAGAATAATTTATTACATAATATACATTATTATTCATTACATAATGA
Source organism: Maratus michaelseni (assembly GCA_963931845.1). NCBI lineage: Eukaryota > Metazoa > Arthropoda > Arachnida > Araneae > Salticidae > Maratus > Maratus michaelseni. Next base: position 156,752,346 of record OZ007595.1, on the reverse strand, counting down.
TTTATTACATAATATACATTATTATTCATTACATAATAATTTATGACATATCATTTTAATTGTTTGTTCAAGATACTAAGCTAAAAAAAGGTTGATTATTTTCATAATAATTTATTACATAACATCTGTTACAACATACTACATAATACATTATTTATGACATAATAATTTATTTAAAAATATTATTTTAATTGTTTGACCTTATGGTTTCGCAATTAGATATATAGATCCCCCAGATGGTCCGCTTTTTGAATACCAGTATTTTCTAAGAAAATTTTTCTGATTTCAATTTTCTTGCAAATTTTGTAAAAACCAGCCCCGAAGATTTTTTTCTATTGCAATATTGTAGAAACGTACCACAAAAAATTTTTCTTAGAAAGAACTGGCATTTAATAAGACCATTTGGGAGCCTTAGACATACCACCTAACATGTTTGTTCAAGATACAAAGCGAGAAAAAAAAAAACAAGAACTTAAAATCATGCGTCAAGTATAGATTATGAAACACTTTCCAACACATTCAAAATACTGTAACAAAACTTAAGGGGCTACTTCACTCAGACGAAAACACCCGCTCGCTAATGTTAATCCTATGGAGGAAATTTTTGAAGATATCTCGTTCGCATTTCATTATTTTTAAATGATTTTTTTTTGCATTGGATAGCTGAGGTCAATCTCTATGCACGCTCCTTTCTACTTTTTCGATTTTGATTACAAGTTTTTTTATTAAGATACTTTCACTTTCGAAACCGGTTTTGAAAGTGAAAGTATCCTCAATTTAAAAAAAACTGCACGAAAAATCGAAAAAGTAGAAAGGAGCGTGCATAGAGATTGACCTCAGCTATCCAATGAAAAAAAAATCATTTAAAAATATTGAAATGCGAACGAGATATCTTCAAAAATTTCCTCCATAGGATTAACATTAGCGAGCGGGTGTTTTCGTCTGAGTGAAGTAGCCCCTTAAGAAAAGGCATAACACATTTGAAAACCGAATTCAGCAATTACTACCAATAGCCAAACAAAATATCCGAATTCTTTTGTGCATCCCTGTATATGATCTATAGGTTTGTAATGTATATTACACAATATGCTAAAATTTACTTCAGTTAGGAAATACACAGCACAATTGAAAAGTCCCCTTCAGCAATTTCCATCAATAAATGGAAATGTACGTGAGATCTTTTTAGCAGCCCTGTATATAATTTATAGAATTTACATGCAGCAATTAATATTAAAAAAATTAGTTACAATTAAAAACGCGTACCACAACTGAAAACGAGCTACCAGCGATTATTGTTCATAGACAGTACTGTAACCAAATTTCTTTGTGTGTCCCTGTAAATGAACGATATTATTCTATACATACCATATTCTACAGTAAGCTCCTTGTAGTGCACGTCAGTGATATGTATCAATATGAATACGTATAAAATAGTGAAACATCATTAAAATACGCTGCAGACGATTTTTCCCCATGGAATTCTTTGAAGTAATGAACGATACATCCTATGCACACCATATTCTACAGTAATCACCTTGTAGTGCACCTCAGTGATATATATCAATTTGAATATTTTTTAAATTATGTAACATCACTAAAATGAGCCGCAAACGATTTTTCTCCATAGACCGTAATGTAACGGAATTATTTTAAGTAATGAACGATACTTCCTATGCACATTATATTCTACCGTAAGCGCCTTGCAGTATATGTATCAATTTGAATATTTTTAAAATTATGTAACATCACTAAAATTAGCCGCAAACGATTTTTCTCCATAGACCGTAATGTAACAGAATTATTTTGAGTGTCCCCGTGAAAGAACCATAAATGCTACACACTTCATTTTTAATACCAAACATGTCATAATAAACCCCAATAACATATACTAACAATTTCAAGGCAATTCGCGTATATTTACATGAGTTAGAACACGGACAGACAGACAGACAGACAAGCCGAATTCATAGAAACACTTTTCAACTATGTTGGAAAACGTTAAAAAGGTGGACTTTTTTTTCATAAAAATTTATTACGTAATATTATTATTGTCATGTTTTTACTTCCGCCATGTATTATACACTGAGAAAAAAATCTGCCCTTCTCAACTAGAATCTAAATTGTGGCTCTAGAAAAAATAGTTCCATGTCGTCTCTATAAATTCTAGCTCCCTGTGCCAGAGAGTTCTGGAGTCTCCTATTAGAATTCAAGAGTGTTTTCCTATATTCTCGTGGTCAAACTTATTTTAAAATGTCTTCAAATAGATGCGAACACAAGACTCTAGTTTTAATAACTATAATGATAGTTTATAAATCCGTTCCGGAAATAAAGTGATAATTTCTCGCAATTTACACTATTCATTATCGTTTCGTCACCTAGAAAACAAGAGACTAGAAATTCTCGATCATTTCGTCTATTCAGTTTAGTTGCTTACCCTATTCGCATAGCTCGGACTTCTATATTTCTAGTTTAGGGATTTAGAAACAGTCGAACTATTCTTTCTAGTTAAATGAGGTTTTTTTTTTTTTTTTTGGGGGGGGGGGGGGGGGGTTAGAATACAGGCCGCAATTTACTGATCTTCATTAAATACAGTTTTCAGAAAATTCCTCAGAATCAGAAATTGAAATCAGAATTGAGCCATTATTGTATTTCCGACTGCTTATTTCAATAAAATATTATATATATATATATATATATATATATATATATATATATATATATATATATATATATATATATATTGAAGTACTTTTTTTAATCATTTTTTTTCTATATGACTTCTCTTTTTAAAACTGTGATTTTTCGATGAGATTTTTCCCTTTGAAAAATTAGTTTTAGGTTGTTTCGATGTACAAACATTATGTTTTCCTAGACAATCAGCAAATAAGTCTCATCCACACATGCATATTCTTAACCTCTCTCTATATATATTCTTATAATAAAAACATTGCTCGTCATTTTATGTGGGGGAGGTAGGGGGGGGGGGATGTTGAAAATTTAAATGCGATGAAAGTAACTTCATAAATTTAGATGAAACTTATTTTGTAATTGCATTGGTAAGCTTTACCAATCACCTTTCCCACAGAATAAAGAAATAAATAAATTTCCCAATAACCGTACAAAGCCATTATTATTAGCCTATTACTCATTTTAAAGAGACCTTAGTAACGAAATATTTTATTGTATAGCTATGAAAAGATATATAGACAAATAAATTGACATTTAAAAGAAAAAAAAAGTTGTTCTTTCGAGAAAAATGTGTATCATTCCATTTATTGCTTGCATTATTGATCTAAGATTTTTCTTTTAAATAGCTAAAAATGGTTTATAAATTCAAAATAGGCACTTGATATATTGAAAAGGTTTCTTTTTCTCTATTAGGTCTTCTATGAATCAAAGTTTTGAAGAGCTGTACCTGGCAAATAAAATAAAGGGTTTGAATAAAAAAGCAATTTATCAACCAGAAATGACCTCATATATATTCTTATAATAGAAACATTGTTCGTTTTTGCGAATGTAGAAAATTTAAATACGACGAAAGTAACTTCATAATTTTAGATAAAAATGACTCTGCAATTGCATTCGTAAGATTAACCAATCGCCTTTGCCACAAAATAAATAAATAAATAAATTACAATAGTATGTACAATAGCCTTACAAAGCCATTATCATTTGTCTATTACTCATTTTAAAGAGATCCTAGTAACGAAATATTTCATTGTATAGCTATGAAAAGATATATAGCGAAATAAATTACATTTAAAAAAAAAGTTGTTAAATCTGAGAAAAATGTATATCATTCCATTTATTGCTTGCATCATTGATCTAAGAATTTTCTTTTAAATAGCTGCAAATGGTTCATAAATTCAAAACAAGCACTTGGTATATATAGGAAAGGTTTCTTTTTATCTATTAGATCTTCTATGAATCAAAGTTTTGAGGAGCTTTACCAGACAAATAAAATCAATGGTTTTAATAAAAAGGCAGTTTATCAACCAGAAATAGCCTCGTATATATTCTTATAATAGAAACTTTGTTCGTTTTTTTTTTTTTTTTTTTGGGGGGGGGGGGGGGGATGAGAATGTTGAAAATTTAAATACGATGAAAGTAACTTCTTAATTTTAGATGAAAATGATTCAGCAATTGCATTCGTAAGATTAACCAATCATCTTTCTCAGAAAATAAATAAATAAATACATTTCACGATATCCTTAAAAAGCCATTATTATTAGTCTGTTATTCGTTTTAAAGAGATTCTAGTAACGAAATATTTCATTGTATAGCTATGAAAAGATATACAGACAAATACATTACATTTAAGAAAAAAAAGTTGTTCATCTGAGAAAAATGTATATCATTCCATTTATTGCTTGCATCTAAGAATTTTCTTTTAAATAGCTAAAAATGGTTCATAAATTCAAAACAGGCACTTGGTATATTGAAAAGGTTTCTTTTTATTTATTAGATCTGCTATGAATCAAAGTTTTGAAGAGGGCAAAAATAAAATAAATCGGTTGAATAAAAAGCAGATATTTTTCGATTTCAATGCAAATTGCTGCCTTTGCTGCCCTCCTCTCTCATATATTTATTTATTCATTGTAGGTTTCGTTTTCATTCTTTTTTTTTTTTTCACTTACATAACAATGTCAAAAAGTATTGGGAAAATAAATAATTTAAAAGAAAAAAAAAAAAAAAAAAAAAAAAAAAAAAACTAAACAATTTTTGAATAAGTTTACATTTTTTAATATTATTGGATTTCTCCCCCCCCCCCCCACGCATATCTTATAAAATGTGTGCTTTAATAATTTATTTTGTAAATTTAACATAGCTTAAAGATATTGGAAGTCAAAATTTAAAATCCTAAAATATTTCAGTTAGGCATTTTTGCTTTTAAGAGGGTGATTGGAAGCAAAAAATGACACTTTTGTGCCAAATTAAATTGCGTTTGAGCATTTGTTCGCCTCAATTTCCTTTTTATATGCCAGAAAAATGTGATTTCTTTCTGGAGCTACTTGCAATGAACTATTAAAAACATAGGCTTACGCTTGACATTACTTTAGAGATATATGATAAAGTACAAAAAAGAAAAAAATGGATTGGGATGTTTATACTCTGTTCGTTTCTCGAAAATTGTACATATGAAAATGATTTCGTAATTCTGTTAGTATAGTAGTCAATCATTTTTTCCCTCGAGAAAAGGGGAACATTCCAGATTAGTTTTTAAAATGCCATCATCGGTCTGTTATTTCTTTTGAACATTTTTCAACATAATTGAAAAGCCTTCATGAATTCGGTTTGTCGTCAGTCCTGCTCTAACTGTCGTAAATATACTCGGATTGCTATTTAATTTTGGTACTTACGTATTATCCGGGCCCAGGAGATAAAATGACAAAAATGGTTACCAATTGCCAATCTTGTTTATTGTTGCGAATCATGTTCAAAACAGTAATTTAACATTATTAAATACATACATTGTTAAAAGTGGTAAATAATATAAAATAAATAAATAAATAAAATATAATAAATGAACAATAATAAATAAATAGCAAAAAACTATAACTTTTAATAAAATAAATAAACTATAAATTATAATATAAAAAAATAAAGTATATAAACTATAATAAATTAATTAAGTATATAGTGGTAAAAAAGTAAGGGTTACTGTAATTACTATAATTGGCACGATTGTATATGAGCTGGCCCTGATAATACGTAAGCACCATAACTTTTATATGTGATTGGGGTTTACTATAGAATGTTCGGTATTAAAAATGAGGTGTGAACATTTATAGTTTGGTTACAGGACACACAAAAGAATTCATTACGTTATGGTCTATGGATGAAAATCGTATGATTTTTCGTTCAATAATTTGTTAGTGTTGGACCGTGTTTCATAATATACAGTGGTGGCCAAAAGTGTGGACATTTTTTGAAAGTTTTATGTTTTTCAAATTTGTGTGCTTGTAGAATATATTAATTTTCACTTAAATACAAACGTTTATATATCAAATTGAAGGTAATTTAATGTAGAATTTAATAATAAAAACAGTATTACAATATCTGTATTACAAAAAAAAAAGTTATGCAACTAATAGTAAGATCTATATTAGATTCGCATTTTTTTTAAAGTGATACTTACACAATCAATACTTAGTAGGATAACCCTTATTTTTTAAGACAGATTGACAGCGTCTTTTCATAGAGTGAACGAGTGTTTGGAGTTCATCTTTCGTAATCACATGGTGCCAAGAATCAATTATAGCTTCAATAAGTTGGATGGACGTTTTTTTCGTACAAGAATTTTCAAACGTTGCCACAAATTTTCAATTGGATTGAGATCAGGGCTGTTTCCTGGCCATGGTAATATATCTATGCCTTTATTTTGAAACCATGCTTTGCATACTTTTGCTGTGTGGCATGGAGCTGAATCCTGCTGAAAAATAAATGGTGCGTTGTTGGGGATGAAATCCCTGATGGAAGGTATCAATTTTGGTTCCAGGACAGTTTCGATGTATTTTTTGGGCATTCAGGATGCCATCAATCACTTGAATTCGGCCCACACCATCTGCAGACATACATTCCCAAATCCTGACATTTGTTGGGTTTTTTGTAATCGCTTCAATGCAATCAGGATGAAGTTCTTCTCCTACTCTACGTCTCACGTATTTTCTACCATCACTACCAAAGAGCAATATTTTACTCTCATCGCTCCAGATTACTTGCTTCCATTGATTTTCTGACCATTTAATGTGTTCTTTTGCCCACTTAACTCGTTTTTCGCGTTGCTTTTGATTTAGATATGGTTTTTCCTTGGAATTCTAGCTTGTAGTCCAAATCCTGATAACCTTATTCTTATTGTTCTTGAACTTACAGCAATACTCGCTGCATCCATTTCACATCTAATGGCATCTGATGAAATTTTTCTATCTTGAAGGCATAGCCGTTTAATTTTTCTATCGGCAGTAGCACTTGTGCATTTTTTTTCGGCCTGATTTGGCCTTATTTTCCACTGATTTCGTTTTTTCATAACATAAACAGAACTTTCGTACACCAGAACAAGTCACTGAACCACCAACTTGTCTTGCAATTTCAGTATAAGAGAGACCATTTTATCTCAATATGACAATTCGGCTTCTTTCTGTAGATGTCCAATTAGTTCTTCTTGTTGATGACATTGTTTAAAATTAATTTAAAAAAAGGACTTTAAATATTCAAAAACAGCAATACTCTATTTAATTGTACTAGTATGCATCATTCCGCAAAATATTTCCACAACAATAACTCTTTTACCATCCAAATAACCTAAACTATAGTTACAGACATTTGATTGGTCCTCAGAACAGTGTTTGTGATTGGCTAGTACGCTTTTATTACAAAATACGCCTTTATTCAAAACAATTTGTGTTTGTTTGTTCTGCTAAAATGAGCATAACTTTTTTTGTAATACAGATATTTGTAATACTGTTTTTATTATTAAATTCCACATTAAATTACCTTTAATTTGATATATAAACGTTTGTATTTAAGTGAAAATTAATATATTCTACAAGCACACAAATTTGAAAGACATGAAACTTTCAAAAAATGTCCAAACTTTTGGCCACCACTGTATATCTGGTGTATGATTTTTCGTTCAATAATTTGTTAGTGTTGGACAGTGTTTCATAATCTATGTCTGATGTATGATTTTTCGTTCAATAATTTGTTAGTGTTGGACAGTGTTTCATAATCTATGTCTGATGTATGATTTTTCGTTTTTGTTTAGACATGAAAAGAGTCTGATTGAGAAAAATTTCCTTGCATTAAAATGTAAGGATACATAACGAAACAGATTTCGTTTTCAAAAAAAGATGTTCATCTGAGATAAATGTACACCAGTCCATTTATTTCTTCCATTGTTGAAGTAAAAATTTATACTTAAATATAGTTAAAAAATGTTTTCACGAAATCAGAGCAGGTACTAGATTTATTGAAACGATTTCTTTTTATTTATTAGTTTTTTATGAATCAAAGTTTTGAAGAGAGCCATCACCCTGTAAATAGATCATGTAGATCGAATAAAAAGTAGATATTTTTCGATTTCAATGCAAATTGCTGCTATGCCCCTTCCTCCACCACTTTACCTTAAAAAAAATCGTATCCGAAATTTATTTATTCACTGAACGTTTCGTGTGCATTTTCCGATTTGCATGATAATATTAAATAGTATTGTGATATAAAAAACAGAAATTTTCTCTGTACACAAAATTTGGAATTTTTCTTTATGGTTAATTTGCATGCATTTGCTATAAATTGAATGTTTTCAAGTAGTTTAGATAAACTGAAAAAAAAATATATATATATATTCTGATTCATAAAAGGTGGAAGAATCACATCGTAGAATATGATAGTGCATCAGATAGAGTTGCAAGGTTAGTTATACAAGTGTCAAAAAGATACAAACTGCAAATTACCCAAGTTTATGCACCAACAATTAGCTATACTGATGAAGAAATTGAGGATTTCTATGAAGAAGTAGCTTCAATGCATCAAAAAGGAAAATGCTACATAAAATTAATAATGGGAGACTGGAATGCTAGAATTGGGGAAAAAAAGAAAGGTGAGTTCTCAGTAGGAATTCATGGATATGGGGTGCGTAATGAAAGAGGAAACAGATTGATTGAATTTGCAGAATGTGAACAGATGTATATCATGAATTCATTTTTCAAGAAAAAGCCACAAAGAAAATGGACATGGCGTAGTGCAAATGGCTCAACAAGTGAAATCGACTACATCTTGACAAACAAAAAGCATCTTATTCAGGATTGCAGCGTTCTCAATAACTTCAATACAGGAAGCGATCACAGGTTAGTTAGATGCAAACTGCTTTTAAATACTAAAGTGGAAAGAATGAAGCTTTTGCAATGCTCAAAGAAATCAGTCGATATTATAAATCTCCAGAAACATAAAGAAGAATTTAATTTAGAACTTAAAAATCGTTTTCAAGTACTTCAATCAATCTTAGAAGAAGAACAAGATGTTACAGTAGTGAACAAGAAAATAACAAATACTCTACAAGAAATTGCAAGGACGATAGCTGGTGAAGCACAAGTAAAGCAAACAAAGAAAATAACAGAAGAAACAAGAAGACTGATGAAGAAACGCAGAGAATTTAAAATGAAGAAAAACTATCCTAAATCAAGAGTTGAATATGCAGAATTATGTAAAACGGTAAGAAAATGTGTTACAGAAGATATCAGAAAATTTAACTGTGATCTTGTCAAAAAAGTTCTAGAAGATAACAAAAGTTTAAAATCAGCTAAGCGCAAACTGTGTGTTGGAAGAAAAGGTATTTTTGCACTGAAGACAGCAGATGGAACAATCACCAAAATCAATAATGAAATAGTACACATTGTCGAAAAATTCTATAACGATCTATATAAATGTGAAGATCAAAGGGAAATCAACCTACGTGATCCACTAGTAAACATAACAGAAACTGAAGAGATAATCCCAGTGATGACAGATGAAGTTGTACAAGCCATTAGAGGCATGAAAAAAGGTAAATGCCCTGGCGAAGATGGAATTACAATTGATCTTATCAAAGAAGCAGGAGAAGAATTTGCAAAAATGCTAGCCTTACTGTTTTCCAAATGTCTCGAGAAATCAGATGTACCAGAAGATTGGAATAATGCTGTGATGGTGTTACTTTATAAGAAAGGAGAAAAGGAAAACATTAAAAACTACCGTCCAATCAGCTTACTGTCAGTGATTTATAAAATTTTCACCAAAGTTTTAACGACAAGACTTGAATCAGCTCTGGACTCAGCTCAACCTAGAGAACAAGCAGGATTTCGAAGTGGATTTAGCACAATGGATCATATTCAAACAGTAAGGGAAGTTATAGGAAAACATAAAGAATATAATTTACCTCTCTGTCTTGCCTTTATTGATTATGAAAAAGCATTTGATTCGGTCTACACATCTGCAGTAATTACTTCTCTGGAGAACATTGGTATAGACAAACCTTATATCAATATCATAAAGAAGATCTACAAGCCACCATCCGTTCAACAGCCACCATCCGTTTGGACAAAGGAAAAGCGAAGATCAAGCTTGAAAGAGGAGTAAGACAAGGAGACACCATTTCGCCTAAGCTTTTTACTGCTGTCTTAGAGAGTATTTTCAAGAAGCTGGATTGGGAAAACAAAGGGATTAGAATAAATGGGGAATATTTAAGCCATCTCCGGTTTGCTGATGACATTTTAATTTTCAGTAATAGCCCTGAAGAATTGCAAAATATGCTAAAAGATTTGGCAGAAGCTAGCATTAATGTGGGATTAAAAATAAATTTGGAAAAGACTAAGGTGATGTTCAATTCATTTGCATCAAAAAAGAAAATCGTCTACAACAACACTGAGATTAAAGATGTTGAAAGTTATGTGTACCTTGGACAAGAAATATCTTCAGACAACAGTATCATGAATGAAATCAATAGAAGAATAAGAAATGGATGGAGTGCTTTTGGGAAGAACAATATTATTCTGAAAAGTAACATGCCTCTTTGTTTGAAAAGAAAGGTGTTTAACCAATGTGTTTTGCCTGCACTAACTTATGGAGCAGAAACTTGGACACTAACAAAACGGATGGTACAAAGATTACAAACAACACAGCGAAGTATGGAAAGATGTATGCTAGGCATAACCAGAAGAGACCGAAAGAGAATAACGTGGATAAGAAGTCAGACGAAAGTTTTTGACATTATCGAGAGAATTAAGTGGCTAAAATGGAAATGGGCTGGGCACATTGCAAGAAGACAAGACAATAGATGGAGCACAAACACCCTACAGTGGTATCCCAGAGATGTAAAACGACCAAGAAGACGACCTCAAGTAAGATGGAGTGACGAAATCAGAAAAGTGGCCGGTGTTAATTGGATGACTAAAGCACTAGACAGGCAACAATGGAAAAATCTGGGGGAGACCTACATCCAGCAGTGGATTGAAAACGGTTGATGATGATGATGATGATATAACAATAAAGAAAGATCAAAGGAATATTTTTGTTACTAAACTGATTTTGCTAACACAATTTCTTTAATATAAATATCTCCTTAAATATAATTTGAATATTTTTATTCAAATGCCTTTTCAATAAAATTGTCATTTAATGTAAAACGGCTTAAGAAATTAAGAAATTATTTACAGTACTAAAATTAGGATAACATATTTGAAGTATTTACATATATTTTTAACTATAGTTCACTAATTTTCCTTTTATGAAGTGCAAAATAAAATTGTTCATTTTACAGCATAATACTGGTACCCCAATTCACAGTATTATACCATAAAATTAACGGTAAAAAAAGGTAAAATAAGCAGTAATACACTACCGCGCATGCGCAGTTGTGTATTACTGCAAATAGTGCATGCAAATATTTTATTAATTTGAATATAATTAATTATAAAGCCTAAGTTTTCAAGTATTTCTGAAATATTGAATATTTATTTCTTTAACACAATTTTATTCTATTTTTTTTTTCTTTTATTACTAAACTAATTTTTCCAACCCAAATATCTTACATTTTGAATAGCTCTTTTGTAATGATTGCAAATGATATTTTCATTCAAACAACTTTTCAATAAAATTACCGTTAAAAATACAAAACTAGTCGTTGGGGGCCACCGTAATACTTACCCATCATGGATATGCATAATATAAAATATGAAAATAAAAAATGTGTAAACTACTTATAAAATGCATTGCAATTCGAATAAAATCGTGGCTTGATGACGTCATAAACTTTAAAGGCTCGATTACTGAATTGCTTAAAAGAAACATCCTTATAACTCCAAAAACAATAATCCTATTAACTAGCGGTTTCTTGCATCTGATTAAGCGTCTCATTTACAATTAAAATATATCTTTGAATTGAAATTTGGTTGAAATACAGGGTCATGAAAAATCGAAGAGTGTGGAAAATAGGATTACAAATATCGCAGCAATTATCCGATCGACTTCATGCTTTATGCAAAATTTGTTTTTTTATTGTCTGTTTAATTTCGAAAATTTTTATGTACCTTTTATCAGAGCGAATATTTCGAGAGTCCGAGAAAAATAGTTTCGGATAATCGAGGTTACTGAATTTCAATAAGCTTCTTCCCATTATTGCATACTAAGTACATACCAAATTTCAAGTCTCTATCTCAATTTTTTCGGGAGATAGAGCGTTTACAGACATACAGACACACAGACGGACGGCAATTTTTTTTTTCTAAAAGTATGTTTTCCGGAATCTCCGTGTCTGAAACGTGTAAATCCGTCAAAAACAAATGTCTATTTTCAAAACGATTACAAGACTTACCCTTACGTATGATGGGTAAGTAATATTATCAACTATTTTTTTAAATAATTGGATAAAGTCCTAGAGAATACACTTACGTACAATTTAATTTCATGATTTGAAACCCTATTTCCTTTTATACATTACATTAACATTTATAAATAGCTACTTCTAACTTTTTTTTTGTTGTTGTTGAAAAAATTGTATTTTCATACGTTCAGTATAATAAATATGATTATATATAATTGATTTTCTTGCTTGTGTTTAGACTGCTAACAATATATTTTATTCTATTCCATTCTTTAAAATGTACGTTTCCAAAGTTTTTATGTTATTCATCATAGAAAAATTATATATCATTATATTCATTGCATGCGTTATTGAAATACAAATTTTCTTTTAAATAACTAAAACTAGTTTGTGAATTTATAGCAGCCTCTAGATATATAGAAATATTGTTGCTTTTTATTGTACTTTTATGAATGAAAATCATGAAGAACTATACCCGATAAATAGGAAATACAAAGCATAAAAAAGCAGATATTTTTCGATTTGAATGCAAATTGCTGCAATCTTCCCCTCCCCCTTTTCCCTAAAAAATCATTTCCTATATTTATTTATTCATTGTAGGTACCGTCTGCAGTTTTGGGTTTGCATATAATAATATCAAATAGTATAGTGAAATGAAAAATGAAAAACTTTCTTTATATATTTAAGTGGATCTTTGTATATTTTAGTGGATGTTAATTTGCATGTAGTTATAAACTGTGTGTTTTCAAGTATTTTTGAACTATTGAATTTATATAAATATAACCATTAAAAAACATCACATAAACATCATACAACAATTGGGGGGGGGGGGGATATTAAATATGAAAAATGAACACGTACCTGTTTGAATGATATCGAGAGTTATGTAGAGAAAAAAGTAAATTTAAAATAAAGAGAATATATAACAGATTGGAGGGACAAATGAAAAAAAAAAAAACCTGAAAGATAAAACTCAAAACTGTTATGAAACGTATCCATAAATTAACAAACAAACAAAAAAGTGAAATTTTGAAATAACTTGAAATAATTGTGGAAGCATGGCAGAATTATCAAGTGCAAATTACCATAGATTCCACAAAAAGATGTATGATTTCAACTTTGTACGAGCTATTAAGTTAAAATTGCACACACACACGTATATATAATGTGTGTGTGTGTGCGTTACTGCTGTTTTATCACGCAGCAGTGAAAGTTGATGATATTCAATGAGAAGTCTTTGCTACTTTTCATTATTTTAATAAGTAGTCTTTGTTTATAATGTATAGGAATTATTTACAAGTACAAAAGATTAAGCATTCTCAGCTAAAGACTAAATCTAACGTGTCCAGCATAGGACCCGACAGAAAGTTAGAATGCGTTGGAATGCAATGCAATGCAATGCAATGCGATGTGATGTGATGTGATGTGATGTGTATTGCACAATACGTGCGCTTCTCAATTTATAACGTAACAATAGCCGAGTTTGCTAGATTTTGACAAAGAGTTTCTGTCGAGCAAGTTACAAAACTCACGCGACAAAAACTAAAGCTGACCTTGCTCCATTTACTGCTGTGTAAAATTGTTGCTAAACTGTTGCTATGGGCTGACGTCTCGTTCTGTGATACCTACACACACACACACACATATATGAGAAAAAAAAGTAGTTTGCAGTGTTTTTAATGGTGTTATACTGTTTCAAACATATTGAAATTGATATACGTCACTGAGATGCGCAACAAGATGCTTGCTGTAGAATATGGAGTGCATAGCATTCATCGTTCATTTACAAACACACACAAAATAATTCGGTTACAGTACTGTTTATGAGCAATAATGGCTGGAAGTGCGTTTTCAATCGTGGTATATGTTTTTAAATTTAACTAATTTTCTGCATATTACTTTGTGTATATAAATTCTGTAAATCATGTATAAGCCTACACAAAAGACCTGGAGTACATTTCCGCTTATTGGCGGAAATTGTTGAAGAGGTATTTTCAACTGTTATGCATTTCCTAACTGAACTAAATTTGTGCATACTCTGCAGTATATATACAAATATATAGATCATATATAGGGCTGCACAAAATAATTCGGTTATTTTTCCTACAAAAAATGTTAATCGCTGAAATTTGATTTCCAAATGTGTTTTGCGCTTTCCAAATTGTTTACGTAAACATAATCTTTCACCTTATTCACAAGTTTTTTTTTTTTGTTATATCCCTGAATGCGTTGTAAAGTGTTTCATGGTCTGTAGTTGACGCATGATTCTTCTTTCTTGTTATTTCTTAGTATTGAATTAATTTTCTGATAACAATTACCATAATACTGAATAGCTCTTTTACACCAATTACAAATAATAGTTTTATGCATACAATTTTCCAATAAAATTTCCGTTAAATATATATATGTATATATATATATATATATATAAAATATATCAGAAAACATTTGTGTACACAATTTAAATTCTTGGTTTAAAACTTCTTTTCTTGCATCTTATTTATTTTACCTCGAAAGTAAAAACTTATTACTTCCAACTTAAAATTAATAGGATTAGAATAATTTCTATTTTCTTACGTACAATAAAATAAATACATAGCTTTTTTTTTCTTTTTTTTTTTCCGCGCATGTGTCTAACTTCCGAACTTTCTACTTGCAAAGTAACTACAAATATATTTTTTAAATATTATTCATCAAAAGAAAATACACATCATTATATTTATTGCTTGCATTATTGAAATAAAAATTTGGTTTTAAATAGCTAAAAACGGTTTCTGACTTTAAAGTAGCCGCTAGATATATAGAAAAGGTTTATTTTTATCTATTAGGTTTTTATGAATCAAAATTTAGATGATAGTTTTCGATTTCAATGCAAATTTCTACAATTCATCCCCCCCCCCTTCTCTCTAAAAAAAGATATCATCTTCAATATTTATTTGTTCATTTTAGGTTTCGTCTACAATTTTGGATTTGCATAACAATATAAAATAATATTGTGAAAAGAAAAACAAAAAATATTTCTTTATGTATTTAAAATTTAGAATTTTATTGGATGTTCATTTGCATATGGTATGTTTTCTAGTGTTTTTGAAATATTGAATTTATATTTCTTCAACAAAACAATTTTATTCGAGCAACAAAATATTTTTATATATTTTATTATTAAATTAATTTTGCGAACACAAATCTCCTAAATATTGAAAAGCTCTTTTGTAACAATTACATATAATATTTTTCTGCAAATTACTTTCAAAAAAAATTTTTCTTGAATTTATAAAATATCATCAGGCTTTTCTTTATTTTTTAAGTTATTGGATAAAGTTAAAAAAAAAAAAAAAAAAAAAAAAAAAAAACAATAAAAAAAATACTTGCGTTCAATTTAATTAAAGAAATATTAAAGATAAGAAATATATCAGTTTACGTTATCACAATTACTGTTTTTTGAATAATTTCTACTTTCATGCATTTAATAAAATACATATAAAGTATTTGTACTGCTAATGCCCTAGTATGTGGATTTCTATGTTTTTAACTTCCGAAGTAACTTCCAAAGTACAAATTGTAGAAATTCCAAAAAACTCGAAACATTTTATCTGTTTTTTGTTGTGTTTGTCTATGCGTTGGAAGTACATTTTACTTTTTATTTCTTTTTAAGAAAAAAATTTAATTTACGCTGGTATAGCAAGTTCTGTAGTATATTTCTTTTTAATTTCGAAAAAAATCCAAAATTTTATTACTGACGGATTTACGAATTAGTTCATGATCCCACATAAACGGATGCATTTTATAAAACATTTCCTTGTATCTAAATGCATATCATCCATATTTCCGTGCATGCTTAACCCGTTCAAGGGCGGTGTTTGCAAGGCGCGAACGCTTAATTTTAATTCCAAACTGCCAAGTGACACCCAGAAATTTTTAATAAAATTTTGCTTTTATAATATACGCAAAGAAAATCTTTTAGTTATTTTCAAATAGTTTTGATCTTTAATTCTGATGTCATTCAAATATTTCAACATTTTAGTAAAATAAGTACTTTGCCCTTGAAAGGGTTAAACTTTTTTTGAACATTGAATAAAGGAGGAAATAGAATTAAGATGAATCAAGAGGGGTGAGGAAAGGATAGCTCGTCTAACTGCTGTCAACCCTGATGCTCCCTCTACGACTTCTACTTTTTCTAGTCCTTTCCCGAGCGCAAACGATCCCCCCCCCCTCCCCTCCGATAGATCACAAAGTAAAATATTCTGTACGCTCGTGTAATTGACCTATAATTGCTACTAATTGTATACTACGGTGAAAGCATGTTGTACTCCCTCCTCAGTGATGCATATCAATCTCAATATGTTTGAAAGATCGTAATATCAGTAAAATGCACAGTAAACGACTCTTATAGACAATGTAAAAGAATTATTTTGTGAGTCCCTGTAAAAGAACTATAAATGCTACACACTTCATTTTCAATAGAAGCCATTCTATTGTGAGCCTCATTAACATATAAGATCTGTGTGGTAATCTGAATACCGAGTGGGCAAAAAGTCAATAGAAACTTTAAAAATTCATAAAAACCGGAAACATAACCGAAATAAAAAACGGTTTGAAAGGCTAGCATCGGTAGGTCACGGGAATTTTTTTAAGTCAGGAAAAAAATCCGATAGGGGGCGCTGACGTATACAAGTCAAAGAAAAAATACGCAAATAACTAACAAAATGCTTTCAAATCGTTTATTATAGCTGTATGTGTTCCACACGACCACCATCACAGGAGATACCACATTGCAGGCGAATCACAAATCCAGCAACGGCAGAGTGCAGCAAGTTCGGATGTACACATGACACCTCAAGGATCGCATCTTTTAGTTCCAACAGATTGGATGGACCGGATCGATACACCCGAGATTTCAAATGTATCCCCATAACCAGAAGTCTGCCGCTGTCAAATCTGGAGATCGAGGAGGCCATGTGAACTGCAACCCCTGCTAATGATTTTGTCTTCCCCAAACGTCTGTATATGGAATGCCTTGAGTGGAGTAGCAGTATCACTAGATGCTCCATCTTGCAGAAACGTGACGGTAGAAAGTGCATTTCTTTCACGGAAACATGGCACGACCTTCTCGCGTAGAAGCGTTAAGTAACGCTGCGTATTTACTGTAGTCGTTTTCCACTCATTTACTGGGCACTGCGTTTCAAAGAAGAAGGGTCCTATGATGAAGGATCCTGTGAACCCACACCACACTGCACTTTTTAGGAATGCAATGTTTTCTGCGTGTACTCACACGTGGATTAGACGTCACCCAGATGCGACAGTTATGTGTATTAACATCGCCATGAAGCGAAACATGAACTTCATCTGTCCACAAGATGTTAAAGACTCGGGTAGGATTCTGCTCGATTTTGGAGAAAGCCGACTTTGCAAATATTTCCATCTGTACGGTATCCGCTGGTAAAAGTAAAAGTTCATAGCACGACTGCAATCTATATGGGTACAGATCAAGGTACAGATCGTACCGAAGATGGTGGTAAGTCCAAACGTCTGGCAGCTTCACGAGCACTGCTGGTCCCTGCAGCTGAATCGGACGCTAACCCTTCTTTTTCAGCTGCAACACGCGGCGAAAGTGCCTTCCTTAAACATGGTCGTCTGGATCTTACACGATCCTCCAGCGTTTCAGCTTCCTGAAACCGCTGAACAAGCTTTATGATGCCTGTCGCTGTTAAAGATCCTTTTCCATTCCTCACATTCTTCTAAACTCTGAATTTACGCAAAGCAATGGTCGCTGATTCCTGGTTCACGTAAAACAACTTCATCAACAAAGGTCTATCCTTCGCAATCAGCATCCTTGTTCACATACACGGTTTACAACAATGATTTATTTCGGTTATTTTTCTGGTTTTTATGAATTTTTAAAGTTTCTACGGACTTTTTGCCCACACTGTATATTTACGAGAGTTAGAGAAATGTCAGGCAAATGTTTCAAAATTCATGTGCATTTTTCAACAACTATGTTGGAAATTTTTAAAAAGTAATAAACAATTCTAGTTTTAGCCACGTTAAGGAAAAAATATGCCAATGTGCGGCGATAGGAAAATTTACGTAGATTAAATTAAAAATAAAACCTTAACTAGAAATAGTTTCAATCTTTTTTTACATCTGCTACATATTTTAAACTATTCTCATAAATAACATTTAAATTTTTTATTTATTTCAAGAGAAAGTAGACAAGAATTAACTTCCACTAACAGAGTGCGTGAAAAATATTTTTCCAAGAAATATTTTCGTCTCTTGCTGACTTTCGGATAGTTGTGATATGAATAGCTGAAAAAATGTTTTCATTTCGCCACTCAGAAGAAGAAAAAACTTGTGTGAAATTTCATTCTTTGAAAACTGTCAGTCGTTTGAAAGCTTTTTGAACTCTTGAAATTCTTTTTCTCACAATTTGTTTTTGTTATTTTTTAAGATTTACTTGTTCTTGTTATTTCATAACTTTTATTTGCAGTTGTAAAATTGAACTTCTGAAGGTAAAAAAAATATATATATTAAATATTTTAGTTTAATACTATGTATTATTATTTAAACATAATTATTATTTGAAACCTAATTATTATAAAACCTTCTTTTCTTTAGTGTACTTTTATCTCAAATTAGATAATTTTTTAAATCATTTCTATTTCTTTATAACCTTTAAAATACCAGCATGGTGGTCAACATGTTACCTATTTTATCGCTTATTAAGTTCGGACTGGAGTTCGGGTTGGACCGGACCCGAACCTAAAATTTCTGCTTAAAGTCAATCCTAAACCCGACTCGAAGACTTCAACCCGAACCCAAAGTGAAAGAAAATTAATCCACATTTTATTACAATTGTAGAAAAATTGTCTACAATTATATCTCTAATATCAGTTTTATCTTCCTTGTATGAAAATGAATACATATACACTCATTGATGTTGAAATATATAGCTTTTTTTCTTTTCATTTGAAAAATATTCATGACTTTTTTTTTTTATTATGTTAACTTGAACCCAATTCAAATGAGTCAAAATCTAATCCGAAATCGACCCAAACGCGAAAAATTTAAAGTCAACCCGACCCGTAAATAAAAAAAAATTAGCACCAACCCGACCCGAATCTGGTTATCCGACCTGATGCAGGACTCTAGTTCGGACTATTTTATTATTATTTATATTATTACTATACATTATAGTAGCTTTACCCACCAGCAATCATCGTGACAGTGCCTTCTAGCTGCACAGTTTAAAATTTTGCTGCTAGATGTAATTTCTGTGCAAATTTCTTGTTCTGAATGCTTTTATTTTGATAACATAACCATTAATTTAAAAGTTTTTTCGGGTTTTAAAAGTTCTTTTCTAAGTCTAAAAGCATTCTTTTTTTTTCTTTTTGAAAGCTTTTTACAACTTTTAAGTTTAAGAATTAAAATTTTTATCAAATGACAGAGCTGTTTTTTTTAATAATTGAAACATCTTTTTTATGCAAATTAAATTGCATCAAGACTATCAACCTACTTTGATCTTTGAAATATTGGAAATCGTTCGAAGTTTCATTGTCATTTTACTTACATAAAATTAAAGAATATAAAATTACAATGAAAAAACGGTTACTGTGTTTCTATAAGTATCCTTTCGCTATCAAATAAAGCTCACTTCGATACGCTTAGCAGCATTTGATTGGGTTTTGATTACACCTTAACATCTTCCTTTTGAATGACTGATTTATTTTCTATTTGGTTTATTAGTCAAGCAAACGAGGTATGACCGATACCATTAAGTTGCCTCTGTATTATTTTTTATTTCGGTTAATGACCAAATTAGATGCGCCATAATAAAGTGATACAATAGGGCGCAAAAACTTTTCAGTAAAAAGGTAAAATGGAAGTTTATATCAAGTGGCAAAATTTCAAATAACTAAAAACATTACGTCTGAATCAGAAGTACGAGTAAAATATTAATAATTATATGACCTTTTTTAAAAAAAAAACATGCTTTTTTAATTTTGTTTTTGTCTTATGGCACTTTACAGAAAATAGTAGGCTATGCCAATGGAAGAAGATTAATGGATTTAAATAGGAATTTCGCCAAATTAGCCAGCTGTCGCCAAGTTGGTTTCATATATAGCAACTTATTTTTGTCACCAAATTTGGCGAAATTTCACCCAGTTAGCCAAAATTTGGCGCTATTGTGGTAACCCTGTCATTAGTACTTTTCAACAAATACTCATTGTATTCATATGTCATCAATACATACTCATTCATATATATTCCATATAAATGCTGACGTCGTAATGATGTAGGCAACAATGTGATTAAAATGGATGAATGTTGCAACAATGGAGCTTTTTTTTTTCAATTAATATTAAACAATTGCAACGTTATTTCTATGGGGAAAATACAAGTTTTGGGACGACGTTGCCTCTTTCTTAGGGATTAAATTTTAAAAAAATCTATGTCCAATTCATGTATTGCCCTCAGGAATACATATATATTTCAAATTTCAGGATAGTTAACAGGAAATGGGTGAAAAATGAGTAACAAGATTTGATTGCCATATACACAGAAATGAAAGTTAAAAGAAAGCATGTAAAATATATATTTAAAATCATACATTTAACCCTTTCCGGAACCGAAAAATTCTGTTCGTAAAATGCGAAATTACTGACTGACACCGGAATTTACAAATTATTTTTTTAGAAAATAAGAACTCCTTATTTTAAGCTTTCATTATAGAAACAAAATTTTATTAAAATATTCTTGGTGCCGAATGCGTTTGGAATAAAAATTAGGTGTGCCCGGGGTGGGACCACTGTGCCGGAAAGGGTTAATAAAACTAAAAGACAATACATTAACATCACATAATAAAATAAATTACAGTAGACGTTTGAAACTGTATTACAAGCTCCTCATCCGTACAACTATCAATCGAAAACCAATGCTGTTGTTTACACATGTTCACGTTTTAGTATAATATTATTTTGTATAATTTATTATAAAATAATATTATTTAGGAAATAATATGATTTTGAATGTATAATTTTGAACGTGAACATGAGTAAACAACAGCTTTGGTTTTCCAATGACATTTGTACTGACAAGGAGCTTGTAATACAGCTTGAAACGTCTACTGTAATTGATTTTATAATGTGATGTTAATGTGTAGTTAGTTAATAAGCTTAAATGCTAACAAATTTTTTATATAAGGAGAAATGTGGCACACAGAAAAAAAAAAAAAAAAAAAAAAAAAAACCTAAAATGGGTAAAAAAAAAAAACAATTTGGGTTAAACAATTTTTAGGTATGCGGTTACCCAATTTGGATTCATACCAAATACCCATTTTGTGTGGACCCAAAATAGGTGTTTAACAGTGCCTAAAAGGGATATACAGTGGTAACTAAAACAGGCATGGATCATGACACAATTCGGTATGAACTCAAATTGGGAAACCTCATACCTAAAAATCTTTCAACCCAAATTGGAATTATCTGTGGGTTTTTTTTTTTTTACCCATTTTAGGTTGTTGTTTTTTTCTGTTGAGGAATGGGCCTGTTTCTGTTTTTTTTTTTAATATATTTCTTATTTTTTCTTAGTTTTAAATACAACTGGGGTGTAACAGCTTTATGTGTTATCTGAAACGAAAATAAAAACTCTGGAGTGTCTCCAGTCGACTTTTTCGAACATGCTGTACATATGCAGAAAGTTATTAAAAAAATTAATTAATTAATTTCTGACACAGTGGAATCGGCTGGACCCACCCGTATTGAAACGGAGACATTATGTATACGTCTAATCAATTAATGCTTGATTATGTCGCCTCCATATTTATCACATATACTCTGTCACACATCCCCTTTGTAATTTTCTCTATAGAATCGGGCTCTATAGAAAACTAGTCTATACAATTATATCTTTAAACACAGCTATATTGATTCAATACCAATTTTATCTTTTTTGTATTAAAAATGAACACATATACATTCATTAATATTTAAATATATAGATTTTTTTCATTAAATTTTTTTTAGGAATTTCTTTTGAAAAATCAGTTTAACCCGAATCCGACCCGAAAGAATCAAAACTCATCCCGAAACCGACCCGAACCCTAAACATTTAATGTCAATCCGAACCCCACCGAAAAAAAATATATAGCGTCAACCGATCCCGAAACGAACCACGGGTCGAATTAGGTCGAGTTCGCATAAAATCAGGTAACCCGACCAGATGCAAGATTGTAGGTAAATTTTTTTTTTTTTTTTTTTTTTTTGCTTCAAAGATTTAACAAAAAAAAAAGGGAGAGGGGGGAAGGGGTATTTTAGAGAGTCCTTGATAACTATAAGCATGGAACTCAAGTGCATTGCCGCACTGTTCTTCTATTATCACTGGACCTGATACTCATTTAATGTAACATTACAAATACAATAAGTTAGAAATTGTACGTAAAACGTGAAAAATGAGGTGCGTTCGTACTATGGCTAGTTATATAAATATTCACATCTTGAAGATTTTTAATTCTGTGAAATGAATGATATCGTCTGCAGATTAATTTCTGTCATAAAATAAGTATCTTGGCTGCTTGACGATTAAACCTCGGAAGCTCCTATCACAAAAAAGCACAGATTTTTAAAAAAAAAAATCAAATAATAAATATTTTTATTAATATCTTCTAAAGTTTTGATTCGATTTTCATAAAATTTGAAATGTCTCGACAAAATTCTGCAAAGATAATATATCTTAAATTTCAAACCATTCGTTTGGGTAGTTTTTGCGTTGTTATATTCGGACGGACGGACAGACAGACAGACAGACGGACGGACCAGACGACGACAATAGGTGCTACGTATTTATATATTTACGAGCGCACCTAAAAATTAGACGATTTCAGAATAAGGATTCAAATGTTTCATTTTATAAATTGTTGTTGTTTTTTATTCAGGTCTGCTGAACACTAAATAATGTTTGTTTCAATAGAATATTTTCTTCAATTTTGTAAGAGTGTAAAAAAACTTATTGTGTTTAAAGCTTCAAAAGTTTACATGTAACCTCACAATTGCAGATTTTATTAAAATAATTTATCATATGTAATATTTTATCAAAATAACTCATGAAATAATGACATCTTAAATTATCTGTGTAATAAATCATTCTTTATATACATTAAAAAAACGAGGTACATCGCATAAAATATTTTTTTAACGAATTTCGGTTTTAACAAACGTGGTTTTTAAATAAACTTTTTATCATAATTATTATTTAATTTATCGTTTCATAAATAGATTTCACTGATCTATATTCAAAAGTATGTTGCCCCCAAAAAGAAAGAAAATAAATCTTATTATTAGAGTAATCATGAAAAGTCTTAAACTATCTTTGAACTTTCCTTGTCTGAAATAATAATAAAAAATAGTACCATAATTTTTATTGGAAGTTTTATAAAACTAAAATAAATTATTTTTCTAAAAAAAAAAAAAAAAAAAATATGTTCATTTGACATTTCATATAAATAGCTTATTTCCTCAATCTTTTCAAACGTGGACCTAGTTTTTTCATGGTAGTTAACGTAAAGATGTCTTTTTAGAAAGTTAAATTTGACCTTACATTCTTTTGTGTTTTCATAGAATATATATATATTTTTAAATGTTTAAACAAAAGTAAAGTTTAATACGTAATATATGTGTTCTGACTGAAATTAATTTATTATGTTTTCTTTTCTTTATTTTAGTTTAAAAACTTATTAATTAAATTACTTGTTTCCAGAAACAGATTAAAATTTTTTTTATGTCTGTTATATATTTAATTTTGTCCCTTTTTCGAAATCAGAATACATATATGGCATGTTTAATAGAGATATTTAAAAAGAATGTATTTTTAAACATTGCTAAATTATTCTTTAAATTACATTTTTGTACAGAATTTTTATTTTTGTATATAAAGGAAAGAAAGAAACATATAGAATGACACTTTATTCCACGTTCATTTTTTAAATAACCCTTTTTAGGTGAGTTCGTAATTATATATAAATATGTAGCACTTATAGTCGATGTCTGGTCCGTCCGTCTGTCCGCATATAACAGAGCAGAAACTACCCAACCGAATGGTTTGAAATTTAATATATATACTCGTTGCAGAATTTTGTCGAGTCATTTCAAATTTTATGAAAATCAAATCAAAACTTAAAAAGATATTAATAAAAGTTTTCTTCAATCTATTAAATCCTATCACATGTATTTAATTCAATGATATCCCATGATAGGTAATTATTCTAGGTTGCCATTAGGCTAGAACGTAATAACCTATTTCAGATGGAGTTCTATTATTTCCGTATTACTGAATTTAAAAACCGAATTTGTATACTTAAATTGTTTAATTATAGCAATCTTATAAGCTACCGACAGTTTTTTGGATACATGTTTCCGGAGAAATAGATATTAAATAGAAAATGAGTCTAAATATGGATTTCAAGTTCTGGAAATTTCAAATCTAGGCTTAAGTTTCCCATGGAATTTTCAGTAAATGTCAACAAAAGATAAAATGTTGCCAACTTAAAATGTACTTATTTTATTATGGAAAGTAATCATATCATAATAACACACGATATAATTCATTTCACTGAAATAGTAACAGTACGAACGCACCTCATTTGTCACATTTGATGTACAATTTCAAACTTGTTTTGTTTAATTAGCAGTGTTTAACAGTAGATTATCAGAGTTCGGACTCAGAGCCCCGATTTCGCCAGGAACCATGACGGATAGAATATTTAAATAAATTATTTTAGCATAAAATATTTTAAAACAAATTCTAAGTTAATAAATAATTTGGGCCGCATGTAAGAATTTCCTTACCAAATATTCATTTTAATAAATTATATAAAATAGTACAATCTAAAATTATATCAAAATTATAATTCTGCGATGTCGCATGCATAAACATGCATATTTGTAAAAAAAAAAAAAAAAAAAAAAAAAAAAATCTTGCCGACATCTACATAAAAATCAAATGCTTGTGAAATAAAAATTACATTGTTTTTTCTCGTTGATAGTTTATGAATTCTAAATAACACAGTATTTACTTTGCATTTTAACTTAACAATTTTTAATGCAATAAAAATAGCTTCAATACTACAAATATAACTCATTTATTTCACAGAAAAATACACGACCTCTAACGCCAAAGAGAAATAATACTCTTCCTTTTACGGAGTTACACAAAAATTACATAAAGCAAGTTAAATTCATTTATTGTCAAACTACACAACTGAAACCAAAAATAAATAAAGATTAAAACATATCAAAAGTATAATTGCGCGAAGGGTCATGCATGAAGTTTCCGCTCCTCGTCATTGACATATTGACAAACATTCAACAAATTTAAATTTCATATTGCTTAGACCAGTAAATTCAAACACAAAGTTATACAATTATACGATATTTCCAAAAAGGAAAAAAAAATTATTTATACACCCCCCAAAAAAAGTTTTATATATAAAAAAGCTTTATATATAGCTTTATATACCTTTTATCTATCAAAAAAAGTTTTATATACAAAAAAAGCTTTATATACACCCCCCCCCCTCAAAAAAATAAATAAATAAATAAATAAAAATAAATAAATTAAATAAATAAATAAATAAATAAATAAATAAAAATAAAAATAAATAAATTAAATAAATAAATAAATAAATAAAAATAAAAATAAATAAATTAAATAAATAAATAAATAAATAAATAAATAAAAATAAAAATAAATAAATTAAATAAATTAAATAAATAAATAAATAAACAAATAAATAAATAAATAAATAATAAATACAAATAAAAAGCTTTATACACACACACACAAAAAAAAAAAAAACTTACATTTCAATACGTACAATATCTTAGTTACCTGAAATTCTGAGTGTAATTTTTGCCCCCTTTTTTCTAAGAGTGTAACCAATAAAATAATTTCATGCTTAAGCATTAATAAAATTACAAAATCAGTAAAAAAAGTTTCATTATAAATGTCATTTCTTTCTAACAAATCAATAAAATACAAGAATGTGATTGAACTACTGACTGAAATTTTAATTATATACGTATTAAAATTCATTTTCTCTTTTTTCCCTTTTAAACAAACACTTGACTAGTGAACGAAAAGAAAAGTCTTATTACTTTATCATGATTGCATACATAATAAAGCAATAATATAGATTATTTTAAAGACTGTATCATGTCTCTTCTCGAAAAATTCATGACAACATTTATCACATTTTATTATCTTTGATATAAATCACATTTTAGTTTTTTTTTTTTCAAAAAGGCTTCAGAAAATTACATAAAGTAAATTTACAAACAAATTTGAATAGCTTTGTCATTTTACATATGCTTTATTAAAAAGATTCAGTGATTTACAAGCAACTGTAAGTGGCTTATCAGAATAAAAACCGGAATCTTTTCGTTTGTGCAATCACGAATTATGTAAACGTTGAACTCTTTAATTATTTTTAATAATAGATAAACAGTTAAAAAACTCTATACCTTATATTAAAAGTTTCTCATTGAAGAATTTATATAAAGAAAAATTATCACTTTACTTTATGTTTGCTATAAATCACATTCTAGGCCACATTTTAAAAAAAAGAGGCAAATTACATAAAAAGATTTTTTAAATGACTTTGAACAGCTCTTTCTTTTTACTTATCATCTCTTAAATAGATTCAATGATCTAAAAACCGGAATATAAGTGGATTAACGAAATAAAAATGAAGTCTTATTGTTTGAGTAATCACGAAGAGTCAAAAACATTGATTGAACTTTTCTTTCGCAAAATGGTAAAAAAATACTACAATAACCTTTATTAGAAATTTGTATGAAAGCAAAATAAATTATGTTTCGGATGAGGTATGTTCACTTGACGTTTTATGTAAATAGCTTATTTCTTTAATCTTTTTTAACTGTGATTCAAGTTTTTTTTTTATTTTTTTTTTTTAATATAGTTAATCTAAGATCTTTCTAGAAGATGTATAATGGAAGTTTTGTTCTTTTGTGTTATTTTCTTAGAATAAAGAATTAGATTTTCCTTAAAATAAAATTTATTTAATGTTAGATAAAATTAATTTAGAGATAATTTTTTACTTGGAATAAAACTATGTAACGTAAAATATGTAATATAAATTTTGTCAAGTTCTGAAATTTTCAAAGTTTTTCCTTGGAACTTTCAGTAGATTTCAATAAAAAGTAAAATGTTGCCAACTTAAAAATGTACTTATTTTATTACGGAAATTAATCATATCATAATAACAGACGATATAATCCGTTTCACTGAAACTAGTTATAGTACGAACGCACCTCATTTGTCACATTTGACGTACAATTTCCAACTTGTTATACCACTTTT
This sequence comes from Maratus michaelseni, assembly GCA_963931845.1. Lineage (NCBI taxonomy): Eukaryota > Metazoa > Arthropoda > Arachnida > Araneae > Salticidae > Maratus > Maratus michaelseni. Next base: position 156,724,619 of record OZ007595.1, on the reverse strand, counting down.
TGAAAAATAATCTTTGCCATTCAATTAAACTTTAAAAAAAAAACTATTAAAATAATGTCTTTTTAAAAGTACGTTTAACGTCTTTATACATGTTAATCTGACGTTGATAGCTCTTTTTGTTCTGTGTACAAAGACAGTTTATTTATACAATGTTTAAAATATAAATTTAGAAAAACATGTTAAAAAACAGTTCAACTTTTCTACAGATAATTTTACAATTCTCTCCTTGTTTTAAAATGTACTAAATATAACAAACATTTGGTTTTAATCCTAAACAAACCAAAAATCCACATTGAGAAAATAAATCGAAAATAGTTTGCTTTCTCAGCACATAAAACATGCTTCATACATATATGCTTCATTATTTATATATTAAAATAGTAAGAAATTATATAAAATTCATTTAGTTAAATGTAGTTAATTTAAAGAAATTGCTATTTACAAAATGTATTTTGCATGTATATACCTTTCTTGAGCAAGCTTAATGTTAATCAGATATATATATGTATTCGATTTTGAAAAAAGTTTTTTTTAACTTTAATACGTATTTATTAAATGATTGAAAGACAATATTTCGTTTATATATATTTTTTTAATGTCTAAATTATTGGGTATATGCGTTTGAAAACATTATATTTCAAATTTTTACTTTCTTCTATCTTTACAAGAAGAAAGTACTGGATTCATGAAAATTTTTCACTTCTGGTTTCCAACGGATTTATACGTTTTAGACGGTCCTGAACACAATTTGACTATTTTTAGAAAATGTCTGTCTGTCTCTCTGTCTGTCTGTATGTATGTGACAAAAATTTTGTGGGCGCTCTATCTCAAGAACTAATGCTCGGAATTTAATAAAACTGTATATTCAGTTAGTCCCTGATATAAATTGGTGCTGATTAGTTTTTTGTAAAAATCGCCCATCAGGTGGCGCTGCTATGCAGCATTTTTCAGGATTTACACGATTTTTGCGATAGTCATATCTCAAAAAATAATGCACGGAATTTAATAAAACTTGAGTTTCAGTTAGACCTTGATATAAATTGGTGCAGATTCTTTTTAGTGTATGCGGAACTTGTGTGAGATAGAAGAAAGTTTTGGGATTGACACATCTGACTAGTTTAGTTTTATTTTATGGTACATGTATTTTTTCAATGTTTTTACCGAAATAAAGACAGTAAAAATAAAAATCGCATTTTTAACATGACTTTTTAAAAATTAAAACATATTAACGTTCATTTACTGCATAATAAATCGTTCCTTAGTTATTTTTTAAAAATGCCATATTGCTTAAAACAAATTTGCAAAGGAATTTGGATATCAATTAATTATACTTATCGTTTCTTAAACAGATTTTGGTTTTCTACAAACAAGTGTAAGTGGATTATGCGAATAGAAAACGAAATCTTATTAGAATAAGCATGAAAAAGTCTTAAACTTTGTTTGAACTTTCCTTTATCTAACATGAAAAAAAAAAGTACAATAATCTTCGTTAGAAAGTTTTATGAAAGCGAAATAAATTATTCTTCTGAAGAAATATGTTCGTTTGACCTTTTTATATTAATAGCGTATTTTCTACACTTTTTTAAAATACGAATTATTTTTTTTTGTCGGTTACACTGGAAAAAAAATTGAATTTAAAAAATATGATTTTTTTGATTTTACGGCATAATACTACACTGTAAAAAAATTTCTGGAAGGTTCCGAAAAAAGTGGTGGCATTAAGATGCTACGGCGTTTTACTGTTATACGTCTCACAACAAAGTAGTGAAACATTCTAATTTTCTATAATCTATATATTTTTATTCAGTGTCTTATTTAAGCAATTGAAATTTAAAGTTTCGTATTACAGATAAAATGAAAATTCAAATAATGAAACATAAAAAGATTTAAATTAGCTACTTTACTTTATCGGTTGATATCCAAACAAAGAATGGAATTTGTTCAGATTGCAGCATGTGTCTCTACTTACCTAGGCAGCTGTTTTTTTTTTATACTTCTTTAGTTATCCAAATGGCTAATGGAACATAAAACATGAAGCACGCATGTGCAGAACGTAGTTTACGGAAAAGTTGAAACCTCTCAAAAATATTACACGAATTATTGCCGTAATAGACGTGGGACATAAAGAAATTCGAAGTTCCGGTAAAATATGCGAAATAGTAATTTTTTAATGGTAGACAACAGTAGCTTTGTACGTAACACATGTGTATATGTTTTAGTTTTGACTATCAGAATTCCTTTATTTTCTTCTCTTCCAATTATTTAAATTTTTGTGTATAACTTTTGAAAGAGTATCGCTGATATTACCTGTTCCTAGAAACCAGAATTAAAACCTTTTACTTAATGTAAATTTAATTTAGACATTTTTCAAAATAATAGCAGTTAAATTATCGCATGTTTAAACTAGTCGTATCTGCCAATCCCAAAACTGTCTCCTATCTCATACTGGTTAATATTTCAAAATTAATATCACAATGTCACCTTCAGGCCGAATTTCTCCAAAGTTTGATCCAAACCTCGGCCTATGATATTACATCTAAATATAAAATCTCGTCGAAAAATATTCATAATTTGTTCATTTAATTAAAAACTTGAGTTATGATAAAACATACTCTTTGAATATATATTCACCTTGCACTACAAATACTAATTAAAAACAACATAAATGTCCAAATAAACATATAAATACCATTTCATAAAATATTTTACTGAAGGTGTTTGACTTCATATACAAAACTGTATTTTACATAGACAACCGAGCGCTTTCGAGCAAACTTTTGCTCATCTTCAGGGTGTAGGTGCAGATTCCCAAAATTTGGAAGGAGTCACTGGCTCCTAAACCCCAAAAATCCAGTGGCCACAATTGTAAAACAAATGCATAAAAACAATAATGTTTATATGGGGTAAAAAACTAAAAAAAAAAACCTCAGGAATTCAAAGTGTAAAGTAATTTATTTAATATAAACACGTGTACAACAAAATTTTAATATTAATTAAATCTTAAATCATGTACAGTCAGAAGATAAAGTTGGGCAAGATACGGTTTAAAAAAAATATGTATAAGCTAAGCAATCATGATAGCGGGAAATATCAGAAAAACAATATTTCTTATTTTGATTTTGCCAGACAAAAGTACATATGAAAGAAAATCTGAATTTGTGAGATTATTTTGCACTATAAAAATCAAAAGACACTTTAAACATTTGTTTATATGTATATATATAAATCACAGTCTATGTAAAATTATCAGATTCAAACTGTTACGAATAACATTGTTATTCGAATATATTTAATAGTTTGCTGTGTTAAACAGATCATTCTGAAATGTTATTAAAAGATAACAAAAATGTTTGTTGTGTGTTTTGGTCTTAATCTTTAAAGAAAATATCAACATTTCGCGATGGGGACTGGGAATACCAGAAATTGATTACTTTTAAACCACGTGGCGACTTAAACACCGAAAGTTAGTGGCCACAGCAAAAAATTTAGTCGCCACGTGGCGACTGGTGACCGTGAATCTGCACCTATACTTCAGGGCTACAAAACAAAACGAAAGTCGCTGCGACATCGTCCCCTACAGGGGAAATATTCCCATTTTCAACTGAGACCTGACGTCCATACTCAAAAAAATATATATCAAGTTTGGTTCAATTCTATGCATAACTTCATACACTTTGCGATGACACAAAGAGGACACACGCGCGCGCGCGAGGAGGACGTAAACGGACATACGAACAGACAGACATTTTGTAAAAACATGTTTTTGTAATCTCCAACCTCATCTAAAACGTGTAACTCCGTCGAAAACTGGAATTCTAAAAAAATTACGATTACAAAACTTTCAACTATTTATAGATAGAAGAAAGTAAAAATGTATTGAGAAAAATATCGCATTTTTTTTTTTTTTAATATGAATAGTTTTTAATTATACTTATCATTTCTGAAACAGATTATCTATAAACAACAAACTATATATGATTAACTTTTACTTGACAAAAATTAACTACAGATGAATTACTAGAATAAAAAAACAAAATACTGTTGATATGATTTAAGTCTAAAACTTTGTTTGAAGTTTTCTTTGTCCAGAATGATAAAAAAAATAGTTTGTTAGAATTTTTTATGAAAGCGAAATACATTATTTTTCTGAAGAAATATGTTCGCTTGACATTTTATATTAATAGCGTATTTCTTTTAACTTTTTAAAATGTGAATGAAAATTTTTCATAGTTAGTGTAAGGATCTATCTTATGAATGTAAGAATAAAATATTATTTTGTGTAAGAGGTTTTCTTAGAATATATATATATTTTTTTACTTTAGATGACAATGGTTTAGTATACTGCAAAAAAAAAAAAAAAAAAAAAAAAAAATTGTTGATTTTACAGCATAATACTGGCATCCCAATGCTAGTATTATACCATAAAATTAACAGTAATAAACAGTAAAATAAGCAGTAATACGCTTCCGCGCATGCTCCGTAGCGTATTACTGCTTATTTTACTGTATAGCTGGGATGTCAGTATTATACTGTAAAATCAACATTTTTTTTTTTCCTTTTTTTTTCAGTGTATATGTATGTGTTTATACACATGTGCGAAATTTTCTGTCTTGCTTTCTCTGTATATTACCCATTTATTGTATTCTATTTTATTTATCTTAATTTTTAGTCATTAGTTCTGAAAAAATATTATTAAAATTAAATTATTTAAAAAAATAAATCAAGACCTTTTTGTCCAATGTAAATCTTATTTTGGCATTTTCTACAAACAACGGAATTTAATTTTCCAGTGATTTAAAAAAAAAAAAAAATCCTTTTCAAACAGAATTAATTCCAATGAATTATTTATCTTGTAAACCTTATTATTATCAGCAGCTAAATAAATATATACTTGTTGAAAATAATTTCTATAAAATTCATTTCAAATAAATCTTATTAAAACGATCTAAGCAAACTTATATACAAACTGAAAAAAATAATAATAACATTTCGGAAGTTTAGTTAATAGTTTCTACTATGTGTTTAACGCATGCACATAATTTTTATATTGCTTTCTCAGAAAAAAAATTCTATTTTTTATACTCTATTTCATTTATTTTAAATTTTAACTATTGATTTTGAAAAATATATATATGTGTATTATAGAAATTAATTTACTTCACTTCAAAAATATATTAAGTTTTTTTGTCCAGTGTAAATCTAATTTTGACATTTTCCCTGTACAACAGCAGTTTAATTATAAAAATATATGGAAAATTATTTTTTAAAGTATAATTTTTAATCTCTTCCAGTAATATTCTGAATGTTTATTTTGATTATTTCTAACAATTCAATGATTATCTTAAATAAAAACTGCGATAGGAGAAATATATATTGATGATAATAATTTCTAAATCTCAGCAAACATGCTTAGCAAAAGTAAATAAGAAAAGAAAGAAAGAAAGAAATGACAGAAAAAAAGCAAAAGGAAAAATACTTATTGAAGGATTTTATTTACGTGTGTAAAATTATTAATACTTTTTAATTTAAAAAAAAAAAAAAAAAAAAAAAATTGACGACAACCAAAATATTAATAGATGGAAAATATTTTATATCTGTTCCACCATTAATACCACGGTAAAGTAACCAAATACTTTCTTATGCTACCAGATACGACTTTCTTAACTCATTGCCGTAAAAAGTGACGAATCTGGCTAGTTAGGCGTTTTTCATGCCCAATCATAGAAGGACAAACTATACTCGTTACTCGACTAAAGTCGGTATTAAAATACTTGCATGAAATGAATGAAAAAATACTAAAAATATATTTGTGTGCGTGTGTTTACAATTGTACTCTACAATTTATGTGTTTTATATTTAAAAACAAAAGTCAACAATATGAATAAAAAAAGGAAATGGAACCTATTTGTTAGACATAACAGAACAAATGCTACAAAAATTTACATTACCGGATTATAGCATTCATAAATGTCCCTCGACTATATAGTTACACACATTGTTAAAAATTTGCAGCAAACTGTCCAGTCATTTGACCGTTTTTAAAGAAAATGGTTACATAGCCATAATTTAACTCTGCTCTGACCATAATATGGGCAATAATATGGTCAGAATAGAGTTAAATTGCGGTTATGTAACCATTTTCTATAAAAACGATCAAATGATTGGACAGTTTGCTGCAAATTTTTAACAGTGCACCAGCTAGGTTGAAGGCTAAAAGTTGGTAACATTTTGTAGGATATAGTCCTTCACTTTAAAAATAAAAAGAGGGAAAAGAAAAGAAGAAAAAGAAAACCTACCAAAATTTACATTGTGTGTTTTCATTAGAAATGAGACTCCCTGGCAGTGCAAACAACGCAGGATACCTTTGCACCTACCAGAATGTTTTGAAAAGTATCATTATGTTTAAAAAATATTAACGAAACTTTTTTAAAGTTTTATTTTGAATTGTATATATTTTTGCAGTTTGGATATCTGTCAATCACTTACAACTCTATCCGAATTAATGTTATGTTTAATTAATAAAATGTAAGAATCGCAAAATTAAACATATTGTTTCTTTTAATGAAAATTCAATGCTTCTCTCATGCAAATTTTTTCCTGATTAAATAGTACCTCGAAGATGTAACACTGTATGCATGCAATCGAAGTACTAAAAATTAAATTTTCTGCTACAGTCTTAATTTCTGAATCTTGGATTAGACTGTATTCATAAAGGTCAATAATTTTTAGAATAAAACTTAATAAATACTCTAAAATAACTTTTTAATGTCAAAAGTACAGGTATCCCTCGCTTACTGTGGTTTCAGTTAGTGCAGTAAATTATTTATAGATGCTCTCTCGATTAGTATGCAAAACATGAAATAGGTGATATCCCCCTTTTTTAGGTGCGTTCTTAATTATATAAATACGTAGCACTTATTGTCGTCGTCTGGTCCGTCCGTCTGTCTGTCCGTCCGTCCGCATATAACAACGCAAAAACTTTCCAATCGAATGGTTTGAAATTTTAGGTATATTATCTTTGTAGAATTTTGTCGAGACATTTCAAATTTTATGAAAATAGAATCAAAACTTTAGAAGGTATTAATAAAAACATTTATTAAGAAATTTGAATTAAAAAAAAATCGGTGCTTTCTTGTTATAGGAGCTTCCGAGGTTTAATCGTCAAGCGACCGAGATACTTATTTTATTACAGAAATTAATCTGCAAACGATATAATTCATTTCACAGAATTAAAAACCATCAAGATCTGAATATATATATATATATATATATATATATATATATATATATATATAACTAGCTATAGTACGAACGCACCTCATTTGTCACGTTTGACGTACAATTTCGAACTTGTTTTTCAGAAAGTTGGCGTTGAATTTTTTAAAATTAAATTTTCAGAAAATGTCGAAAAAAGAAATTAAATAAAAAAAAATTCTAAGGAGCTTTTTAAAAACTGGAATTCCTCAGACAGCATTTGATAGATATAGACCCAGACATCAACAAAAGCATGCAAATGTGTCGAGGATTAGAAAATCAAATTTTGTGTTACCGCAAGTTGTATCTGAAAAAGAAGGAAAAAAATCTGTACAATTGGCAATTGATAAGTTTTCGCTAAAATAAATTAAAATGTATGTAAGTTTGAAGTAATCAAATTGTTTTCCAATAAGTTTTAAATAAATTTATATAAATTTTGAAAAATTAAATAACCAAAAGAATTGTAGTAATGCAGAATTAAAATTAAAATTGACTTTTCTATGTTTTTCAATTGTTATTAAATTAGCTCACGTGTTTATGTTAATGAAAGTTCATGAGAGTGAGATAAAGTTTTTTAAAAGTTTCAAATTATGCTGTAATAAGTACATTTTAACAATAACAGATAAAAAATTATCGTAGTATACATTATTACATTGCCTATTTATGTATATTGGGTTTTCGAGAAAGTTGGTGGTGGGTCTATTGCAGTTTTCCCACTCAATCTATGTTGCGATTAGTGCGGTAATATCGCAGAATTAATTAGCCATACTAATCGAGATATTCCTGTAACGTATATTTTATCTTAACATCGCACTGATTATCTGTTTTAAAATGGTAAATTCCAGGCATTTTTTTTTCTTTCTGAAAATCCCTTGCAATCCTAATCACATCGTGTTTACTTCATTTCAATCATCATTAACGGTTCAAAGGCCAATTAAAAAAAGATTTTACTTCAACAGTATCTTTAGTGCTATTTGATTGTGAGTTGGAGTTAATTCCTTTCTTGAATAATTTTAAAATTATCCTTAGATAATAAATAAATGTTCCTCGACGTTTTGGAATTCTTTCTTTGCCCCTTTGGTATTCTGAAAAATATTACATTGCATGCGAAAAAGCTAGGAACTTTTATATACTTAAAGACTAGATTATTCTATTTATGAATACAATAATTATGAATAGATAAATTGCTTACTACAAAATTCAAAAGGCAATGCGTTTTGCTGTTGCAATATTAGCATTTCTCCGAAAAATGGTTAAAATTAATGAACAGTAAAGAAAAATTCTACGTTCCAAGCACACCATGAAACACTTTCCAATATTACAAGAATACAATTTACACGTTTAGAATCTTACGTATTGAGAGTGGCTTTTACGTGGGTAGATATAAAAACTGTAGATATTATATATACAACATAGAAAATCTTTACCTGTATAAAGTATAAATAACAAAATAGAAATAAAGATTTTCATTCATAGATTAAGAACCAAAATGAGAAAAAAAGAAAAATCCTTTTATAATTTCTGCATCCCGTGACTCAATAGGTAATTTTAACTATTAATAGTACAACTGCCATAGCGGTAATTTTGACCGGTACCAAATAAATATATTTTGATTAGAATTAGAAATTTGTTCATAAAAAAAGTGAAATATAAACCTTGCAAAAGTTAAGTTAAATAAATAAGGTAAATAGTTTTAAATAAAAATTCTGGTGTAAAATAATTTTTATTAAACTTGAGTAAAATTTCCAGGCGTTCTAGTGTTTACACATATATTAATAAAATACCTTTATTTAATCTTTTTATAAACAGCAGTTGCTTATTTTTTTCTCTTTTGTTTAACTGGGGCTTGTTTAAACTGACACACAAGCAACTTCCTTATTGAATTTACAAAACAATTATAATATAAAGGATGGTGCCAAACATTTAAATTACATCTCCTAGAGCAGGACGGAAAACTTAAGGCACGCGGTAGATTATTTTCGGTGCATCATAGATTCAGGTTCTAAGTCAAAATACAGTGAAATTACACAAAATGCATGAATTTAGACTAGCTGAGTTTGTCAGAATTTGATTGATGCAACTGCTTGTCATTGTCATGCAGACTGAAGAAACTGAATTGAAACTTATGGATCCTAATCTAGCTCAATATTGGGAGACGATTAGGATATTATCGGAAAATAAAGATAAGTAAAAATACCGATGGCAAGATTCTAGCAACTTGGAATTAAATTCCAGACAGGAAGAAAAACTGTTTAAAGAATGGCATTTTTACAATTTTTTCTGCTCGTCAATATTTTCGTAAATAAGTAATATGAAAAATTCATGTAGAAATCTCTTGTCATATGATTCCAGTTCAACTTGCATTCTATTAAAAATAACTAAGTACGAAGCTGATATCATTTATTTGGCATCTAACATGCAACAATAGAAATGTCATTAGGGTTTCGTTAATTTGACAAAACCTTATTCGTCTCACTCCTCTGTCTGTCACAGAGTTCGTTCTCGGAAACTGTATAAGTTAGAGACTTGAAATTTTCCATCCTTGAATTATATAGCTGAATACCTCCTGTCATAAATAACAATTTTGAAATAGCATTATATTATTTTAATTAAATGAATTAATTTAATGACATCTGACCATTTCTGCGATTTTTAGATTTTAAAACAGAATCTTAATTTCAGTCTTTTTCGTATAGGCTAGGTGGCTCAGTAGTTGCGTGTTTGCTTTCTATTCGAAAGGTCACTGGATCGAGGCCCCTCACCGGAGTTTGAAGTTTTAAATTTTCCCCCGAAATAGATTTCATTGCCTAATAAATTCAACTTTACAGAACTTTTTTTTGCTAAAATCAACTGTAATTTATGCCGTAACTTTTGTTTCTTTTTTTTCCTTTTTTAGCAATTAAATTCATGTAACTAAATTTTTTTTTTTTTTTGGATTTCCCAAAAGATAACAGCACTACTCAATTGTCTTTCAAGCAATAAAAATATTTCAATATGTTCAGCTAACATTTAAGTTTATAGATTTCTTTATTATTTTTTCTTACATCGTAATGACCAAAAGTTGTTGAAAAATATTTTATCAATTACTTTTTTTAATTCAAAAATTCTTATTTGGAGAAAGTTCGAAATTTTAAATTTTGTTTAAACATTCGCTTAAAAGGATAATTAAACGAGACCCGATTTTGCAATCTTCGATCATACTTACCCACTTGTTTTTAAATTACTTTCTAAACTTAATTCCCAAATGTCACCCTTATTTTTTTTAATCCCCAAAACAAATTTTTAAATAATTTGGATTCATTATTATTATTTTTTTTTATCCATTAAATGTTTTGGTTGCTGGCAGGCCATGATCAAGTAAAATATTAAAAATGGCATGAGTATGTGAAAAGGTTTGTCGTTTCTGTCTAGAGAATAATTTTTCCGATGTTCTAAACGAAAACATTAGCTGTAAACCTTTAATGCCGAAAGCACTTCTCAAATTAAAGACATTAATATTTGTACAGTGATTTTTCCAATTTACCCCGTTTTGTGATTTAGTCGAACAAATTCAATTTCTAAAAAAAGTCGCTTCACTGAATCTGCTTGACAGCATATTTGCTTGAGGGCTATTCTCTTGGGAAACGAATTATATGGCTTTGGATTTTCATTTCATTTTCTGAAAAAGAAATGTGTGAAAGGACATCGGCAATAGCTATTCTGGACATTATACGCACTTATGTTCTAGTCAATAGAAAAAAAAAATGTTCTGGTATGTTCAGATAAACATTTTAGAAAAGCTTTTATTTTTCGGAAATTTGAAGTACCTTATTTCAGCGACGTTTGCAATATAAAATTCAATAAACGTTAATTTATCCATAAAAGTAAATATATTTATTTGATTAAAGTTTATGTATTCTTTCGGATGTTTCAATTTATAATATTAAAAATCAACTGGCAAGAACGTTTCGAAATTAGTTATCTATTTAGCAATATGTCAATATATTAAAATATAGCAAGATTTTTCTTATGTAATTGAAATGCAGAATAAATCTTTTATTCGCGAATTACTTAAGCATGATGGGCTTAAAAAAGAAATGGGGAAATAAACAACAACTAACAATCAGGATATCAGAAGTCGCACCGAAAATTAAAATTACATCTCCTAGAGCACAATTTTCGTTATTTCTAAAAGAAAACATTAACTATAAACTTCATATACTTAAAGCATTTTTCAGATAGGAAACACATTAAATATTGGTAAAATGATTTTTACCTTTTTCTCTGTTGTGATTTAGTTGAATAAATTCAATTTCTAAAAAAAAAAAAAAAAAAAAAAAAAAAAAAATAGTGCTTTGACTGAACTCGCTTTACAACATCTTTCCTACAGGTCCGTTCTCTTGGGAAACGAATTATATGTTTTTTAATTTTTAATTTATTTATTTTTTTGTTTTTGAAAAATAAATGGGAAATATTTATCGTCAGTAGCAATTCTGAACATTATATGCACTTATGTTTCAGTCGATAAAGATGCTGGTTATGGTACGTTGAAATAAAAATTTCAGAAGAGATTTTATTTTTATAGAATTTCATAAATAAATGTTATTTCACTCATAAATGAAAATTGAATTATTTTATTAACGTTTATGTATTCTTTCACGTGGTTAACTCAATAATATTCACTTGCGAAAATGCTTCGAAATTAGTTCTTTATTAATGCATTAATTTAGTAATAGTTTTATCTATGGATTCTCATTTATTGATAAGATTCCTTTATTTTAATTTATTTATAAATAGTGGTTGCTTATTATTATTATTATTATTATTATTATTTCCTTTTTAAGTTTAAATACAGTACATTCCAGCTTTGTTGCCCTAATTTGGATCACAGTAATTGATAATCGAAAATATAAATGTAAATGAATATTTTAGACAGTCTAAAAAACAGAACATTCTGTTTGTATAATGGCCGTATTATATTTAAATCTTATTTTTAGTTTTACCAATCTTCAGGCATTAGTATGTATTTTTGGAAGGCAGTAGTAGTATAAATGTGTCTTTTTACAGTACTATTATCGTTAATTAACATTATATTTCTCTTAAAAAATTTTATTTGTATTGTCAATAAAGTATATACATTAACAGTTATCATTAAAGCATAGTTATTTTCTTTAAAAACATATATGATATAGTTCGACGTTTTAAAAGGTATAACACATACCAATTTCTCCTGCACACATTTCTTTTAACTTTTCTTCCTTTTTATCTTTCCAATTTTTCGTTTCATCGTTTCCCAACACTTGAACTGAAGAAACCCCAAGAGATAGAGGTGAAAGGGCGTTTCAAGAGAGACAGCGTAGTGTGATTGTGTCTGCATACTTAAAGTGAAATATAAAAGTTTTTCGAAAGAATAGATACACGGAAAATGATTAAATTAAAGATGGGAAAGATAAAAATGAAGAAATGTTAAAAGAAATGTGTGCAGGAGAAATGGGTATGTGTTATACCTTTTAAAACGTTGAACTATGTCATATGTGTTTTGTAAGACAATAACTAATTATGTTTTTAATGATAACTGTTAATGTATATATTTTATTGACAATACAAATACATTTTTTTAAGAGAAATATAATGCTAATTAACGAAAATAGTACTGCAAAAAGGCACATTTATACTACTACTGTTCTCCAAAACTACATACTAATGCCTGAAGATTTGTAAAATTAAAAATAAAATATAAATAAACGTAATCTTTAATCAAATAGGATTTATAATTACTTAAACGAATATCGAAGCGACATTCTTATTAATTTTACAAAACATTCACGGTAATGGGAGTAGCACCAAAAATTTAAATAATATTTCCTAGAGCGAAATTTTCCTGGTGTTCCAAAAGAAAACTTAATCTATAAACTTTATAATGCCGAAGGGATTTTTCAAGTAAAAAAACACATTAAATATTGGTAAAATGATGGGGTTTTTTTTTCGATTTATTCTGTTGAGATTTAGGTGAACAAATTCAATTTCTAAAAAAAGTCTCTTGACTGAATCCGCTTTACAACATGTTTGCTTCAGGGTCGTTCTCTTGGGAAACGAATTGTATGAAATTTTCGTTTAATTTTCTATTTCTGGGAAAGAAATGGGAAAACTGTATTGACAATAGCTATTCTAGAACATTATAGGCACTTATGTTCTAATCGATTTAAATGCTGGTTTTGATTCGTGAGAGTAAATATTTTAGAAAAAGATTTTATTTTTACGGAATTTAGAATTATTTCGTCAACATTTAGAATATAAAATTTTATAAATGTTAGTTCAATCATAAAAGTAAATAGAATTATTTTATTAAAGTTTATTTATTCTTTCACGTATTTAATTCAGTAATATTAACTGGCAAAAATGTTTGAAAATTATTTCTCTTTCGAAAAATGTTAATATATTAAGATACAACAGGACTTTCTTATTTACTTGAAATCCAAATTTTTAAATATACTCAATTCATGCACTGAAAACTTAGATTAAAACATATAGCATCTCGCCAGATGTTCTCATAAACACGTAGTTGTAATTATTAATTTTAATAAGGAATAATTTATTATTTTTATAAGCGAATTTAATTGGGGTTCGCTATTCTAGTAGTAAATAAATATTTAATCCGCGAATCACTTTAGCTTGATATCCTTAAAAATAAATGAGGAACAGCTAATTATCATGATAAGGACAGACGCCGAAAAATAAATTTACATTTCCTAGAGCACAATTTTTTTATAAACTGTATAATGCCGAAAATATTTTTCAGGCAAAAGACACATTAAATATTGGTAAATTGATATTTTCCATTTGTGACATAGGTGAACAAATTCAGTTTCTAAAAAATGACGGAACCCGCTTGAGAACACCTTTGTCTTTGCATGAGAGCTGTTTTCTTGGGAAACGAATTATATGACTTTTAAATTTTCTATTTATGAAAAATAAATAGGGAAAATGTATTGAAAATAGCTATTCTGGACATTATATATACATAATTATGTTCTAGTCGATAAAATGATAGTTATGGTACGTGCAGATAAACATTTTACAAAAAATTTTATTTTCTCAAAATTTAGAATTCTCTGTTTCGTCAACGTTTGCAATATAAAATTCAATAAATTTTAGTTCATTTCATAAAAGTAAATTGAATTATTTTATTAAAGTTTATATATCCTTTCCCGTGTTTAACTCAATAATATTCACTTGCGAAAATGCTTCGAAATTAGTTCTATCTTCAGAAAAAAAATGTTAGTATGTACGAATGTAGCCAGGGCTTTCTTATTTTATTTAAATGTATAGAGTTTAAATATGCTCTGTTTTTACACTGCCAACTTTGATTAAAACATATCTTATTTAGCCAGATGTTTTCGTAACACATACAGTTCTAAACATCATTTATTCTTTTTTTTAAACGAATTAAATGGGATTCTCTATTTTACACTGCCCCCCCCCCCCCTAGGAAAAAAAAGTTGCTTTTACGGTATAATACTAGTATTCAAACTGCTAGTATTATACCGAAAAATTAACAGCAATAAATAGTAAAATTAGCAGTAATACACTGCCGCGCCTGCGCTATCCAAAACTGCCAGTATTATACCGAAAAATTAACAGTAATAAGCAGTAAAATTAGCAGTAACGCACTGCCGCGAAGCTGCCAGTATTATACTGAAAAATTAACAGTAAAATTAGCAGTAGTACACTGCCGCGACTGCGCGCTAGCGTATTACTGCTAATTTTACTTTTTATTACTGTTAATTTTTCGGTATAGTACTGGCAGCTGGGATACTAGTATTATACCGTAAAATGAATATATTTATTTTTCAGTATACTTATACATAAATATATAAAACTTTAATTCATGAATTAATTTAGCATCATAGTCTGAAAAATAAATGAACACCTAACGATCACGGTATTAGAAGTAGCACAAAAAATTAAAGTTCCATCTCCCAGAGCACAATTTTTCCGACTTCTAACAAGAAAATTTTAACTATAGATTTTATAATGCCGAAAGCATTTTTCAGATAGAAAAACATATTAAAAACAGGTAAAATGATTTTTCCGATTTCATCTGTTGTGATTCAGTTGGAACAAATTCAATTTCTACAAAAAAAAAAAAAAAAAAAAAGCCTCTTGACAGAACTTGCTTGATAACATCTCTGCTTCAGCTTCAGGGCCGTTCTATTGGGGAACGAATTATATGCTGCTTAACTTTTCATTTAATTTTCTATTTCTCAGAAAGAAATGGAGAAAATCTATAAGCAATAGCTATTCTGAACATTATATGCACTTATGTTCTAGTTGATAAAAATATTGCTTCTGGTTCATTTAGATAAATATTTTTGGAAAAATTTTCATTGTTCCAGAATTTAGAATTGTCTATGTCGTCAACATTTGTAATGTAAAATTCAACAGTTCATTTATAAATGTAAATAGAGTTATTTTATTAAAGTTTATTTATTCTTTCAAATGTTTAGTTCCATAACGTTAAAATCTGTTTGGCGAGGATGCATCCAAATTAGTTCCGTCTTTTGAAAATATTAGTAGTTTCAGATATAGCAAAGGCTTTCTTATCTAAATTAAATGTACTGTATTTTAATTTTGCCAACTTTGATTAAACATATCGTACCTCGCCATATGTTTTCGTAAACATTTCGGTTGTTAACGTAAGATATCTTTTAGATATTCTAGGTGGTTTTGTCTATATTTTATAAAATTCCAATGGGAATTCATCGGTTCTTGGTAATTTCGTGCCAGATAGTTTGCGATTTTGTTTTCTAAATTAATCTCAATTAAATTTACAATTTGAAAATTAAAGTAGAGAATTTTTCATATAGCTTGGTTCAGATTTGTGCATATTTTTACGGGGCTTTTTTAAGAGTTCGACCTTTTCTTCATCTGTGGTCGTTTCATGCTTAAATAATAGAGGAACTTCAGGTATTATGGAATAGTCGGGTAATAAGGAATACCAAGGTTTTTGTTTGGTAAAGTGCTGCCACCAAGCGGTAATATCTTAAACTATTTACGAACTTTCCAGAATGCCCCCTAAAATGCTCAATTCGTAGGTTGCTATCAGGGCGCATTGTATTAATAAATATTTGTTTTTCTTCTTCGGAAAATTTCAGGAGATAATTTTTCAATATTTTTTATTCATTATTAGAACTTTTATTACCTTAACATTGGAATTAAGCGTAATGTGCACCGAAATACTAACAGTTTATAATGTAATACTCGTTTTTTAGCTCGCGATTCACACCAATAAACATAGAGTAATTTTTTCCCAAATCGTCAGTGTCTAATTAAATGGAATACCATTATTTCATAATATTCCATGATTATGGTGACACAAAGACAGGTCCTTATATTTGTGATTTGTGGAAATCTGAAACCACCATGAGATACATACCACCTTGTCGTCAACTGAAGAAAGTACGGGGTTGTTTCCTAAGGTCTTGGCAATAAAAATTCCAGCCATAAGAACCGTCCAGATTCCACTTCTTTTCGTCATTGAATAATACGGTATGTCGCTTAATTTCAAGCCCAATCCATTCTGGCATTTTTATGGTGTGATTTTAAGCACAGTTTGCAAGATATTAAAAAAAAAATCTTCCAGTCTCTTATAAGTCTATGTATTGTATGTCTATGTATCTCCTTTGAGACATTGACACCGAGATTATTTATAATTTGTCGTATGGACATATTTTGTTTTGATACCGATTTTCCAATCTTTCGATCAGCCTGAACACTTGTTACACGTTGGTCGTCCCTCCGCATCTTGGTTTCAGTCGAAAGTTTTATTTCTAGCAAATACTCGGTATATTCTTCGCTTTGAATAATTTAAAATTCTAGAAATTTCAATAACGGGTTTATTTTTCGATTTCAGTTTCGAAATCTTTTTTAAATTTCCTCTTTTGTGCATTCCGTATTTTCCGTCATCTTACATAACTAACAGAAATTGCACATTCGCTTTTATATTGCTCAGGGTAAACGGTTGGTCGGTTTAATCCTGTCTCGTATTCGTTAACATGTGCATGTAATTTGCCTAAACTTTTAAAACAGTACTTTTTTTTAACAAAACTTTTAAAAAAGGCATATTTTTTAAATAAATAGTGCTGATGTACCCATTCTAATATGTTTAATTTCAATTACATGTTAAGTGTTTATAGTGAAATTATTCCATATACTCCCCCTTCCAATTTTATTACCATATACAGGTGTGTATCTAAAGTTTTGAGACATGCTGTAGAATTTTTACTACAGGGATGAAAATTTGGCACTTAAAATCGGTTTTAGTTTTTATATTTTTATCGATAATATTTTAATACTAATAATCTAAAGTTTACGAAAACATTCCCACTCTGGTAGCGTAAGAATTTTAAGTTCGTTACTTTGTCAATGTTTATGTTTATAATAGTTGTAATAGTTGTAATGTTTATAATAGCTGTTTATAATAGTTCTTCAATTATATATTTTCTTTGTTCCAGGTGTCCAGTTGAGCCCAGTGTAATACAGGCATTGGACAGACTTCCTGGCTCAAAATCTCTTGTGGCTCCTTTCCAAGCTTTTAAGTTTGCATCAGACTCGGCTGTCAAATTCCAGATGACAGTCTCCTACTGTCTGGATACTTGTCCTCCGGTAATCTATCTATAAATTTAGTTTGTCACTAGTTTGTTCAGTTAATGCATTTTCTATTTGAAATACACTATCACCATTGAAAAAGAAATAGATATTTCAGAATGAAGTTCATCTATATATTTTAATTATTGCTGATTAATGTAATTAATTAAAATAATTATTTAATTAATTAATGAAAACAAGTACATGAAATATAATGTGGCGGAAAGCGTTTCAAAGCTTGTGCTTAAATATGTGTTGAAAAATAAAAAATAGACTGCTATAATCTGGAAATGTAATTGTAAAACTAAGTGCATTTCAAATAAATCTATTTTATAAATAAAGCGTAATTTCAAATTATGTACTTTCATTCAAAACTTCAGATAGTTCACAAAATAATCTAATTTACACTAATTAACCTAATCTCATCACTACACTTCACCTTGTGAGCTTTTACACGAAACTTGGAGGTCGTATGGGTTATCAGACAAGCCGCAATCACATCTTAAAATTATTTTTATGAAACTATTTCCGAATCATTCCATGTAAAACAAACAAAAAAATTAAAAATAGATTCACCTATGCCAGAGTTTTGAGGGATCATAAATTAATATGTTCCGTGCAGTTGGTGAACATCTTTTTTTTTTCTAACCCCTTTGCGACGAGCGTCACGTATATGTAACGCACTCAGAATCTTTGATTATTGCTACCAGTAATTTTTTATTTAAAATTTTACCTTATTTAATCGAAGCAGTTCTTCGTTACGTAAAAGTTTTTATTTTGAAAAACCGGTGATGAAAGATTCAAAATTCACCAAAGGACGCTTGTTGCGAAGAAGTTAAAGCATGAATAAGTTAAACAAGTTGGAAATTGTACGTCTAACGTTATTATTTCAGTGAAATTAATTATATCGTCTGTTATTATTAAATTCCTTAATAAAATAAGTACATTTTAAGTTGGCAACATTTTATCGTTTGTTGACATTTACTGAAAATTCCAATGGGAAACTTAAGCCTAGATTTGAAAATTTCAGAACTTGAAATCCATATTTAGACTCTTTTTCTATTTAATATCTATTTCTCCGGAAACATCTATCCAAAAAACTGTCGGTAGGTTATATGATAGCTATAATTAAGCAATTTTAGTATACAAATTCCGTTTTTAAATTCAGTGATACTGAAATAATAGGACTCCATTTTAAATATGAGACGTAATCACCATGACAACATAGAACCATTACCTATCATGGGATATCATTGAATTAATTACGTGAAATAGGATTGATTAGAATGAAGAAAACTTTTATTAATATCTTTTTAAGTTTTGATTCGATTTTCATAAAATTTGAAATGACTCGACAAAATTCTGAAACGATTATATATATTAAATTTCAAACCATTCGGTTGGGTAGTTTCTGCGCTGTTATATGCGGACAGACGGACGGAGCAGACGACGACTATGGGTGCCACGTATTTCTATAATTACGAAAACGTACCTAAAAAGAAAATTATTAGAATCAGTTTCAAATAATTTATTTAAAAATATGTCTGCATTTATGTCGAAAAATTAAAATTCTAATAATGATAGCACTGAATCTTTTATTGGTTTTCATTCATTCATTCATTTCACAAATGAGTACTTAGAATGTATTTTTTTTCCTGAATCATCTCGTTGCTTTCGGTGGTCATAAAATCGGAAAATTTCTTCCTTGTGTCATTGAACGATCTCTTATCCCTTTGATCTCTTCCTGTATCTACTTAGTATTCCACACCAGTAAACTTCAGGGTGTTGTGTTTATTTGTTTGCTTGTTGGTATATTTATCTCAGCTGGTAGTATTTGCCGGTAGTAAAAAAAAAAACCTACTTGAAAATCGGTAGTTTTTTACGATGTTGTTTAAAATAGTACTTTCAGGGAATATAAACGCTCTTTCAAGAAAGGTATTTAAACTGGAATGTTTGAAAACTAGATTTTTAAACAAGGAATCTTTATTTTGTGAATATCATAAATATTCTGCCTAAAATAAACTCTTGCTTTTTAAAGTAAGTAAGAATAAATATTTACATTCTCACGAAATTCTCGAATGCACTATTATTAACAGCTGTCATTCTCAAAATAAATACACTTGCGAAAAGAAAAGAGAGCGGAAACAATGTAATGACATTTTCTTACTAAGTTCTGACAAGTTTTTGAATAATACATTCTGCATTTACTTAAACATAGTTTGCATTTTTAAAATAAATATTTCGTTTTTTCAAATTGCTTTATCAAAAATACCGCTCGCATAACATATGTTTATGATCTGTCTAACGACTAATTCTGTCAACAAAAACCTTATTCATACAATCCCTTCCTTAACCTATGTTTGATTATAAATTATAGGTAAAGAAAATGTTTTAAAGACAAGTTTTTATTATAATGTACTAAAAAGGAACAAAAAAGGTTGAAGGGCAATTGATTGAAATAAATTAAATGACGAGTGATTTTTTTAAAAATCAGTTTTTAAATAAAATAGATATACAGTTTTAAATCCAGTTTCCTGACAAGAAACAAAATCACTTAACGTCTGCTTCAGGATCGAACCCACATCCTTTCACCTCTGTCCGGAGTTGAAAGATCAATCAACCATGCCACGGTTCAATCGAAGAACATCAGCTTATTTCTGAAGCAATTAATGACATTTACGTGATCACATCGACGTCATGCCATTTAAGTATCCATATTGGACAAATGTTTTTGCTTACTGAGAGGTGGCAAAGGCAATTTTTTTTTTTTTTTTTTTTTTTTTTTTTTTTTTTTTTTACAGAACATTTTATTGTCACCCGAAATACGCCACACTACCAAAAATTAGATTGCAAGATTTGAGCCGCACAAACACGCAAGGCAAGTTAAATAAAAGCCTGTAATAATAATCCTTTTTATAATGTTTTTATATTGAAATGGTAAATGAAGCTGATGAGTGCTGATGAATGTACTAGAGCGAGATCTTCAACCACCCACCCGGAGTGTCGCTTGCGCCCCCGAAGCGCCTATAAATATACGTGAAAATGCATATTTAGAATTCATGGACAGTACGTGTTGGTTATGACTGAAAAAATAAAAAGTCCTTCCGGCCTGTACCGGGAGGAAAAGGTAGCTTTCCTATATCTTCGTTTTAAAATTGTAGCTAATGTTACACGAAAACAGCAACTTAAAATGCAAAGAAACGTTTACAAAAGATTCGTTAATACTGAATTTGAATAAGAAATTTGCCAAATTATTGAGCAATAGCCAAATTGGCTTCATTTATGAAGACTTATTTTGGTCGCCAAATTTGTCGATATTTCGCCAAATGTCGCCAATTTTGGCGCCAATATCGCCAATTTTGGCGCTAACGGATATGAATATATAGTTTTATGCGTATGATTGGGAAAATTATTACAACAATGAAAGAAAATGATTTGCGAGTAATCGCGTTCATGTGCTGTTTTGTTTCAAAATGTCAGCCACCCAAGAATTTCAAACTGCTTTATCTCAGCCATTTTTTAAGATAGAGGTAAACCAAAAAATGCTCTGGAATCCTTGTATCAAGGCCTAACACGTAATTAAAAAATTAAATTTGAATCTTTAATTTTTTGTATATTTATTTTAGTTTTAAATTTTTAAATGGCCGCCATCTTGAAACAAAATGGCGGACCAAGCTGGCCAACGAACTCGGTCGAGACATTGGTGAGCATAATACACACAATTAGTTTCATCAAAATCGATTTATAAATACGAGCGTTATCGTATGACATAGGTCAGATATATATATATATATATATATGGATATATATATAATATATATGGATATATCTATATCTATATATATATATATATATATATATATATATATATATACTATATATATAAATCAACATTTGAGCGGAGGGTGGTTTTGGGGTCTGGGGGTCATGATCGGTGAAAATATATCGAAATTTTCCGGAACTGCTTTCCTCCGAACGGCTGCAATAGGTAGCTTTATTCTTTTTAGTATTGAAAGCTACCTAAAAGGCTATTTATCTGTTTAAGATTTTATGATATTTGAGATGAAGACGATATTAAAAGACTCAATCGCACTAGAAAAGACATTTTTAGCATTGTTTCGTTGATTATGACATTGATAGTACTAACGAAGGTTTTTGTCTTTCTTGAATTTTTTCGTAAATATGCATCTGTATCCACCTGCATGTTGGATTTCGCATATTTATGCAATATGCACTGTAAAAAATAAACCGTGAAAAAACGTAAAATGTACTTGCAGCAAAGCTGCCGTCTATTCTCTGTTTTTTCATAAAATTTCCATTTTGGTATTCTTCCGTATAGATGGAAATATTCCGCTATTATTCAAGAAGGGAAATTTATGTTTTTTGAAGCGGAATTTCGATTTTTTGTTGAAATCGGGTCATAATTTGCTAAGATATTAATTAAAAACTCATTAATGTAAATGGAAAATTAATTTTTTTTATTTATTTCATCAGGACATCTACGCACAAGTTTTGATAATTCCAGACAACAAAAGGGAAGGTTGCCATAAATAGAAGCGCTGCCAGATTTGAAATGTACTCAGCTATTTTAATGTATATGCAATTTTATAAAACTATATAAGATACGGTTTTCAAAATTGATATACATACGGAAAATCATATGCTAAATAAGAAATTCTAAAAATCTAAAAATTTGACCGGTAACTTTTTTTTTTATCAAAAAAATTATTTATTTCCTTTACTTTCGAATAGAAAAAAAAATCAACGATGTCTTGAATAATTATAAACCCTACTGACAAATTTTAAGGAATATTGAAATTTTTAAAATTATATAAGGTAGGGATTTGAAAATTCTTAGATATACGCAAAATTGTCTTCTAAAAAAAAATTGAAAAATTGAAAACACCAACATGTAACTTTTATTTTATCAAAGTAATTTTTGTATTGGAAATTGAAATTTATTGTGCATTTAATCCTCGGCTTCTAATAGTTGTATTTCTTCGAAACTGATTCAAAATTACCTTAATATCTTAATTATCACTTCGCGCAGTCTTAAAGTTAGTTTATGAGTAGGAGTTACCATTATTTCCGAATAGAAATTCCAGTAAATTCTTAAATTAAGTTTCTATCAGATCAAATTTTTCACAAAGGACCAAGTAGTCTGAATTAGTCATTTGTCAAAAAGCACTTGCGTCCCCCCTCTCCCCTTCTTCATTTTTTTTCTTAACTGAGCCCCATCTTAATAACTGGACTTCTATTCGTCATATTTCTTCGAAACTGATTCCAAATGACTTAATATCTTAATTATAACTTATAACAGTCTTAAAGTTAGTTTATGAGTATAGAGGTTACCAGTATTTCCGAATAGAAATTTCAGCAATTTCTTAAATTTACTTCCGGGATCAGCTACCAGTCCAAATTTTTTACCAAGGACTTCAGTAGTCTTTATTAGTCATTTGTCAAAAAGCACTTGCGTCTCCCCTCTCCCCTTCATCGTTTTTTGCTTAAATGAGCCCTATCTCAATAACTCGACTTCTAATATTCCTATATGATCCAAACTGATTCTAAACTACATAAATATTTTATTTATCGCCTTCCACATTGATAAAGTTAATTTATGAGAAGTTGATACCACTACATCCGAATGCTAATTTCAGCAAATCCTTAAATTAAGTTCCTGGCTCAGCTATCAGTCCAAATTTTTGACACAGTACTCCAGTAGTCTTAATTAGTCATTTATCAAATAGTTTATTTAGAACATAATGCGCACCCTGGCGGTAGTAGGTTGAACTAAAGGATTTTGTAGCGTGTGCGCTCCTGCTATACGGTACCGAAGGTAACAGGGACACGTGTCGGAGTTTCGTTCGGAAGGTGGTTTATTTAGAACAGAGTGTGAAACCCCTGGCGGCAGAAAATGAAACTAAAAGATTTTGCAGCATGTGCGCGCGGCACGTCTACAATACGGTGCCGTAGGCAGCGGGAACGCGTGTCGGAGGTTTTTTTAGATTAGAATGTGTTCTGTAACGAGCTGAAATTATATAATTGAAAATTCTTTTCTAATTACATGCATTAATTCCTGAAAGAGAGAGTCCATCCGCCTTCTCAAACGTTAAAAGACTTCCACCATCTGTAATCATTAATTTTACTCACGAACATATATATAGGATTTTTTGATGTTGCAAAATCCATAATTCTTGCTAAGGATGTCAAGGGTCTAAGTACTCTATAACTTAGAAGTTCTCAGAAAAGAGTGTTATTTATTAGCTGTAATTTTTTTAAATGCTTTCGCCTACACGTGTAACTGTTTCTAAGGGCCTTCTCGACCACTAGAACACTTGAAATTCCTTTTCCTGATATATACGAAACAGAAGAGACTTTTTTGGGAGATTCATGGCAAATTCTGCCGAGAGTGGTTGTTGGAAAAAATTCTCTCGCAGAAAGGATAACAGAAACCCGGCAGATTTCGCCGAAAAAAATCGTTCGAATGGGAACCCGAGACCCGAGCGTAATGTCCCGACTTTTAACCCAAACTACCGTTTGCGGGAATGTCGCTTTTATCTGTTAAATGTGCTGAGTAATTGTGTAATACTAAATAAATTGTGTTGTCATCCGTACAAGCCTTCAATTTTTTTTAGTTTTACAGCCCCTATCAGCGGAAGGTGGAAATAAAGGATTTTCCGGCGCGTGAGCAGCACTTTAAAAAAACTATTATCATTCAAAAACGTGTTAAAGATATGAAATCATACAAACTTAACGTTTGTTTAAATTTATTAGCACGGGCCCGGGCAACGCCGGGCGGGTCAGCTAGGCACAAATAAATTATAATTTGTATACTAATTTAAAGCATATTATAGTGGTATTGAGGAAAAATGAAAGTGAACACATTTTTATTAATTTCTCCTCCTAAAAAATGAATTATAGATTCTTTAACACTAAACCAATGACAATTTACTGAAAAGGTAATTTTTATAATACCTGTGTTCGGATAATTAAAAAAAAAAAAAAAAAAAAAAATAGAGGATGGTTACAATTCTGTAATTAGAAAATCGCGACTTTTTTCTTTTTTTCATCTTCTAAACAAGAAAACTTACATAGTTCTGCGATTGTAATAAAAATCCTAATGAATGACATTAATGAATAATTCAAGTTTTTCATTTTAATTTAGATTTCTTCATATATTTCATTAAATATTCCTCGGTTCCCCTTACTCATTTACATTTAAATATTCACCTGTAAATATCTAAATCACTGTTGGCCAATCGCTCTTTTTTTTTTTTTTTTTTTTTTTTTTTTTTTTTTAACATGCATTTTAAATTTCTAAATTGATCTCCCATGTCTGAGTTTTAAAAATAAATAGGAAAGAAAAATCATGCGTTACGCATACATTATGAAACACTTTCCAACACTTTCAGAATGTTTTAACGCAGATTCATCTTTTGATACGGTGAAAAAGGACACATACAATAATTGAGAACACAATTTCAGCAATTACCGCTCATAGTCAATAATATATTCGCATTGTTTTGTCTTGTAGTCTTGTATATAAAATATAGATTTTTATACACATCACAGAGTTTACTAAAATTTAACGCATTTATAAAACTCATAACAAACAAGTTGGAAATTGCATGTCAAGCGTGACAAATGAGGTGCGTTCAACCTCTTATTATTTCAGTGAAATAAAATATATCGTCTGTTATTATGGTATTATTAATTTCCGTAATAAAATAAGTACATTTTAAGTTGGCAACATTTTATCTTTTGCTGACATTTACTGAAAATTCAAATGGGGAAACTTAAGCCTAGCTTTAAAAATTTCAAAAATTGAAATCCATATTTAGACTTTTTTTAATTTAGTATCTATTTCTCCTGAAACATCTATCCAAAAAGCTGTCGGTAGATTATAGGATTGCTATAATTAAACAATTTCAGTATGCAAATTGCGTTTTTAAATTCAGTAATACGGAAATAATATGACTCCATCTTAACTAGGACGTCATCACCATGACAACCTGGAATCATTGCCAATCATGGGATATCATTGAATTAATTACGTATGATAGGATTTAATAGAATGAATAGCGTGACTATAATTTGGTCATAGAGGTTATAAAATGTCATATGCGTCACATATGACTATAACGTCATAGATGTTAGATAACTTGACGATACATCTCGGTCGTTTGACGATTAATCCTCGGAAGCTGCTATAACAAGGAAGTGCCGGTTTAAAAAAAATTCAAATTACTTAATAAATATTTTTATTAATATATTTTTAAGATATGATTCGATTTTCATAAAATTTGAAATGACTCGACAAAATTTTGCAACGATTATATATATTTAATTTCAAAGCATTTGGTTGAGTAGTTTTTGCGCTGTTATATGCGGACGGGCGGATGGATCAGACAACGACTATAGGTTCAACGTATTTATATAATTACGAACGCACCTAAAAACGCACTTCTGACAGTCGCATTTATATGTGACAATATGTGCAATTTCTTTTGCGTAGCCCTGAGTAGCGTACAAGAAACGCACTTCTGACATTCGCACTCATACATGATAATACGTGTAATTTCGTTTGCGTAGCCCTGTATATAATTTATAGATTTTTATACACACCACACAATATGATAAAATTTAATATTGCTATAAAACTTATAACATAACAATAACCGCACGTCCGACAATCGCAGCCATGTATGGCAATGAGTCCAATTACTTTTGCGTAGCCCTGTATATAAATTTATTTATATTTATCTTCTACAATATTCCTAAGTATATCAAAGTAGTCAATTCAGCTGGAAAAGGTATAACATCATTCAAGACACACTTTAAGCAATTCGCGCCCATAGACGGTAATGCTTACAAATTCTTTTGTGCAGCACTATATATAATCTGATGTATTTATACATTTACTTCAGCTTAAAAGCATATGCCCATATGCCACGGGTGAAAACGCATTTTTAGCAATTATCGCTCACTTGGGCATCCAACCCGGTCTTCCCAGGATCAGAATATAGGAGAAAACCATTTATTTTTTTTTTATTCAAAACTCCAATAAATTTCTTACATTTAATATTTTTTTTAGATTGTACCCTAACAACACCAAAGAGCATTTTTATATGATATATGTCAATCATATATTTAAATAAAATTTTGAAATTTATTAAAAGCGGTAATTTTGTATTGGCCTCGTGCCAGAAATTAATAGACGAAGAAATCGCTAAAAATTCCGTTATATACAGCAGTTTTTTTGATAATTTCAGCGGATAATTATTGCTTAATTTCATTATTGGATATTAGCTGGAAACAAATGCTGAGCTTTTTATATTGTAATAAAGTGCAAACGGATTAATATGTTGTAATCGTCTGCAAGCGATAGAGATAGATTTTTATTTTAAATCATGCTTGAAATTTAATTTAAATGCTATAATAAATGAGCAAATTGCGATACAGTTTTCAAACAAATTGCATTTAAAAGTAGATTTTTCCCCCGTATAAAACGGTGTAAAAATTAAAAATGTGCGATCTGTGGAAATTAAAAAAATTGCAGTTGCAAAAATCGCAAAACCGAAATTTCGTCATCAAGTGTTGCTATTCGGCAAAATAACGTCAGCGTTACGTACGGATACGCTTGTCCTTTATAATATAAATAGATAGATCAGTACTTTAACCAAATTTCTAATTAAACGTCAATATTGGCCCAATATTTTTAGCAGCTATATTTTAACTCAATATGTCAAAATATCAACACCCGAATGTAGTTTCAATATTCCTTGCAAAATAAATACAATATTATCTTACTAAGGTAGTTATATTGCATTAATTTGTGCTTTTTCACATGTTTTACTTCTCGTGCACTGTTCAGCGATCACTGTAAACAAAGTAATGTTGGGTATTTTTTCACAACCCGTAAATATTAAAATTTAGTTCAGCTGAAAAATGCATATCACCAGGTGAAAACACATTTTTAGCAATTATAGCTCATAGACAGTACTGTAAACGAATTTCCAATTAAATGCCAGTATTGGTCCAATATATATTTTTAGTAGCTTTATTTTGACTAAATATTTCAAAATATCAGCACCCAATATTGACTCAATACTTCTAGCCAATGGATGCAATATTATCTTGCTACTGTGGTAGTTTTTATTAATTTGTGCATTTTCAATTTGGCTATTTCTCGTGAACTGTTCGATGATTGCTGTAACCAAAATAGTCACCAGTCTGATACTCAGTAAATAATACAGGTGTATATGGAACTAAATCTTGTAAATTTCTTAAATTCTCAAATATAAGAAAATAATTGTTTATATATATATATATTCCTGTTTACTTTACAATCCATAATATTCTAACATTATTTCTGGCATCATTGTAAAGCAATTTATATTTCTAAAATCGGCAACATGTAATGATTTTTTTTTTTGCAATTCATTCCCTAGTCATGGTTGAGTTTCATGCTGGTTCTTGAGGTGCAAGGTATCTTTTTTAATCTTTATGGATTTTATACTTACTGACTCTATTAAATGTTTTCTCTGTAAATTATAAGTATGGCTTCTTTCCTTTTTAATATTGTATTTTATTTTTCATTTTATGACTGGTTTGCTTCATTGTTTATGAGATGTAGTCCCAAAATCATATTTTTTAGCAATATATGGCTAATATGATGATGAAGCATCTCATTTCATTTTATTTGTGGTATTTAGGTATTTGGGTTGGGTTGGGTTGGGTTGGGTTGATTATTGACGGCCAATTATCTACACGTGGGATATAGGCCCGGGGGAGTGCCCTTCGTGGGGGTCTTTCTAAGGGAACCTAACCCGTATTTACGCATGGATAAATCCACGGCTCGAAGAAAACCACGAAAACTCCGAACGATTAGGCCGACGGGCGCGATTGGTATCGAACCCAGCACCTCCCGTCTACCAGCTTCGAGAGCACAACCTCTCAGCCACTTAGGCATTTGGGACTTGATAATTCTGTCTAAATTCCGCAAATTTCATTTCATTTCATTCATTTAATTCCATTTATTCAATTTTTATTCAATTTTTATTTAATTTCTTATTCTTTTAATATGTTTTTGTTTCCATATTAAGTGTGTTGGGGAATCTTTCATTGTCAACTAATTATTTCATACTTAATTATTATTTCATTGTTTAAGTTGGTGTTATGATAATGTTTCATTTATGGTTATATATATTTACTTAACCATGTTTTTACGTAAGCAAGATGCACGAGATTCTTTGCGTATAATCCTCTTTTCCCCTGTTTTCTTCTTTATGCCTGAAAAGTTTCAAAAAATTCCAACAAGTTTCATACAGATTTTCCATCAAACTATGAATGATGTAAACAATAAAGTTTTTCAATGTTTTTAAAAATAAATATTAAAATTTCAAACTCTATACATTCTAATGTTTTCCGCTATGCATAATAAAACTACTAAGCATCTAAAATTCCATACATTCTTTTATACATTAAATTCCCAAGATAGTAAAAAGAAAACTTTGGAGAGAAAAAAAAAGTTATTTTAAAGAAAAATGTTGGTTTTAGAATTTACTAAATAGTAATTTCCAATTTGAAAACAAAAAGTTAAATACGAATGCTTTTCTCTTTATTATTATTATTATTATTTAATTGTAATATAATAGCTATTCTTTAATATAATATAAAAGCAACATTTAAAAAAAAAATCTTGATCTTTTAACAGTTTGATAAAAATATTATCTTATTGTCTCTATATGATATTGTTCATTTTTTTTTTCAAAACTTATTTATTATTTTTCTATTAACATGATTAAACGCGTGTTCCGATTACCGGGTAATATAACTGTGATATTCCTTTTGGCTGTCCCTTAAATTTCCTGCAATTCTATTGGTCAATAAACTTATTTCCCCAATTTGTTTCTCCACTATAGATAAACTAAACTAAACTAAACTAAAACTGCGGCGATAAGATCATGGCCTGCAGTGCCCAGCCCAGCACTATTTTCTTGATCATGCGCCCTGAGGGTCTGGCTATACAGCATATATGTCCCGGTCAGCCAAACACTGGACCCGTAGTGTTTTGTCTCCAATGTGTGTGTGTGTGTGTGTGTGTGTGTGTGTGTTGGTGGGTGGGTCGTGTCTAGGAGTGCCGATTGATTCAGTCATTAATATTAACAAAATCATTTAACAACAAAAAACACAAACAAAACATAAAAATCACTTAATCACACAACCGTAGCATGCCGCTGCTCAAACCCGACTCTCTTTTGCATAGAGATTACGTCACATGACGTTTCACTGCTTTCAGACCGTTGCCACTAGCATTATGACAAAACAATAAGAATACCGTTACAGTTATAAAGCAATCTAATACAGAAAGAAATGAGTAATATAATACAGAAAGGAAGGAATAATATTTAAAGTAAAGGCTGTTTCCTACACACACATATATAAATACATGTGTGTGTATCTTATCAATATATATACCGTAATTTCCGGCGTATAATCCGCAGCTCAAAGAGTCGTTTTTCGACCCAGAAATTTTATTCAATAATTGTAGTTAAATATTTACAGCGATCTTTTAAGTTACGTTTTATAAAATAATATTTCTGGGTCGAAAAACGACTCTTTGAGCTGCGGATTATACGCCGGAAATTACGGTATATATATATATACTGATAAGTATTTTTTAATCTTATTTAATCATTTGCACTCTTTGTTTTTATGGTTAATGTCTTATGGTCTGTTATCTGTTGTTGATGAATCATGGTTTATTTAGTTATTAATTAAATAATTTATTGGATCTCTTGTTCCTTTTTCCTTTTTTTTCCCGATATATTATAAGGAGTTTAAAATTGTAATTTTTAGGCATATGCTGGCAAAATTTGATGAAATAACATATCTTTACTATGGATTATATACTTATGATGATCTTCTAAAAATTTCATAAGATATTCATATAGTATTTCATATTTGGTTTTTCATTTTATTATGTTTAATTTTTGCAGTATCCTTTCTATGGATTTTATAACATCTTATCTTTTGATTTTCACGCAAGTGACTTCATTTTAAATAAATAAGTATACATATATATGAGCAACATTTCTTTATTTCCTCCAGTTCTATTGGTCAATAAACCTATTGCTATGAAATAAACTTGTAAACTGTATTAAAAGGGGTGCTTTCGAATTAGCCGCATGCCAGGAATTAATAGTCGAAGAAATCACCAAATATTGCGCTACTTACAGCAACCTTCCTGATTCTGATCATTTCAGCGGTTTAAACGCGTAATTCGATTAGTATCTATTAAATTTGTGTTGTATTTATGTTATTTTATTTTTTATTTATTGGTGAAGTTTTAATTTCGTTAGGGGATATCCTGATTATTTACTGTACATATCTGTTAAATTTGTGTTTTAGTTATTTTTTATTTATTATTTATTTGTAAAATGTTAGTTTCGTTAAGAAATAATTCTTCCGGAAACAAACGCTGAACTATTTATATCATTTTAACTGCAAACGTGTTAATCTTTCGTAATTCTTTCTGCACACGATAGAAATAGATTAAAAAAAAATAATGTTGAAAATAATTTTAAAACCATAAAAAATCAGTAAAATGCGTTACAGTTTTCAAACAAATTGCGTTTGAAAGAATTTTTTTTTTCCTATTCGGCAGTGGAAAAATTTAAATTTTACGATGTTTAGAAGTTTTTAAAAAAATTACCTTAAAAGCGATTGATTAGGTGTTGCCACGGTCAATAATCGGACGTCAGTACTACTCACGGACATGTTTTTGCTTTATTACATACATATAATTATATTTTTGCCATAGATTATAAAATGAATAACTAATTAATATTTTTATTATTCCAACGTCTGTACTTTCTTTTTAATTCGATTTGGCACGTTAAAAATTCGTTCCCATCACGACTTACTCACAGATCACTTTCATATAATACTAATTTTATTCATAAACGTAAATTGAACACGACTTAACCAAATTATAAAAATATTCTGAGCTAAATCATGTTTCAGTTTTCTGATAGATTTTGAGCATCCTAAATGACACGTTTATCAACAAAATACGCCACATCAGATAAAAGCATGATTGATGCATCCATAATAGCTAAAATCACTGGAAAATTAAGCTCTCGGTGCATGACTGTCACTGCCCCAGAAATGTTCTTCGTTGTTAAAAGGCGGGAAAAATTACGTTTTTGTTCTTTCTTCACATATTTTGTTCCGTGCAGTTAGATTCGTTAACGACTTTTTTAAACAACCGGCTTCTTCAGAGAAGCATCAATCCTTTTTCTCATGTTGCGTATTTATTTCGTGTTCTACCATTAAGAGAAGGAATTGGAGAAATTTATCATTTCTCTTGTGTCAATTCTCATTGACAAATCTCTGCATTCATTTCCTGAAAAAAATATTTTATTCATTCCGAATTTTGAAACCAATATGTTTATGCCATTCTTCTTCCGCATCTTTTTGATGTAATAAGAGAGAAAATGACGTTACTCTTACGACAGATGAGTAATTTTCTGATGAATGGTTGTGATTTATGTCAGATATGATTTATCGCGTTCATGGTAAAACATGCTATATCCAGGGATTGAAGAAGTTTCGATTTGTTGCAGTTAAATGACGTTTCGAAAAATAAGTTTTTTCAACTTTGACAATAAAATTCAGACAAATGTATCTAGTCGTATTTGAAATGTATTGTTCTAAACAATTTCATTTATGAGCATTCAACGTTTTTAAAAGGCTACCGCCTCATGGAAAAAAAAATCTGCATTACGAACCAGATTATGAGTATTGTATAGTCCAGATAATGAGAAAATAGCACTATTTCCAAAAATAGTAATATGTAAATTTAGTGTTGATACAAGTGTTGCTATTTTTTTAATTAAATAAATATTAGTAAATTAAGTGTTGCTATTAGTGTTGCACTAATGCCTTTTTTCGATAGCGGAAAATTTTTTTAATGCATTTTTTAATCCGGAAACAAATTTTATAAAGACGCCAATTATGCCTATTATAACGTAACATATTTGCAACCAATTTTAGTGTTGATGATTTTGAAATATGTGATAGATTAGATAGTACAGATAACGAAACTGCTAGTCAGCTGGCGGAGCAGCGGGAGGTGTTGCCATAGCAACATAGTATTGCCGCCTGTAATGTGAAATGGCTATTATTACTAATTCTATTAATGATGACTCTCTGCAAGTCGAGGTAATATCTGTAATCGGGTAGTCATTATTATCACATTACTAAAAAAACAGTGTCTGTCAGTACAGTGATTGTTCGATGTTGCTGTGGCAACATCCCCTGCTGGTGCGCCAGCTGACTGGCAGTTTTGTTATCTGTAACGTCTAATCCATCATATTATATAAAATCATTGACGCTAAAATTCGTTGCAAAAGTGTAACGCTGCCTTCCAAACTATTATAGGAAATCACAATCCTTCAAACTTAAGTGTTCTTACTAAAAATTGGACACTTTGAATATGTAGGATTCTACAGCTTAAATATATAATTATTGAGCTTTAGTTGAATCGGTATATTTTTCAAATACAAAGTAATCCGTGCGCTCATCTGGAGCGCATAGGAAGGGAAAACTCCAAAGGATCGCTAACGAAAGTTTTGAATCGGATTTTTCTTTTATTAGTATTTGTTTCAAAAGATGTATTTTAGAAGCCAAGATGGAAAGGAATACCCTATTATGAAAAGCGTCCAGGTACCCTAATTATGAAAAATGAATTCTGTTGTCACATTAATGGGGCAATATGTATCTTTTAAAATAAAAATCAAACGCATTAGTTAGTTTTAGCCAACCTGGTGCGTAAATAAAATCGGCCCAAAAGGCTGTTTTTTATACTTTATTTTTATACTATTTGATAAATTTGATATATTTTTCATATTTACTATAGTGAGATATTAAAAAGTAAGTACAAAAAGAATCGCATGTACTTTTTTATAAATTTGTCTCGTGTTCATTTATGTATGTGGTTATAATTACACGCACCATAACCCATAGCAACAGGCGTACAGCACTTTCACATGTCCAACGGCATGGTAACAAGCAGAGTAAGTATTTTATTGTAGAACGTAGATGCCTAGCCCAGATTGAAATGCAAGACGTTCAAAATCTATTACTCTGAGCGTGAGAAGTGAGTTCTAAAAAAAGGCAGAGTATATTGAGATTTGGGCTAGTGAAGACGGATCTTCGAGCAAACACTGAGAAAAATGACACTTTCAAATCTGAGTAATCAAATCGATGTTTCAAATCGATGTTTTCATTTTGTTATGAAACTTTTTGTTTCAAATACCCAATGCTTTCAATTCTGAAATACCAGAAATACTCAGAATATTGAAACATGAACAAACTCAAAACTGAGCACATAGAGGTCAGTTCATACTCATTTTTGGAACATGGACATACACAAAAATGATTAGAATCGGTTCAAACTCATTTTTGAAACATGGAAATACTCAAAAATGAGCACGTAGGAATCGGTTCAAACTCATTTCTGAAACATGGAACTACTCAAAAATGAGTGCATGATGTTTTATTCTTGAGTGTGTGTATGTTTTCAGAAATGAGTATATACATGTTTCTAACTTGAGTAATTTTGATTCGGAGCCATTTTGACTATGCGGCATACTCATATTTGAGTATTTTTTGCTCCGCTTTGAAAATGTCGTTTTTAGAGTGAACGGCCGAAGTGAACGGCCCAACAACGAAGACTGCTAAGTGTAGTAATGATGGATGCTCTAAATCCCCCTTCTTTTAAATCCTATACATAACTTCTAAATGTCCCATTATTTCATGTAATTGTTAACCTAGACATTAAATAATCTGTATAAGCCAACAAGAGTATTCACTGAGTTTTCCCATTATTACACATTATTATATTTATTAATATGACTCTCTTGCAGGCCGAATGTGAATCACCGAGATCATCTCACACTCGTTCTTATGGCAAGAAAAGAAGGAAAAGATCTGCCTCCTCTGCTCAGTTCATGGACCTGCTCCCAGGCGATGTTGTAACTGATGTGACTATGGAGAGTCCGCTTTTCCTTGTTACTAATCTGAAACCAACTTCTGAAAGCGATGTACCTTCCCCAGGATCCAAATGGAACCAACAACAGTTTCAATCAAAAGATAATTCTGAAGGTATAAATAGTTCAACTTGGTTCTGTTTTTTGTTTAAAGGTTGCCTTGAAAATTAGTGGAAAACTATTGCTAACCTAATTATAAAAAATAAAAATAAATAAATAAACTGATCATAATGTCTTTCTAATGTTTTCTGTTGATTTTTTATCAAGATATTTCCACTTTAGATATTCTCTTTAGCTTGTCAATCGATAATTTAGTAGTAAGATAATATTTTTTAGGCTCACATGTTCGAAATTATGCATTGAATAGTGGCGAACAGACTTTTTCAGTTCTTCGCTGTTTTGAATTTTTTGCGCGAATTTTTAAAGAAAAGAAACTGGAACAATTAAGGCTTTTTAAAACTAAATCAAATGGTCTCTACAGAGTAAATAGGGTGCTGTACTGCAAGTAGTTATCTGGTATCAAACAAAAGTACATTATGCTCTTCTTTTTATAATTGTAAAATACTTTTGTTGATGAAAAATACCTAATCATATCAAATAATAAAAAAAAGTTTTGCTGTTTATATTTAGCCCAAAATAAGTTATATACCATATCTTTAACTACGTTCACGTTTCTATTCTAAAGATATTTTCATTTAAATGTCTTCTTTTAGTGTATTTCCTGCAGGAAAAGGTTGTTTTAAAGTTTTAGAATTTGATAGTTTCAGGGAAAGAGCGTTTTTCGCCCTTCTTGCTTACCATCTATTTATTTTCTCTACTGTGTAACTATGATTGAGATATTTATTTCCATGATTTTTTTACATTTCTTCTTTTATTTTCTTATATTTTAGTGTGTGTTGAACAATATATATATATATATATATATATATATTCAATTAATCACTACCGAATAAATTGTTATCTTGTTCTTTTGAAGCAAAAAAGATAATAAAAAAAAACTACTTTTGCTTTCGTGAATAATTGTCACATCCATAGCAGTCTATCATAAGTGATTTAGCTTTTCTGATAGAATTTCGGTATATTAATTTTTTTAAAGTTACAAAACAAAATGATATTAAAAAAAGTTATAAAACAAAATGAGATTTCTGATGTCAAAAAATCACTGAGCTCTCAACACAAAATAAATTTTTTCGTTTAATCGATTTCGTGAATTTTCCTCAAATGAAAATTTATGCAATCTTCTTACTGCATCAAGATCATGTTGCTATTAATCATAACAACCGAAGGATAAAAACTTCAAGCCAGATCTCAGTATGTACGGAATGGCATAATGAAATCTCCCTTACATGTTTTTTTTTTTTTTTTTACATTCATCATTTATTTCAGTTGAAAAATCCCCGATAAAATAAATGAATGCTAAAATTCAATAAAACGAAAATTTTTATAATCTCATCGCGTATAAGTTTAAGCGAGCATATCTAATTTAGTTGCAATTTGACTCAACATCGTGTCATAATTTCAATATTACATGTCTAATTCTCTTTAAATCGAAGCTTTATTTAGTGACGTTACACACCGCTTGACTGATGCCATCCCAGGAATGAAATCTTTCTTTTTTTATCCTCTAAGGCGTAAGACAAAACTGCCTGTGAATGGATCACTCTTTATGCTCGGATTGCGCCTAATTGTCTGAAGACGTTTCTAGCATCGTCTGCCAATTAAAACGTCTTTTCTACTGTTGCCACCATCCAACAAATTACTATTCACAATGGACACTGTTAATGAGCTGTAGATTAAGACTTTGGTTATTTTTTTTCTGACGAAGATATCTCAGTAGAACACGTTTGATGTGCTTAGATTTTTCTCTTGTTTATCATCACTGACCGAGTATTCATTTTCTTTTGTCTGATAGATTTTTTCATTCACTTTCACTTGTACTGTTTATTCGATTTATATAAGAACAATAGTTCACATCTCTTTACAGACATTCTGTGTTCAGGATTAACGTAATGGAAAAACCAATTAAAACTTTTCCTTTCGATTCACGGCATCATTCACTAACTTATGAACAGGATGTTATAGTATTGTTCTATACATTTTTCGCCTACTAGCATAGATAACCATTTCACCATTCTTACTTAAAGTATTAGTTTTTTATAAACTAATATGTACATCTAAATCTTTCTAGCGTTTATGAACGCCCCATTATTCTCTTAACTAAACTAAACAATGCAGAACAAGATATAATCCGTTTCAATTACTGTTTGCGCGCATTGGGTTTACCATGATTTGTTTGAACCAATATCTCACTGTGGACTTTGTGCTTCGTGCGTGCATATTATTAAAGAGCTTTCATTGGAAAATACCCGTCTTTTATTCAGTATCTCGTTAGCTATTCAGGATTTAGATGACCATGAAGGTTGATGATCTAATCGGTTAAGAGCAAACACCGTATGAAAGATGAACTAAAGTTCAAGGTCTCTGTCGTAGAGAATGTGAATTTATGCTATTTACAAGGCTCCCAAATGGTCCGCCAACTGAATACTAATTTTGTTTTCCAGAAAATTTCATTTTAGGTTTTTACAACATTTCCGCAAAAATTTATCTCCGAAGGTGGTTTCTGCAAAATTTGCAAGAAAAATCTAAAAATAAATTTTTTCTAAAAAGATACCGGCATTCAAAAAGCGGACCATTTGAGAGCCCTGTATTTAGTGTTACATTTTTAGGAATATCATGCGATTATACCTTCAAAAATGAAAACCTGTTTAATAAAGGATTTTACTCTGGTCACTTGCAATTTTTTTCAGCTTTTATTGTGATTTAAGTTCAAGTATAGGGTGGCCAGTAACATCCTTTCTCACTCTCTTAATTTTGAAACTGACAGTTAGTTTCACGAAAATGGTGTCTAAGTATAGTTAAATAGCTATGCCCAATTCTATAAAACTACTTGTAGTGATTCCTAGCAGCAAAGCTTGCCGACATCGAAAACTATAAGATACGAAACACAAGATCTCTCTCTGACTCTAAATGTACTTAGTGTTACATTTTTAGGAATATCATACGGTTATACCTTCAAAGATGAAAACCTGTTTAATAAAGGATTTTACTCTGGTCACTTGCAATTTTTTGTCAGCTTATATTGTATTTTGTGTTTAAATACAGGGTGGCCAGTAACATCCTTCCTCACTCTCTTAATTTTGAAACTGACAGTTAGTTTCACGAAAATAGTGTCTAAGTATAGTAAAAAAGCTATGCCCAATTCTATAAAACTGCTTGTAGTGATTCCTAGCGGCAAAGCTTGCCGACATAGAAAACTATAAGATAACCACAAGCTCTCTCTGACCCTATACGTACTTATTATAAAAGAGCTTTCATTGGAAAATACTCGTCTACTATTCATCTTGATAGCTATTCATGATTTAAATAGATGCCTATGAAGGTTGACGGTCGAATCGGTTAAGAACACTTTTTGAAGTATGAACTAAAGTTCAAGGTCTCCACTGTCGGCTGTCAAAGAGAAAGTGAATTTATTACAGTCAATGGTACATTTTTTAGTAAGATTTCTAAAAGCATTACTTCAAGTAAATTGTTTGTTTTAGATTACAGTATTTTCATAATGATAAATTACGCAATAATTTAAATAAAATTCATTTCTTCTTCTTTTCCACTACCGGTTTATAATATATTTTCCAACTAAAAACCAAAACTTGTTTCTATTAGTATTGGGCTTTCAAGTTCTTCTATCCTTTTTTTTTTCTTTCAAGAGGTTCTTTTATGAACTAATTTTTACACCTAAATGTTTCTAAGCTTTGCAAAAACCCTTTTATTCTCTAAACTAAACTAAACAATACAGAACATGATATAATCCGTACCAATTACTGTTTGCACAGTGAGTTTACCATGAGTTGTTTAATCCAATGATGTGTTTTGTTCTCTATATGTAATTATTATTATAGAATTTTCATTGATTTTGAATCTTGTTAGATATTTATGATTTAGATGACCATGAACATTGATCATAGAACACCGTATGAAATGTAAACGAAATTTCAAGATTTCCGCCCTCGCCTGTCGAAGAGAAAGTGAATTTATTACCTTCGGTGTTACATTTTTTATTTCATGAAACATTACTTAAAGATCTTTGTTTTATATTGCAGTCTTTTCTTAATGATGAATTATCTTAAAATTATCTACTTCAGAAGATGTGTTTAAAGCTTCTTTTTCTTTTTTCCACACCTTCAAATACTGATTTTTGACCTATTTGATATTTTCTATCTAAAAACTTTTTTTCCTTCAATCATGTATCATCAGATTTTATTTAATCAATGTTTCTGTTTCAAATAGATATAGGAATTCATAATAATGAGTAATGATAATATTTTATGCAATGTTCGCATAACAGAATCGGTTACAACTGAAAATTTTTACAATATACATATTTCGCATAATTAAATTGTATTTATGAAATCATTCGAATAACTAACATTGTTTGCCTAGATAACCGTTTTAGATTACTCTTCCGTATAAAATTTTTTTTATAAGCTAATATGTACGTCTAAATCTTTCTAAATATTTCAAACACCCTGGTGTTCTCCTTAAACTAAACAATACTGAACATAGGCGTACACGGTACTTTTGATAAGGGGAGTGAAAACTAGCCATATTTTGCCATATTTAGACTACTTTGCCCAAATTCTTACTTTTACAAAGATTTAGAGGAAGCATCACCTCCTCCCTTCTTCACCTCCCTATATAGATGCTAATACACAGATGCTGTTATAATGCCCATAATATAGAACATAATACTAGTATAATCAGTTTCAATTACTGCTTGCAAAATGGGTTTGCTTTTATTTGTTTGAACCAACAGCTCACTTTATTTTCTGTTCTCCTTATTTACTTATTATTAAAGAGCATTGCAAAATGCATGATATAATCCGTTCTGAAAAATTTTACAAGACACGTATTTCTCATAACTAAATTGCGCTTACATACAGTATGTTCCAAAAATGACCAATGGATTTTAAAAGTAAAAAAAAAAGGGAACGCTATAGAAATGTGTCGTTTGCGACCTTATATTTCTGAAACCAGGGAATTGTATCCCACCAATTTGCAAATTTAGTTAACAATTTCGCCTAAAGATGGCGCTTCAGGTATGCGAATCCGTCACATCTTCATTCGGTATTTTGCTATGCAATCTGTTAGTGAGTGTTTTTGAAAGAGTATACACTATTGAAAATGGTTTATTCGTTGGTAAAGCTGATATTTCTTGTTTTAGAGTATCACCACCTGGAACACAGCGCCACCTTTTGGCGAAAACGTTAATTAAATTTGCAAATTGGTGTGGTGGGATAAAATTTCATTTGTTTCCCAAACATAAGGCCGCAATCTAGGCAACGATACATTTCAATCGCATTCTGTTTTTTGACTTTTAAAATCTTCAGTCATTTTTGGGACACACTGTAAAATCCCTTAAATACTTAACGTTGTTTGCATACTAGCATAGTAAATAACCATTTCAGATTGTTTTTTTCACAAGAAACTTTTTTTAAACTATGTGGATTTAAATCTTTCTAAACTTTACAAACACCTTGCTATTTTCCTTACATTAAACAATGCAGAGCATTGCAAAATCCATTTCATTATTAGCGGGTTTCCATTGGAAAATGTCCGTCTGTTGTTCTTAATTTCGTTAACTATTCATGAATTAGATGATCGTGAAAGTTAATTAAACCGTTTTAAGAACACCGTATGGATTAAGAACTAAAGTTCAAGATATTGGTCGGCAGCTGTCGAAGAAAATGCGAATTTATTGTATTCAGTATTACATTTTTTAGTTAGAACCTCATAAAACATCAGTTTGAGAAATTTGTGTTTTAAATTATAGAATTTTTCTATTGATAAGTTACGTAACAATTTAAATAAAACTCATTTCCCTTTTTTCCCTTCTTCCAACACCGGTTTTTAATAAATGTTTCATATAAAAACAAAAAAAAATATTTTTTTTTACTAGAAGAGCGCTTTCTGCTACCATATATAACCATTTTAAGTTGTTCTGTCAAGAGGTACTTCGTACAAACTAATATACATCTAAAAAATGCTTAATTTCTACCAAAAAATGTACCATTACCCTAGTATTCTGCAGTACCAACAAAGGTAGCACCCCCCCCCCCCCCCTGTCCCCATATAAAACATTTTTCTTTCTTCAGCAAAGGAAAATTCAAGTTTATTTTAAATATATCTATATGGACATATATGTGTATATAATAAAATCTAATGAAAAATATTTTGCAAAAACATTTATAATCAGAAGTGGAGAATTTTCGAAAAAATATTACTTGAACGTACGCCAGGAATTGTTATTACTATTATTATTATCATCAACAACCAGCTAAACACAACATACAGTGGCTTCGGTGATCTTCGGTTTACCGCATTTATGAGCTCCAGTGGCCTCCAACTATTATTTAAATACTCTCTGAAAATAAAGAAGTACCGGAGCTTAGCTCCAGTGAGCTACGGCGCAATTTAACATACTGGATCTAAATATTTCTAAACTTTACGAAACCTTGTTATCTCTTTACACTAAACAAAGCAGAACATGATATAATCCTTTTCAATTAACTATTTGCACAGTGGGTTTATCACGATTTGTTTGAACAAATAGCTCTGTTCTCCATATGTTCATATTATTATAGGGCTTCCATTAGAAAATACCCGCCTATTATTCTTTATCTTGTTTGCTATTCATGATTTAGATAACCAGAGAAGTTTATGATCCGATCGGCTAAGAACACTGTATATATTTTAACTAAAGTTCAAGGTCTCCGTCTTCAGCTGTCGAAAAGAAAGTGAACTTATTATATTGAATAATACATTTTTTAGCTAGATCTCATAAAACATTACCGGAGAACATTTTAATTTTGATTACAGTCTTTTCTTAATAGGATAAGTTATACAAAAAATAATTTAAAGGAAATTTCTTTTCCTCTCTTCTTTCAAGCCGTCATTTTGATCATATTTTGTATTAAAAAAAAAAAAATTTTTTTTAACATTTTATAGTTAAACTTATTTCAATTAATCAATACAGGAAATATGTCAAAATGGAACCTGCTTACAACGGAATTCTACCTTAAACGATAAATTCCAATTGCCTTGGCGAAACAAATACCATATAACTGCAAAGGCAGAAACTTTGTTTAAAAATAAATTTTTCTCCGGTCACTTTCTATTCTTTTTAGCAGGTTTTACTGTATTTTAACTTCAAATACAGGGTGTCCAGTCAAATCCTTTCGCACTCTCTTGATTCTTGTACGCCGAGAGTTATAGTCATAAAAATGGAGTCTAACTATAATAAAGGATTTTCAAGTGTTTATGTGTCTAACAGTCTAACTGTAGAAAACGAGAATATCCGAGTAATATTTCTTTTCATTGCTCCGCCTTTGAGTGTTGTCATATTACATATGTTGCATTATTTAATATAAAACATGTATAATATTTATATATTTATCTTTTACAAAACAATGTACTAAATATATAATATATAAATGAATAGATAAAAATCATTACTATTATTGTATACTTTCCTTTTTAATAAAAACATAATTAGAAAAGATATATCGCTTGGAATGATACATCATAAGGGAGTAACATAGCCTTTAGCGGAGCTTTATCTCAAGTTCATATTAAATATTGGTTTTATATTACAATATTACTTAAACTATTGTATTTTTCAATCTTGCTAAATTTGTTAAGATTCATTATATTTAAAACACACACAGATACTCATCAGCGTACAAATATATAATCAAAATTTAAATTAAAAAACACATTTAAAATGTACCCTACGTTTCTATCTTTCTTTTCAAAGCCAGCTTCAGGGGTTTCTTGACCTTCTTTTCAGAGCTCAGTGTGGATACACCAAGAAATCAGTTGCCTTAAGAGAGTTAAGGCCCTAATATAAGAGAATCAATAGAGATTAGTTTAAGGAAAGATGGGGTTTGCAATGATAATGTTTCATTTCAAGTTTCTGACGTTTGAATTAACAGTTTAAGGGTGTCACATTTGTGAAATTAAATTCAGTTTTATTTTCCCGACCTAAATATTGATGTTATACTAGCAGATGGCGCCACCCTCTCTGATGCAAACGTGTTTATTAATGTTTGTACTTTTATGTGGAAATGTTTATTCATTCAAACAACTGACTTCTTGGTGTATCCACACTGAGCTCTGAAAAGAAGGCCAAGAAGGCTTTGCAGAGAAAGATCGAAACGTACATTTCAAATGTGTTTTTAAATTTAAATTTTGATTTTATACATTTGTACGCTGATGAGTATCTATGTGTGTTTTAAATATTAAATTTGACAGCGTAAGTCCAAGTATTTATTGATTCGTTATCATTTCAATAAATCTGTACTCAAATTTATTTATTTTTTTTTCTTTTCAGATCAAATTCGCATCATGGCAAAATCCAGAGGTTTATGCGTCTCCTTGTCCACATTATACATCATCGGAGCAATTGTTTTCATGGTCCAAATAATAATCGTGAGCGTCTGCGGTTTCTTCTTCTTTTACAAAGGTGAAACAAGTGACAGAGATAAAAGTCACAATCCTCCAAAAAGCTGGCCATCGATTTCAAGTCACAGAAAACTTGTATGTTCCCATTCTTAAATCGAACGAGTAGAACAAAAGTGAACAAAGGATTGATGAAATATCTAATCAAGATTTATTCATGCATGTTTTTATGCGATTTTTTTTCCCTTGCATAAATTGTCTGGTATTACTTTCTTTAATGAGTTCCTTTGAAGAAACTATTGCCATTTTCTTTTGTTTAATGATACATTGTAAAATTGATCGTTTTTTACTTCTTCTTCTTTCTGGAAAAAAAAGTTCTTGTTGAATTTTGATGATTTTTCTTTTGTTTCCTGGGTTTGTGATTTATGTCAGACTGATTAGACTGATAATTGCTCAAAAATGTTTTATTTCTTTTCTTTTTAGTTTTCGTTTTCTGGCTTGAGTGTATTATTTTATTTAAAATAAATGGAGTTACGTAATATTAATCAAATAATGTAATATTTTGAAACATCAACTGTTAAATGTAAAAATAGTGCAAATCAAAATTATGAATTTTAACTATTAGGGGTAAAAGTTGGTATAATGCTTGATTCAGAATAGAAAAGGTAAAAATTGTGAATATTGGCCTGCACCATTTTCAATGAAAGTAAAGTTTTCGGTTTATGAATTAAAATCAAATGATAAAAAGACATACACTATTTCTACATCTAACATTTTATATAGTGATATCATGTATCGTGTATGTCGGCTAAGAAATGTCCCTGTATACGGATTTTTAGGCTAACGAAAATTTTTATCCCCTGTTTTTGGCTAAAGAATGTTTTATTGGATGCACGCGCAAACATAACGCAGCCGCGTGCCAGTTTTACTGGACTGGAAATCAAGTTTCGGTTAACGAAGATTTCAGCTAACTAATGCAATTCCAGAATGAATAGCCGAGATATCAGAGTATACTAACTGAATTGTTTTTATGGAGTAACGTAATATTAATCAAATAATATAACATTTTGAAATATCAGCCGATGAATGTAAAAATAGTGTAAGTCAAAATTATGAATTTTCAAGCACAATGGGTAAAAGTTGGTGTTCAAAAACGAAAAGGTAAATTATGAATATTGGCCTGAACCTTACCTTCAATGAAGGTAAGGTTTTCTGTTTAAAAATGAAATCAAACGAAAAAAAAAA
This sequence comes from Maratus michaelseni, assembly GCA_963931845.1. NCBI lineage: Eukaryota > Metazoa > Arthropoda > Arachnida > Araneae > Salticidae > Maratus > Maratus michaelseni. The sequence goes on along the minus strand of OZ007595.1, from coordinate 156,679,923 downwards.
CATACACTATTTCTACATCTAACAGTTCATGTAAATATATCATGTATAGTGATATCATGCCTGGTGATATCATGTATAGTGATATCTTGGCTAAGAAATGATCCTGCTTACGAATTTCTTGGCTAACGAAGATTTTTTTCGCTGTTTTTGGACACGGCTAACGAAGATTTTATTGGATGCTTGCGCAAACCTAACATTTTTCTTGAACTGGAAATCACGTTTCGGTTAACGAAGGTTTTAGCTAACGAGTGTGATTCCTGAACAAATTGTCTTCGTTAGCCGGGATATCATAGTATACTAAACTGACACTTTAAACTGAAACTTTTTTTCATGTAAGTTGGATGTTTATGTACTTTCTGAAACTTGGTTTGTGTAAAAATATCATTCGTGAAGGGTACATTTTGGAAGGACTGATTTTAATTTTCCTCATTTTTTGATAAACTTGAATAAGCACTTGATGTAGCAATATGCAAGTTTGGAAAAACATACACTTGCTTGATGAAATATGTAAAATATGTAGTCGTATGAAATTAGAAAGATATCTGTACTTTTGTAAAATTCAACAAAATCTGTCACAAAAGTTGCAACCATAATGTTGTCTCATCATTCTTGCCAGAATCATGTTCGTCATAAGTGTTTTATTTAGAAAAATGGCACAAAGTCTACGTAATCAAGAAAACTGTGTTATGTGTTATAAAAAAATAAAAAAAGAAAGAAACACCTTTAGTCCCCAAGTTAGATTGATTCTTTATTTATGAAAATATTTTTCCTTGGAATGAAGTTTAATTTGAACCCTTTTTATTTTTTATTAACATGCTAAAATATGTTACCAATGATTTTTTTTTTTTTTTTTTATCTTCTTTGGAATAACAAGGTTCTAACTGGCAAAAGCAAGTAAAATGAGAACATTATCGATTGAGTTACCTTAGTCTCGTCTACAATGTGAGCTTGCGCACAACATTAATTCTAACGAATATTTCGAGCAGAGGCGCATACAACACACTTCAGCCCAGGAGATAAAGTTTTCTAGAAGCCCTGATATATGTATTCGTATAAAAAGGGGGGCGGGGTTAAAAGGTATTAATATTTATTAAATTTACTATTTTTATAATAAATTCATTTTTAATTAATTGTAATAAAAACTTATTTTTTAATTAAGAAATTTCTAGTATTATTTGTATTTATTTTCGTTTTTAAAACGAATTAACGTTTAGTTAATAATTATGTACAGTTCGTGATTTCTATGCAAAATGCTACTTAGATAATAACAAGTACTTAGATAATGTTTGTTTTGTAATGTTTCTTACTACTTCGATAATGTTTGTTTAATGAGCTATATTTTACATAAAAGTAAATGATATGTAATTATCATCCGAACTTAGAGATATTACATGGTGCGTTACATTTTTTGCATGGAATATAAATGGCCTATATCAACCGCGAATCTTGAAATAGACTATTTTAAATTGGAATAAATTTATAAATTTGTAATTTTGAGTGTGTTTTTTCGTTCTTATTCTACACGAAAGTATGACTTAAACTTTGAAAGTTCCGAAAAGCATATTCTTCCCATAAACTTATATAAAACTTATAGCAGTGGGGCGAGTTTTCATTAATGTCCCTGGGAATTTCTTTTTTCATATCCCCTCCTCTATGCGCCACTGATTTCTAGAGTTAGTGAATTTAACAAGTGTCTAAATACATTATTGTCTATGGAGAAGCAGGGCCCGCTAAGCGTTTTTAGGAACAGGGACACACATTCACCACTATTTCAGAATAATAATTTTTGCCTTATTTACGACAGAAAGTCTGCGTTAAATAAAGCGTCAATTTCGATTTGGAAATAGGGGGGTAGTCTCTGATCGCGCAACTTATACCGCGTACCTGTAACAGCAATCATGCTCTAAAGAAAAATGAAAGTTTCATCTTCTGAAAGGTGTGGTCAAAGCAGTTAGAACTTAGTACCTCGTTATTCCAAGACAAAGATTTTTTTTTTCCTCGCAGAAACCTTGACGTATTTTTCTTTCTTTTTTTTTTTTTTTTTTTTTTTTTTTTAATATGAAATGTCAAAGTTTCTGAAGGGTTTTTTTACATTAACATTACATACTAGGTATTTGGCTAAATTTTTATTCCAATATTTAATGGTTAATTAAGTGCCATTTGTCTGTAACCCTCTTTCTACATGTTAATACTTCAATAAAAACATTCGTTTTTTAACCTATTATATTGGATAATTATCCAATATATATAATTATTGTTCCCCCTTTTTTTCAGAACATTAGTGAACGTTGGCAGCTATTTTATGATTCATTTGTAAATAATTATTGAAGGCATTTTAATTTTACTATTTTGTAACTTTGTTTTACGTCCGGTGTTCAACTAGGCTTGTAATTTATTCCTTTATATTTATTCAAGAGCTTGTTTCGAAGAGATGTTTAGCTTCTTTTGATCTATAACGCTTTGATAAGAATTTTTTCTTTATCTACGATGAATCTGGAAAAAAAATTACAATAAAGAATTTAAAAAAAAAAATTAATAGCATTCGTTAACCTAAACCTGAGTAAAGCTTTATTTATTTATTTAATTTAAATAATTAATTAATTTTGTTATTAATTTTGTATATTAAAACATATTAAACCTAGAGGATAATTATAATTGCTTTAATATGTTCTGAGGTATCATTACACTAAATAACTCTTACTGAAAAGTCAATTCTTTTATTTTTATAAGCATCATGATTTCAGTTTTTCTGTCAATTTCTTACAAATAATATATGAAATAATTGTGCAAGATAATTACTGTAATAGTTCTATTACTGTAATAGTTCTATTATATTACGCTAAGAGCGTTTAAACAATTGGTTTAAAAATGCTTGCTTTAAATTAAGTTTTGTTTTAATATTCGAATATGTTTGATTTTTTATTATTGTTGATTTTGGATGTGATTTTCATAGAATGGGAGGAATCCTATGGATCCGAAATAAATCAACTAGTTTTAAATAACTTTCTTTGTTAGGTCGTTTATAAACAAATTGAAATTGCAATAATAATAATTGTTGGCATAAATGTATTGTGTATATTTTATAAATAATACTATCATTCTTTTAACTCATACTGGTGTTGTTTTAACTGAAGGAAATTGAGTGTAAAACTTTAAGTTACAGCGATATTGCCTGTCATTGAAATTCCAGTAATATCAAGTAATTATTATTTTTATACATGTCTCATACTATATTCAGCACAGAATAAGGATTGTTATTTATAAAATGTCAAAAAGAAAATACATTTAGGACGATTAACATAATGCGTAGGTGCCAATTTGATGAATGCATAGGTGCCAACAATTACGGATTCACCGTGATTGTTAGAATTTGGGTCTTACAAAATAAAAGTATGTTCGCAGTTATGCTCTAAATCTGTTATCTTACATTTTTAACAAAATTACTCAAAAGTCTGAAAGCGATGAATGCAAATCAAGTTTTTATTATTGAAAGAAATGTCAGAGAAAAAAAAATGATGATTTATCCTTTTCTATAACTATTTAAATAATGCAAATTTTTAATTATTAAACTTATATATTATTTATTTAAATCAACTGTTAAATATATTTATTTTATGAAAGAAAAATGTATGGCTATTTAATATTTTCCGGCAGTGCTATAATCAAAACATGCATCTCTCAAATTTTACCTAATGCAGCTGCAAACTTTTTAAATATACATAAAATAAAGTGTCATGCGATTTCGCCTGACATCTTCTGCTCTGCTTCAAAATGTAAAATCCATTTTTAGTTTGGCAGAACTGTCTGGTACACCGTTTGACACAACTGTCTGTTATAACGCTCTACTTCAAAATTTAAAACCCATTTTTAGTTTGACAGAACAGTCTGGTACATCGAATGCTGTGCTTATGCAGATTAGATTACGCCGCACTTCACAAAACTGGAGGAAAACTTTGAATAAAGACAGAATAAATATAATGAAACGATTTTACATAGAAAAGTTCATGTATAATTCATATACCTATGGGCACTTATGTTTGGAGAAAAGTACATTCATATCGATTATTGCATTGTAAAGGAATTTCGGGAGAAAATTTAGCACTTAAAGAATGTATTATAGATATATTTGCCATTCTAGATCAATAGACTTCAATTTATATACGGTTAAAAGATTGAACATATTTTCTTTTCTATAGCATCTGTATTTTCATATGAAGCCGTCTAGATGTGCATAATATCTAAAAAAAGAAATCTTCAGAAATTGCTTCTAGATAAACTGGCATATCACTTAAATTACAAATGTTAATATATATCGACTCTATTCATTTCAGATTTTCAGATGTAGTTCAATTTGCATATTTTATTATTGTTCCACTGAACGAATTTCAATAATGTTATGGGATTTTAATTATTTAAAAATCAGAAAGATGTTAGTGATAATTGGTAGTTTAAAATGATTTAATAATTTAAAAGTTAATATAGGAAATGTGTTGAGTTTATTACCGATACGTTTCTTTATTCTTGTATTGGTACTATTAGCTGTATTTTAAATTTACTTATAAGACAATAATTAAACTTTATGCTGTTGAAGTTAAACATTTAAATTATTTATGGTCTAAATTCAATCTGGAGACTTAATTTATTTATTTAAAATTACATCAAATAACATTCATTTAAAAATTATTTTAAAATCTGATACAATTTAAATTATCCCTTTTTTTAAATTGGATTAAATGTTTCTTCGTGGTTTTATCTTCTGATTGCTTGACTAGACAATCATTGGTATATTTGTCCTTAAATATTGTAGAAAATAATTCTAAATATATTTTTAAGCATTTTTTAAAAGGAAGAACATTCCTTTTGCGTTTATGCCCTTATGCGTATTTACATTGCATAGAAAATTTGCAATTTCTAACAAATTATTTTAAAATTTAAATATGAAAATAAAAATTCTTATATGAAGAATGAAAGATATAAACCTTTCATTTTTTTTATGTCGCTAAATTTAATTTATTAATTCTACGTGAATGTTAAATATTAACATGTTAAAAATTAGATTAAAATAAGTTTACCAGTAAATTTTAAATAAACATAGTTTTAATGAATAATGCATAATTGTAGCAATTTCTGAAATGATTGTTTTGGAAACTGAAAAAAATTAAGCCGAAATACAAATTTAATTCATTTTTATATAATTTTAAAGAGAAAATTTTAATATTTCATTACATGGATAATTCTCTTAAATTAAATACATAAAATATATAAAATATTATCTTTTAAGAAAAGTTTCAACTACTTTATTTGAATCCAATTTTGTTTAATTTAATTTCTCAGCAACACTTTTCTTTCATAATTAGCAATTTATTTACAATTTACCCGTAATTTCGTTGAAATGCAGCGTGAGATTCTTGCAAATGATTTTCAGGATCAGCTAATTTATTTTCTGAGAACATATATATTGAAAAAATATGTTATCGGTAACTTGCATATATAAGAGTAAAACACGCCATACATCAGATTCTTACAATTATTACTCACTATTCAAACAATTCTTATGTAGTTATACATAATTATTTACCATCAAATGCTTACTGTCAGCAACAGTTTTTTTATCTAGCAAAATCATTACTAATTACATTAATTAATTGCCTTTATTTCCAACATTAATTGTTTCTTTGTCCTGACTAGCAAACAATCACAAACATTATTAAATTAAATCCTGTAACAATAAAGGTCATACACGTTCTTTCCTTATTTATTAGTTTCCATAATTAAGCGAATAATTAGCCGAATCCCAATCGATCAGCTAAGTACCAATTATATTCAAAATACAAGTAGCTACATAACTTCAAATTTTTGCATCCGAATACTTGATATTGATTTTAATTACTTGTGTTGCAAATGCACGTAACTGTAATTGGAGGCAATTTCTGCTAATCTAATCTAGCAGTTTTATTTATGAATTAATTTTTATCGAAGCGTTATTGTGAAAGAATAAAAGTTAGAATAGCAGTTGTATTGTGGTATAAAGAAGAGTTATTTTCGGGTATTTCTCTTTTCGTTAATTTGCTAATGGTTGTAATTAGAGCTCTTTGTTTCTTTGGGTAATTTTTGTGGTCCTCTGTATTTCCTATGAGGTGTTTCATTGTTTCTGTGATCAACGTTTAGTGTACATTTTTTATACATGCTGTGGTTGTGTGAATAAAAGTTGAATTTGTACAAAACTTGATGTTGTGGATTATTTTTCTCTTATACACACAAAATAAATTACTCTATCAATAATTCTATAATTTTTATTTTACAAGAAAGTATAAAAAATTATAAGTTACAGTGAAACTCCAGCTATCCTAGCTAATGTGTTCTGGACGTAATCCGGATAATTAGGAAAATCATACTTAATAGACATGTTACGACATGCTGTGGTTGTGTGAATAAAAGTTGAATTTGTGCAAAATTTGATGTTGTGGATTATTTTTCCTCTTATATACACAAAATAAATTACTCTATCAAAAATTCTACACAATATTATTTTACAAGAAAGTATAAAAAATATAAGTTACAATGAAATCCGAGTTACATCCGGGCTAATGTGTTTTGGACGTAATCCAGATATACATATATTCGGATAATTAGGAAAATCATACTTAATAGACATGTTACGACATGCTGTGGTTGTGTGAATAAAAGTTTAATTTGTACAAAATTTGATGTTGTGGATTATTTTTCTCTTATACACACAAAATAAATTACACTCTATCTATAATTCTACAGAATATTATTTTACAAGAAAGTATAAAAAATATAAGTTATACAGTGAAATCCGAGTTTTTGTGTTTCGAACGTAATCCAGATATGCATATATTCGGATAATTAGGAAAATCATACTTAATAGACATGTTACGACATGCTGTGGTTGTGTGAATAAAAGTTGAATTTGTACAAAATTTGATGTTGTGGATTATTTTTCTCTTATACACACAAAATAAATTACACTCTATCAATAATTCTACAATTTTTATTTTACAAGAAAGTATAAAAAATTATAAGTTACAGTGAAACTCCAGCTATCCGAGCTAATGCATTCTGGACGTAATCCGGATAATTAGGAAAATCATACTTAATAGACATGTTACGACATGCTGTGGTTATGTGAATAAAAGTTGAATTTGTACAAAATTTGATGTTGTGGATTATTTTTCCTCTTATACACACAAAATAAATTACTCTATCAATAATTCTACACAATATTATTTTACAAGAAAGTATAAAAAATATAAGTTACAATGAAATCCGAGTTACATCCGAGCTAATGTGTTTTGGACGTAATCCAGGTATACATATATTCGGATAATTAGGAAAATCATACTTAATAGACATGTTACGACATGCTGTGGTTGTGTGAATAAAAGTTTAATTTGTACAAAATTTGATGTTGTGGATTATTTTTCTCTTATACACACAAAATAAATTACACTCTATCTATAATTCTACAGAATATTATTTTACAAGAAAGTATAAAAAATATAAGTTACATTGAAATCCGAGTACATCCGAGTTTTTGTGTTTCGAACGTAATCCAGATATGCATATATTCGGATAATTAGGAAAATCATACTTAATAGACATGTTACGACATGCTGTGGTTGTGTGAATAAAAGTTGAATTTGTACAAAATTTGATGTTGTGGATTATTTTTCTCTTATACACAAAATAAATTACACTCTATCAATAATTCTACAATTTTTATTTTACAAGAAAGTATAAAAAAAATTATAAGTTACAGTGAAACTCCAGCTATCCGAGCTAATGTGTTCTGGACGTAATCCAGATATGCGTATATTCGGATAATTAGGAAAATCATACTTAATAGACATGTTACGAAATAAAAAATTCTAAGTTATTTTCATTTAATAAAAAAAAAGGCCTAATGTGTTCAACTTATGTTAGGCCTATTTTTTAATGCAATCACTTCATAAGATTATTACAAAAAAGAAAAGACAAAAATAGAAAGAGCCTTTCGACTAAAAATTACATGTTTTTTTTTCAGTTTATGTTTAAAAAAATAAGCTTAGGTGTCGCTTTCATACTGGAATTGTACCAAAGTCTGAAATTTTTAATACGAACACCTAATTTTGGTATCATATTTGGCTTTTTCGGAAATTTTCACGTATATTTTCGAAATCAATTTAAAAGATATATATGAATTTTAACCAAAAATTTTTTAAAACAGAAATCGGTTTCTATAAAGCTTCAAACATGCGAATTCAAAATTACTGCTCATTCCACTAAGCAATTCTTGATTATTCTTTAAAAACTACCCGCATTACAATAGGTTTTGCAACGATTACAAATGAATTTAAGGCATGTTATAACTTTTTTTTTAATCAATTTTTTTGTCAGATTTTTATTCTTTAAACGCTCGGAAACTTTGTGTTAAAGCAGTTTTTTCGCAATTCGTATTGGTTCAAAAGTTTTCCGCCTTTTGGTTTTCCAGTGAACAGGCTCATTTTTAACGTACTGTGCGCAGGCATAGAAACAAAAATTAAGAAAGAGGAAGTCCAGGAGGGTTCATTATATTGGACTGGTATAGATGATTTTAAGCAAGTTGAAAATTGTCACTGTTATCTATGTCCGTTTAAAAACGTTGTATAACTACAAACCTGCTTTTCTCGAAACTCTGTTTTACAAATCGGTACCAGGTAGAACTCGAGATTGGATCCACCAATTTGGTAGAAATTTTCATGCTTTTCTAGTAATAGAATTATATGTAGTATTTCTGGTTTGTAGTCCCTCACGGATCGCGTTTTTCAATATTCGAATTTTCATAATCCGAAAATTTTTTGTCCAAAATCGACAACTTAAAATTTGAACGGGCACTATTTTTTTTTCAAGATCAAAAAATTGATAAACCCATCCGAGAAGGAGTAGAAAATATCGTAAATTTTAAGGGTTTTTTTTTTTTTTTTTTTTTTTTTTTTGGTTTTTTTGTTACAGATAAGAAGGTTTCGAGATTCATCTGGTACCGCGGAAAGCTTCACTTTTTGCACACCCCGGTATCAAAGACCGCCAGAAGGCCATTTTTTAACCAATATCCAAATAAAAAATTGGTTTTAAAACTTCAAGATATGCTCTTTCATTTATTAAAAAAATTATATATATATATATATATATATTAATACTGTATAATTGTGCTAAAAAAATCGCAAAAAGTGGAAACATTTTAGGCATTTTTTTTTTTTTTTTTTACATGTACATAAGTTATAACATGCCTTAACATTAGGTAGGGCTCCTTAGAAGTTCCAAACATTAAATTTTCCTAACATCCATTAATTCCTAAAATATTTGACCGAATACTTTCCCATTTGGTAGCTTATTTTGTAACATAAATTGACAGTAGACGTAATTTTCAGTCAAATAGCTATTTCCGTTTTTTTCCTGAGGAAATTTGGCGATTAAAATGTACAACACGACAAAGTGAAGTGTTTTGCCGTAGACCGTCAATATATTCGTCAACAACTGTCGAAGTAGAGACTTCGAAAGTTCCAATTAAATGTAAATTTTAACCTTGGTTTAAATAATAATTTTAGCTAAAGTATATTTTTATGAATGAATACATTCAATTCGCATTTTAATAAAGTTTTGAATTTCTTAAATGGAAACTTTTTATTTCCAGTCAAATGACTATTTCCGTTTTTTCCTGAATCAATTTGGCGATTAAAATGTACAACAGACTGTGCAACAAAGTTAAGTGTTTTGCCGTAGACCGTCAATATATTCGTCAATAACTGTCGAAGTATAGACTTCGAAAGTTCCAATTAAATGTAAATTTTAACCTTGGTTTAAATAATAATTTTAGCTAAAGTATATTTTTATGAATGAATACATTCAATTCGCATTTTAATAAAGTTATGAATTTCTTTAATGCAAACTTAAATGCAGAATTTTGTCGAGTCATTTCAAATTATATGAAAATCGAATCAGAACTTTAAAAAATTTTAATAAAAGTTTTCTTTATTTTATTAAGTACTATCATACGTAATTATTTCAGTGAAATCCCATGATAGGTAATGATTCTAGGTTGCCATGATGATTACGTCTCATATTTAAGATGGATTCATATTATTTCAGTATTACTGAATTTAAAAACGGAATTTGTATACTAAAATTGTTTAATTATAGCAATCATATAATCTACCGACAGTTGTTTTGGATAGATGTTTCCGGAGAAGTAGATATAAAATGGAAAAAGAGTCTAAATATGTATTTCAAGTTCTGAAATTTTCAAAGCTAGAATTAAGTTTCCCGTTGGAATTTTCAGTAAATGTCGACAAAAGATAAAATGTTGCCAACTTAAAATGTACTTATTTTATTACGGAAATTAATCATATCATAATAACAGACGATATAATTCATTTCACTGAAACTAGTTATTGTATGAAATCACCTCATTTGTCACGTTTGATGTACAATTTCTAACTTGTTTTTACAACTACAGTTTTTCATACTATTAAATCAATTCACTCAATAATTAAAACTTTTAGGAATGAAATATCATTAAATGAAGTTATTCTAATATTTAACACATAAATAAATACTGGGTAAAAGAATATTTAAAAAGAAAATAACACACTATTTATCACCTGCAACCTGCTAACTAAAAATGTCATAAAATTAATTAATTTTTTTATAATAAGGTTCTAAAAATTTTAAAAAGTTGTCATCAGAAACACATCTGTGTACATATTTTTTAGAATTCTAAAACGTCAAGAAGTGAGTGAAAAATTCATCACAAGGTTTCATCTTTATATACAAAAACTAAATTAAGTTAAAACAAGAACGAAAAATTATGAGTCAAGCATAGATTATGAAAAACTTTCCGACTCATCAAGAAAACTGTAACGAAACTTCACCGTTGTCAAAGAAGATATGTAAGTAAACAGTATAGGAAACATATAACACATATAAAAGTCCAGTTTTAGCAATTTTCCTCCGTAGTCAAATACGTAGTCGAATTATGTTGTGCAGCCCTGTATATGATCATCAATTTGAATATATACTACATAGCATGATGAAATTTAATTCATTTAGAAAACTCACATTTAGCAGTTTTCGCCATTCGATGGAAATTCACCAGGAAATCTTTTGTACAACTCCGTATATTATCTAAAGACATTTGTACACATCCCATATTAAGCTAAAATTTAATTCAGGTAAAAAACGCATAAGGCAACTTAAAACAAACTTCCAGCAATTACCAACGATAAACGACAATGTACCTTGTTCCTTGCGTAGCCCTTTATATGAATTTATTTATTTTCCACAAACGTCTATATGTCTACTAACTATATAGTTCAGCAGGAAAATGCGTAACACAATTAGAAATTACCCTAAGCAATTCCCTCCCATAGTCTGTAATACTTACGAATTCCCTTGTGTAGCCCTGTATAGGATCAATCGAAGCTATACACACCACATATTATGCAAAAATTTAGTTAAACTTAAAAACTCAAACTAATGTTTAAAACGCACTTATCACACATAGACTGTAATTATTGCACGCATACTGCAACCGATATCTTTTGTGTCTCTGTAAATGAACGATAAACGCAATGCACACCATACTTTTAAGTGAGCAATTTATAGTAAAACCTCAGCATATAAATTTCATTATGTTTGACATAGTGAAACATCATTAAATTACACTGTAAACGATTTTTCTCCGTAGAACAATGTGCAACAGAATTCTTTTATTTGACCCTGTAATTGAATAATAAACGCTTTGCACCTCATATTCTACAAAATACATGTTTTTGGTGCGCTTCATAATTGTATAACAATTTCATCATATTTCAAATGGCGTAGCATCATCAAAATGCACTTGAAACGATTTTTTCCCATTGGCTGTAATGTAAATGAATACTTTTGACTGTATCTGTAAGAAATTATAAGTGCTACACAGTTCATTTTCAATAGGGTTCATGCTATAGTAAACGACAATAACAAACAAAAATTTCAGGGAAATCCGAGTATATTTACGCCAGTTAGAGCGCGGACAGACGGCAGACGGCTAGACAAACCGAAGTCATAAACACTTTTCAACTAGGTTGGAAAGTGTTAAAAAGAGTGTAAAAGTTAGAGAATCTGGAATGATTATATCTTGACATTTTGGCTAAAACTTACAATAATTAACCAAATAATTAATACTAAAAATAATTATTAAAATTATTTATTAATATTGCGATAAGATTCAGTTCCAGTTTATTAAATTTGGCTTTATCTTCACAACTAATAGACGTGGAGATGAAATTATGGATATTTTTTGGTACTAATAAAGTTAGCTGAACAAAATAATATGTGAAAATTTATGCGATAATAATCATTTGAATCAGACAATTCAGTTAAGATTGCTTACTTTAAAATGCTGGTGGGTGATTTTCTGTGATTAGATATTTTCGTAGCCATAGAAAGGTTTCAGAAACGAGAGAGATAAAAAAAAAAAAAAAGACCTGATAATTTCAGGCAAGAAACATTTTTGAAACGCAGCAAACAAATGGTTAACTTGGATAAAAATGTTCCCTGAGTCACGAATAAAACAGAATTATATGAAAATGAAATAAAAATATTAATGCAAGTAGAAAAAATTCAATATCATAAAAATTCAAAAAATTATTTCGAACCTATTCAAAAATACGCAGAAGAGTTTCTCATTTTCAAAACTGATATATATATATATATATATATATATATATATATATATATATATATATATATATATATATATATATATCTTCATATAAATAAAATAATATTAGGAAATTAACTTTGATGCAAGAAGCCATTTTAATTCGCAGAATATTAATAATCAGTTAGCAAAGGATAATTTTCTTTTGTATAAAAGTTCAAAGATCCCTAACTTTGAGATATGAAACAGATATAATTTTAATTTGCATTGCAAACAAGTGAAAATTACTTTGTAGAAAAATGATATTACTTGTTTTTACTTACATATTTATTCATGCAGGATATTTTCGAAATTGTTCTTTTATAATTTCGTTTTATCATCAATGAATTTTTGATGTATTTTATTCAAAAGAGTTACAGATGAAAATTGAATGTACCAGTCTAGCTCATTTACATTTGTTAAATTAAATTATCGATAGTAGCGCTCTTAACTTTGCAGTAAGAGAATTCGAATATGAGATACTTCTTCAGAATTGTGAGTTAGTTACATGTCTAAGTTCCGAATTCCATGCCGAATAAAACGATTAAAAATTTATGTAAAAATCTATGATAGAAAGTTGTGAAACATGCTCTAGTTAAAACATACATAATATACGTTAATGAAATTAAAAGGATTTTTTTTTAATTATTTGTATTCAAAAATATATTTATGACATTTTTATTGATGAAAAAATAGCTTTGGTACATGACTTGTACGATACCCTATTATTTTCAATATTAAAGGATCACATGATTGATTTATTTAATTACTGATTGAGTTTAATTAAAAAAGTTTTAGAAATAAAATTGCGGGATAACATTAAAGAAATTCGAAGCAATTTTTTTTAAATTACTTGTCATTGAAAAATATCTTTGACATTTTTAATTGATGAAGAATTGCTTTGGAACCTCATTTTTTACATTCAAGGATTACATTATTAATTTATTTAATAACCGATTGTGTTTAATTAAAAATGTTTAGAAATAAAATTGCGAGATAGCATTAAAGGAACTAAAAGCATTTATTATTATTATTATTTGTTATTCAAAAATAATTTATGAAATTTTAAATCGAAGGAAAAATAGATTTGCAGCGTGACCAGTGCGATTCCTTATCATTTTCAATATTAAAGAATTACATTATTAATTTCTTTAATAACTGATTGCGTTTAATTAAAAAGTTTTAGAGATAAAATTGCGAGATAACGTTAAAGAAATTAGAAGCAATTCTTTTTTTAATTATTTGTCATTCAAAAATAATTTTGTCATTTTTTATTGATGAAAAAATAGCTTTGGAACATAATTTTTTACATTAAAGGATAACATTATTAATTTATTTAATCACTGATTGCGTTTAATTAAAAAGATTTTTGAAATAAAATTCCGATATAACATTAAAGAAATTAGAAGCGTATTTTTTAAATTTTTTGTTATTCAAAATATTTTTATGAAATTTTAAATCTATGAGAAAATAGTTTTGAAGCATGATCAGTGCGATACCTTATCATTTTTAATATTAAAGGATTACATTATTAATTTCTTTAATTACTGATTGCCTTTAATTAAAAAAGTTTTAGAAATAATATTGCAAGATAATATTAAATATATTAGAAGCATTTTTTTAATTACTTGTATTCAAAAATATTTTTATGACATTTTTAATTGATGGAAAAATAGCTTTGGAACATTATTAGTTAATCAATGATTGCGTTTAATTATAAAGGTTTTAGAAATAAATTTGCGACATAACATTAATATTTATTCTTAAATGTCATTAGTTTTATCCGCGACGAATTATTTTTCAGTGTAACTTTTAAACGGAGATGCAATTTTACAGTTTCAAAACGAACGAAAAAGATTCACTACCCCATGATATTTTGAACACCAATTATGCTAGACAAAAAAGAAAGGTACTAAATCGATAGACAATAAGAACCGCTATTAACTGATAAACATAAATTAAACTTTAATTAACATAATAAAATGCGAACTATTTTTTTTTCAATGCAATATGAATTTTTGACGAAGTATTTTTAAACCATACTGAAACTTATGCTCAAATATCAATCTCAAGCATATCTGATGATATTGTGAGGTATTCATCTTTTTTTACTGAGAAAAGTAAAAGGTCACACTTTTCTTAGGGTGTTCCGAATTATCCCCCAATAATAGGGAAATTTCTGTAAATAAATTTTTATTCACAGAATATAAAGTGTCTTCGCGTGTTCGTCTGAACTTTAATTCTGACAACTCAAGTATCATAATTCTATGAGTACTTGGAAATTTTGAAGTATCATCTGACGTGGGAATGTAATAATTTCCTACATGCTTGAGACCAGATGGTAAGTACTTCAAGTTCCATTCGAAATACAACTGGAAAGCCTGGAGATGTACACGGCTGAAAGAGGCCATATCGAGGAATGGATCATTAGAGAGCTAACTATAAACATCTCTGAACTCTCGCTAGCGAGGCGAGCAGACAAAGACTGGACGAAGGTTCGTTACCGTGAGATAGGTGTTAGAAACCGGGACATAGGTTTCTATTTTTCCGGGAGAAATAACCTATCTTCTAGAGATTTAACAAATTTTGTTAAGAACTTTAGCGAGGCCGAGCCTACAGACAGTATGTGAGACTGTCGACAGACTAATTTAAAATTTAGTCCAGATGTATAAAAGTTATGTCTAATTGTTCTTATGTGATGTCCTGTAACTTTAGAGTAATAAAGAAAGCTTTAAAAATCCATCCTGAAATCAAGTCAATTTCGTCGTGACGCTACAATATGCTAGATATCATCAGATATCCAGCAGCATAATCATGGCAAACTGACCCCCAAATAAGAACCTATGCTGGAAATTTTATCAAATTATCACCTCAAAATACGAACAAAATTTATGTATGTTTAGGCTCTGTTCTTCGGCGTGACTTTGAGATATAAAGGGCAATATTGCATACGAAAGTATTATTTTAATTTTCAATATATTCTTAACTAATCATACTGGAAAAATAAAACCAACGGCATCTTTTTTCTAAGATTTTACACTACGTATATTGTATTTTTTTTCCCCTAATTTTCGATTAATTAAATCTTTGTCGAAAATTGATACAAGATAATAATTTAATTTCATTAATAGTTTTGTTTGGGATACACTCACTGAAGTAGCATATGTTATAGAACTCATCGAGTACTATAAAATAAATAAATAGTATATAAACTTCATTGAAAAAAAAAGTGCAACATTTAGTTAAAAAAAAATAATGCAAGCTTCATAAATAAGTATAACTTCGCATCTAAAACATTTTTTAGAACGCGTTTCTTTTGACTAAAAATATTGTATTCACAATTATGTTTAAAAATTTACAATTTTTACATTCTAAAACATGCACACTCTATAGAAAAAACATAAGATTCTCTCCGCCGAAATACTCTACCGAAAGTATATTTCTTGCGACTTACTTTGCGATCATCATTAAAAAATTCGTAGCTTTCTCAAATATACAAATTCCATACACCTCATCTCAAACACTTTTAGAGAATGCTTTCCTTTTGGCAAAAGATATTTTGATTCATTATTATGTTTAAAAATTTGCTAAGTTGCGTTTTTAAACATGCACACTCAGTAAAAAATATAATTAAATAAATAAATAAATACATAAAAATCTTCACTGAAACACACTAATAAAATATATTTCTTGTGACTAAACAAGTATTTTAATTTGCAATCATTATTAAAAAAATTCGTAGCTTTCTCAAACATACAAATTCCATACGCCTCATCTCAAAAAAAAAAAATAATAATAATAATAAAATAAAATAAAATAAAATAAAAAATATCTTCGCTGAAACACACTAATAAAAGATATTTCTTACGACTAAAAAAGTATTTTAATTTGCGATCATCATTAAAAAATTCGTAGCTTTCTCAAATATACAAATTCCATACACCTCATCTCAAACACTTTTAGAGAATTCTTTCCTTTTGACAAAAAATATTTTGATTCATTATTATGTTTAAAAGTTTGCAAAGTTGCATTTTTAAACATGCACACTCAGTAAAAATAAATAAATAAATAAAAATCTTCGCTGAAACACACTAATAAAATATATTTCTTGCGACTAAAAAAGTATTTTAATTTGCGATCATCATTAAAAATTTGTAGCTTTCTCAAATATACAAGTTCCATACACCTCATCTCAAACACTTTGGAGAATGCTTTCCTTTTGACAAAAAATATTTCGATTCATTATTATGTTTAAAAATTTGCGAAGTTGCATTCTTAAACATGCACACTCGAAAAAAAAAAGATCTTTGGTGAAACACACTAATAAAAGATATTTCTTGCGACTAAAAAAGTATTTTAATTTGCAATCATCATTAAAAAATTCGTAGCTGTCTCAAATATACAAATTCCATACGCCTCAACTCAAAAAAAAAAAAAAAAAAAAAGATCTTTGGTGAAACACACTAATAAAAGATATTTCTTGCGACTAAAAAAGTATTTTAATTTGCAATCATCATTAAAAAATTCGTAGCTGTCTCAATTATACAAATTCCATACGCCTCAACTCAAAAAAAAAAAAAAAGATCTTTGGTGAAACACACTAATAAAAGATATTTCTTGCGACTAAAAAAGTATTTTAATTTGCAATCATCATTAAAAAATTCGTAGCTTTCTCAAATATACAAGTTCCATACACCTCATCTCAAACACTTTGGAGAATGCTTTCCTTTTGACAAAAAATATTTCTATTCATTTTTATGTTTAAAAATTTGCGAAGTTGTGTTGTTAAACATGCACACTCTGTTAAAAAAAAAATTCGCTGACACACATTAATAAAATATATTTCTTGTGACTAAACAAGTATTTTAATTTGCGCCACCTTTCAAAATTTGTAGCTTTCTCAAAAATTCCAGTTTCCATAAACAAGCACCTCGTGTCAAATGCTTTAGAAAATTCTTTCCTTTTGATAAAAATATTTTAATTCTCGATTATGTTCAAAAATTTATAATGTTTCATGCTAAAACATGCACACTCTCTAAAAAGGAAACACAAGATCTCCGCTTGAAATCCTCTAGGAAAATATATTTCTTGTGACTTATTTTATTTTGCGATCATCTTTCAAAATTTGTAGCTTTCTCAAACACACAAGCTCCATAAACAAGCATCTCATCTAAAACTCTTTAGGGAATGCTTTCCTTTTCAGTAAAATTATTTTAATTTTTGGTATCTTTAAAAATTACAATTTCTGTTCTAAAACGTGCAAGCTCTATAATCAAACATAATGCCTTATCTTAAAAGCAATTTATAGGAAACGCGTTAGCGCATTCGATGTTGCACTTTGTCATGCTTAGGTGATTTGTCTATCTTGATTTATGAACTAGAAGATCGTAGATATCAAGAATAAACTATGCATAACATGTTTCTCTAAATATGCAGAAGAGAAATCAATGGTAGTCGCGTAGAGATTTTCTTGTTGGTCTCATCTCAATAGCTCAATAAAGTTGATGCTATATATGATATGCAGAAATTCTAGTTTAGAGTTTTATTAAATTCTTTCTATCAATCAAGATAATTTATTAAAACATGCAGATAAATATATACATTTTTATGATTTGTAAGCACTCTGACACTGGCGTTTCACCTTTCTCCCTATAAATTATTTATTAAAAGCAAAAATTAAATATTACAAATTAATTTTTAATAAATCTATTTCGATTTCATTTTTTCTACGAAAATCCAGTGTAATTGGAACTAAAATATTGATTATCTTTTTCATTATTATTTACTTGCCTTGACATCCAAAAGTCAAGAAACAGCTTTAAAATTAATAATTCGAAAACGAAAAAGGATAAAAAGATGCAGTTTGCACCAAACATATAGAAAAAAAAACCACCGGAATACTTTTTTTTTTTTTTTTTTTTTAATGAAAAAGTAAAAAAAAAAATGCTTGAATAGTTCTTCTTTTGACTAACCGATAGCTTACAAGTTACAAGTAAGTTTACAACTGTTCAATGTGTTGTTCGATATTCAGCAGCACAGCTGTCAGACGAGGCACAACACCATTCACAGCATTAAGCAATATTTTTTATTATTGGCAATATTTTTTATTATTATTAAATCAGGCGCATATTGGTGAATGGCATCTTTCAATTTCTGTTCACCACAGTGCCCCCTGAAGAGCTTACCGGTGGACTCAGCCTCGGCTGAATTTTATCTTTTTTATCTCAATAAAGGGGACCGGGAAGGACATATATGCTCTACAGACTTAGTTTCTTTGTCTGAGCAGTCCCTCTCGGACAGTAAAATAAAGTAAAAAAGTAAAGCATTCTTTTTTGCTTTCATCTCAAAAAACTGGCTTCTTTCTCACAAGTTCGGTGCAAATCATATCTTTTATATTTATTCGTTTACGAATTATTGATTTTTAAAGTTATTCCTGATTTTTGGATCACCCAAATTATAACCCTTTCTACATCATACATGATTGTAGCTTTCGCAAACATACAAGCTCCTTAAAAAAGCATCACATTTCAAAAACTTTACAGAACTCTTTCTTTTAGCTAAAAATTTTTTAAATAATCTTTAAAACTTACAAATTTCTGTTCTAAAACATGCAAGCTCTATAATCAAGCATAATGCCTTATCTGAAACATTTTATAGAAAACGCGTTAGTGCATTTGACGTTGCACTTTGTCATGCTTAGGTGATTTGTCTATCTTGATTTATGAACTAGAAGATCGTAGATATCAAGAAGAATAAACTATGCATAACATGTTTCTTTAAATATGTAAAAGGAAAATCAGTGGTATAGTCGCCTAAAGATTTCTCGTTCGTTTCATCTCAATGGCTCAATAATGTTGATGCTACATATGATATACCGAATATCTAGTTTAGAGTTGTTTTCTTCATTATTTCTATCATTCAAGATAATTTATTAAAATATGCACATAAATATGCACACTTTTCTGATTTGCAAACATTCTAATACTGGAGTTTTTTCTTTCTCTGTATAGGGTACACTGACCAGTAAATGAACACTTAAGCACTTAAAACAAAAATTGATAATATTTTAATAAACAGTACCTTTTGGTGTCTGACAGTGCACAAATACATGTGTTGCTACGCAAATGATAAAAAAAATAATAAAATACAGTTTAAATTTCGTTTATTTGGGATGTTAGGGGTGTCTTAATAAAATGCTATACAAAACCAAGTAAACACTCTAAAAACGTACACCTACCAGTAAATGAACACTTAAGCACTTAAAAAAAAGATTGATAATATTTTAATAAACAGTACCTTTTGGTGTCTGACAATGCACAAATACATGTGTTGGTACGCAAATGATTAAAATAATAATAAAATACAGTTTATATTTCATTTGTTTGGGATGTTAGGGGTGTCTTAATAAAATGCTATACAAAACCAAGTAAACACTCTAAAAACGACATTTTCAAAACGGAGCAAAAAATACTCAAATCTGAGTATGCCGCATAGTCAAAATGGCTCCGAATCAAAATTACTCAAGTTTGAAATATGTGTATACTCATTTCTGAAAACACGCACATACTCAAGAATAAAACATCATGCGCTCCTATTTGAGTATGTCCATGTTTCAAAAATGAGTATGAACTGACTTCTATGAGCTCATTTTTGAGTATATCCATGTTTCAAAAATGAGTTTGAATTGATCCTAATCATTTTTAAGTATGTCCATGTTTCAAAAATGAGTATGAACTGACTTCTATGAGCTCATTTTTGAGTATATCCATGTTTCAAAAATGAGTTTGAATTGATCCTAATCATTTTTAAGTATGTCCATGTTTCAAAAATGAGTATGAACTGACTTCTATGAGCTCATTTTTGAGTATATCCATGTTTCAAAAATGAGTTTGAATTGATCCTAATCATTTTTAAGTATGTCCATGTTTCAAAAATGAGTATGAACTGACTTCTATGAGCTCATTTTTGAGTATATCCATGTTTCAAAAACGAGTTTGAATTGATCCTAATCATTTTTAAGTATGTCCATGTTTCAAAAATGAGTATGAACTGACTTCTATGAGCTCATTTTTGAGTATATCCATGTTTCAAAAATGAGTTTGAATTGATCCTAATCATTTTTAAGTATGTCCATGTTTCAAAAATGAGTATGAACTGACTTCTATGAGCTCATTTTTGAGTATATCCATGTTTCAAAAATGAGTTTGAATTGATCCTAATCATTTTTAAGTATGTCCATGTTTCAAAAATGAGTATGAACTGACTTCTATGAGCTCATTTTTGAGTATATCCATGTTTCAAAAATGAGTTTGAATTGATCCTAATCATTTTTAAGTATGTCCATGTTTCAAAAATGAGTATGAACTGACTTCTATGAGCTCATTTTTGAGTATATCCATGTTTCAAAAATGAGTTTGAATTGATCCTAATCATTTTTAAGTATGTCCATGTTTCAAAAATGTGTATGAACTGACTGCTATGAGCTCATTTTTGAGTATATCCATGTTTCAAAAATGAGTTTGAATTGATCCTAATCATTTTTAAGTATGTCCATGTTTCAAAAATGAGTATGAACTGACTTCTATGTGCTCAGTTTTGAGTATGTCCATGTTTCAATATTCTAAGTATTTCTGGTATTTCAAAATTGAAAGCATTGGGTCCTCATATATGAAACAGTTTCATAGCAAAATGAAAACATCTATTTACTCAGATTTGAAAGTGTCATTTTTATCAGTAAATGAACGCAAAATTTTCCTGTGATTGAACAGGCAGTAATTTAAAACCACTTAAGTTTCATACTATGTTATTTATTTTACAACTTATACAAATAACTTATAACATGTTTTTATAGAATTACGGGTTTTTTAAACCCAGCATAGTGAAGAATTTTTCAAACCTTATTGTATTAAAATATTTACTAATTGTACATTCAATGGGAGTTGTTCACATATTTAGTGCTGGTCGGACTACCCTACGTGTGTGTGTTTATTAAATTCAAAAATGACATTTTAAAAATTAATTTTTAACTCATTTTTAACATGTCTATTACGATTTCGTTTATTTCTACGAAATTCCAGTGTAATTGGGACTATTCTAATTTTTTCTTATTTAATTATACAGTGAACTCCCGTTATTGCAGAGCAGACTTCCAAAGGAGGCCATTTTTTTGTTAGCATTAAATGCTTTAAACATTTGAATGTGGTATAATAATACCTTTCATTAAATGAATTAAATTTGCTTTTTCATAGAGATGAAATAGGTTACCAACTCAATGCTAAAATAAACAACTTTTTTTTTCTTTTATTTAGTAGTTTTAGTTAAAACGAAATTTAGTCAATTTGTTAATGCGAAAGAATAAATTACTGGGGACAAACAAAATATGCAAAGGAATTTCTGTATATTAATTTTTAACGAAAGTAATCTCTCGCTTTTCTTTGTTTTAATTGAACAAATAATCTTTTATCACATCATTTTCCTGTTTCGAGACACACTTGAAAATTCGGTCTGTTATATCACATATTGATTGATAATATCGGCGAACAGCCATTATCAAATTTTGAACTTATCGCGTTTTTGATGCTAGAAAGTTTTGTTTCTCTTCATTATTCTCACAGACCATTTCTTGATCTCTCAATGACCAAAGTTACATCAAAACATAGAAGTAGGATAGTATAACTAGAAGGAAGACAACGCTGTGAACAGCTCTGAAGCGCACTGGGGCTGATGGGACAGATGGACCCCTGAACTGTCTGCAACTCTACTTCAATTGGAGAAGACTTGGCTATTTAAGGCACACAATAGAAATTTGGTGGCAAATACCCTTATGAGGATGGCTGGCGTAGGGGAGAGAGAGAATAGAACTCACTCTCATAGATATCTCTTAGTGTTCTAAGTGTTACTTGAACAAATAATCTTTTTATCACATCATTTTCCATTTCGAGACACACTCGCAAATTCGGTCTGTTATATCACATATTGATTGATAATATCGGCAAACAGCCATTATCACTTTTTGAACTTCCCGCGTTTTTTATGCTAGAAAGTTTTGTTTCTCTTCGTTATTGTCACAAACAATTTGTTGATCTCTCAATGACCAAAGTTATATCAAAACGTAGAAGTAGTGTAGTGTAACTAGAAAAAAGACAACGCTGTGAACAGCGCTGGGGCTGATGGTACAGATGGGTCCCTGAACTGCCTGCAACTCTACTGCTGTTGGAGAAAACTTGGCTATGTTTAAGGCACACAATAGAAATTTGGTGGCAAATACCCTTACGAGTGTGGCTGGCGTAGGGGGGAGAGAGAATAGAACGTTGGTGGCACTGAAAAGGATGATTGACGCACCCATAGGATTAAAAAGGGGGACTTCCTAGATTAACAAAGTAACAATCCATCGAATGTTAACTCATTAAGGCTGCTCGTCAGTAAACCTCCCGATTCCCCTCGCTAATGTTATTCCTATGGGCGTAGGATGCTTTCGTATTTTTAAAATATCTCCTCGGAAAATTAATATTTTTAACTTCTGTTTCCTGTGTACTGTTCTTAAGGCTGCTCATCAGTAAACCTCCCGATTCCCCTCGCTAATGTTATTCCTATGGGCGTAGGATGCTTTCGTATTTTTAAAATATCTGCTCGGAAAATTAATATTTTTAACTTCTGTTTCCTGTGTACTGTTCTTAAGGCTGCTCATCAGTAAACCTCCCGATTCCCCTCGCTAATGTTATTCCTATGGGCGTAGGATGCTTTCGTATTTTTAAAATATCTCCTCGGAAAATTAATATTTTTAACTTCTGTTTCCTGTGTACTGTTCTTAAGGCTGCTCATCAGTAAACCTCCCGATTCCCCTCGCTAATGTTATTCCTATGGGCGTAGGATGCTTTCGTATTTTTAAAATATCTCCTCGGAAAATTAATATTTTTAACTTCTGTTTCCTGTGTACTGTTCTTAAGGCTGCTCATCAGTAAACCTCCCGATTCCCCTCGCTAATGTTATTCCTATGGGCGTAGGATGCTTTCGTATTTTTAAAATATCTCCTCGGAAAATTAATATTTTTAACTTCTGTTTCCTGTGTACTGTTCTTAAGGCTGCTCATCAGTAAACCTCCCGATTCCCCTCGCTAATGTTATTCCTATGGGCGTAGGATGCTTTCGTATTTTTAAAATATCTCCTCGGAAAATTAATATTTTTAACTTCTGTTTCCTGTGTACTGTTCTTAAGGCTGCTCATCAGTAAACCTCCCGATTCCCCTCGCTAATGTTATTCCTATGGGCGTAGGATGCTTTCGTATTTTTAAAATATCTCCTCGGAAAATTAATATTTTTAACTTCTGTTTCCTGTGTACTGTTCTTAAGGCTGCTCATCAGTAAACCTCCCGATTCCCCTCGCTAATGTTATTCCTATGGGCGTAGGATGCTTTCGTATTTTTAAAATATCTCCTCGGAAAATTAATATTTTTAACTTCTGTTTCCTGTGTACTGTTCTTAAGGCTGCTCATCAGTAAACCTCCCGATTCCCCTCGCTAATGTTATTCCTATGGGCGTAGGATGCTTTCGTATTTTTAAAATATCTCCTCGGAAAATTAATATTTTTAACTTCTGTTTCCTGTGTACTGTTCTTAAGGCTGCTCGTCAGTAAACTTCCTGATTCCCCTCGCTAATGTTATTCCTATGGGCGTAGGATGCTTTCGTATTTTTAAAATATCTCCTCGGAAAATTAATATTTTTAACTTCTGTTTCCTGTGTACTGTTCTTAAGGCTGCTCGTCAGTGAACTTCCCGATTCCCCTCGCTAATGTTATTCCTATGGGCGTAGGATGCTTTCGTATTTTTAAAATATCTCCTCGGAAAATTAATATTTTTAACTTCTGTTTCCTGTGTACTGTTCTTAAGGCTGCTCATCAGTAAACCTCCCGATTCCCCTCGCTAATGTTATTCCTATGGGCGTAGGATGCTTTCGTATTTTTAAAATATCTCCTCGGAAAATTAATATTTTTAACTTCTGTTTCCTGTGTACTGTTCTTAAGGCTGCTCGTCAGTAAACTTCCTGATTCCCCTCGCTAATGTTATTCCTATGGGCGTAGGATGCTTTCGTATTTTTAAAATATCTCCTCGGAAAATTAATATTTTTAACTTCTGTTTCCTGTGTACTGTTCTTAAGGCTGCTCGTCAGTAAACCTCCCGATTCCCCTCGCTAATGTTATTCCTATGGGCGTAGGATGCTTTCGTATTTTTAAAATATCTCCTCGGAAAATTAATATTTTTAACTTCTGTTTCCTGTGTACTGTTCTTAAGGCTGCTCATCAGTAAACCTCCCGATTCCCCTCGCTAATGTTATTCCTATGGGCGTAGGATGCTTTCGTATTTTTAAAATATCTCCTCGGAAAATTAATATTTTTAACTTCTGTTTCCTGTGTACTGTTCTTAAGGCTGCTCATCAGTAAACCTCCCGATTCCCCTCGCTAATGTTATTCCTATGGGCGTAAGATGCTTTCGTATTTTTAAAATATCTCCTCGGAAAATTAATATTTTTAACTTCTGTTTCCTGTGTACTGTTCTTAAGGCTGCTCATCAGTAAACCTCCCGATTCCCCTCGCTAATGTTATTCCTATGGGCGTAGGATGCTTTCGTATTTTTAAAATATCTCCTCGGAAAATTAATATTTTTAACTTCTGTTTCCTGTGTACTGTTCTTAAGGCTGCTCATCAGTAAACCTCCCGATTCCCCTCGCTAATATTATTCCTATGGGCGTAGGATGCTTTCGTATTTTTAAAATATCTCCTCGGAAAATTAATATTTTTAACTTCTATTTCCTGTGTACTGTTCTTAAGGCTGCTCGTCAGTAAACTTCCTGATTCCCCTCGCTAATGTTATTCCTATGGGCGTAGGATGCTTTCGTATTTTTAAAATATCTCCTCGGAAAATTAATATTTTTAACTTCTGTTTCCTGTGTACTGTTCTTAAGGCTGCTCGTCAGTGAACTTCCCGATTTCCCTCGCTAATGTTATTCCTATGGGCGTAGGATGCTTTCGTATTTTTAAAATATCTCCTCAGAAAATTAATATTTTTAACTTCTGTTTTCTTTGCATTGTTCTTAAAGAATGTCTCTTTTTCTTAGTTGTCAATTTTTTTCTAAAATATATACTTAATTTTATATGAAATGTTAAGACTGGGTTTAAGTGATTTATATATGCATTATTTTGAAGTTAAACTATTTAAATTAATACAATTCCCAATTTATACACGTTACGTAGATGATTCCTTTGCTTTACTTGATTTATCTAAATACAGTATTAATGCTGTACTTGATACATTTAATTCAATTGATCCATGTATCCAGTTTACTTTCGAAGTTGAAGCTCAACAACATCTAGCTTTTCTAGATGTCCTAGTAATTCGTAATGATTGTGAATTTTTGACAACAGTTTGCCGTAAACCTTTTGCAATAAGTTTAGCCCATCACTATAGATCCAATCATCCCCCACATCAAAAATTAGCAGCTTTCAATACACTTATTTTCCGTGCACGTAAAATTTGTTCAAATTCCGAATTGTTTAATAATGAAATTAACTATATTAAAGCAGTCGCCATCGATCGTGGATTTAACTTGAATATAATTAACCGTATTTTATCTAAACCTCCGACAAACACTGATTCTGTTCCAGCTAATAAAGAATTTAAAAATGTTATTGTCTTGCCTTATTTTCATAAAACCAGTGCACAAATTTCTCGTATTCTAAATAGGTTTAGTTTCAAAGTTGTTTTCTCTCCAACCAATAAAGTTTATTTTTCCAACCTTAAAGATCCAATTGATGAACATAAAACCTGGGGCATTTACAGAATTTTTTGTGAATGCGGCCTCTCTTACATTGGGCAGACGAAGCGTGCTCTTAGAATTAGGCTGAAAGAACACCAAAATTATGTTAAAAAGCAGGAGTATGAGAAATCTACAATAGCTAAACATTGTTGGGATTCCAACCACAGGTTTAATTATTCAGAAGCTAAAATTATCCAAAAAATGTAATTCAGTTATAGATCTCGACTTCTACGAAGCTTACCTTATTCACAAACATGGTTCATCCTTGGTGAATGATATGACCAGCACCCCTTTTTTCTCGCACGTGTGGAGGGATTCTGCGCAGTGACTCCTTCTTTCAGTTATTTCCGGTCAACCACGCCACTTCTTTGGTATATATAAACTCTTGCTTTAGCATTTTCATTCAAGCCAGTACTCGGGGCTATAACCGAGGGGTTCTTTAAACCCATTTTTATCTTTTTTTTTTTCTCTCGCAATGAGGAAGGGGATCGATGCATTCTTGAAACGGCCGTATGACTTTTTTTGTGCCATTTTTCATATTTGTGCGTTATAACGTTGTAATTGGTTTCGGTTTATGCATTAAAATTCGCACAAAGTATTCGATCTATGCCTATTGAATTTAAGTAATCTCGATTATCCTGAACTATTTTTTTCGGACCCTCGAAATATTCGTTCTGATAAAAGGTATACAAATTTTCGAAATTGTTTATTTTAAGGAGTGAATATAAAAGACAATAAAAAAACATAAATTTTGCATAAAGAATGAAGTCGATCGGATAAGTAGTTGCCGAGATATTTGTAATAATATTTGCCACACTCTTCGCTTTTTCATGACCCTGTATTTCATTCAAATTTCAATTCAAAGATATATTTTAATTGAAAATGAGGTGCTTAATCTGACGCAGTAAACTGTTAGTTAATAGGATTATCATTTTTGGAGTTAAAATTATGTTTCTTTTACTCAATTCAATAATAGAGCATTTAAAGTTTATGACTTCATCAAGCCACGGTTTTATTCGAATTGCAATACATTTTATAAATAGTTTACACTAATTTTATTTTCATATTTTATATTATGCATGTCCATGATGGGTAAGTATTACAATTGGCCCCCAACGACTAGTTTTACAATATAGTATTAGTAAAGGGTTCAAAATAAAAGCAGAACTTGCCCAAAATTAAAAATTTTATGAAAGAGTAAATAGAGTTTTTAGACAAGTGTTGTTTTTATGAAACAACCAAACCTTTCTCGCCTTATGACGAAGATATGTATTTTTTTCCTTCTTTTTTATTTAAGCTAAACAGTTTCATGGAGTAATAAGTGCTGTTCAGAAAAATAATATTCCGCTGTTAGTTATTTTCATGGCTTTTGAACAAGTTTTTGTTTTTAACCTTTCAATTAAACTTTATTCTCAACACATGCTGTTAATGAAAAACTTCAAAAAAAAGATATATATTTTTTTTTTTTTTTTAAATTACCAGTTTCTACTAATTCTAGCAAAATATAATTTTCCAGATTGAAAAAAGTAAAAATAAATAATCACATAAAAGTTAATTCAAAATGAAAAAGTTAGAATGTATTGAAGCCATAAAAGCATTCAATATCATTTCAAATTAAAAAAAATTCTGGCGTTTTCAAAACAAGAAAAAAAAATTTAAACTAGAAAGCCAAATCTAATTCAATTAATACAAAAGCTTTTTCCTGTTATTCTTCAACGACTCTTTTAAAGTATTTTTTTTTCTTTTTAAGATTGGTATAGTATAATTTTTAGTAATTAATTTAATGTCCTATTGCGTAACCAGAGACCAAACTCAATAAGCAGGTTTCTAAAGTGATTGAATATTAATTATTCAAAGAGCAATAAATCCATTTGCTTTTTATTTTTATTTCGAAATAAAATTTTATTGCTTTTAGAAATGTTATCGTATCTATAGAAAAAGTAATTAAAAATAAAAATAAAAATGGAAAAGATATACCCTTTTAAACTCTTTAAGGGCAATGGTATGTTATATATACTGCAGAGGTAGAGGAAAACCTGTATGTATAAAGACGTTACCCCGTATTATTTTCTGCAGCTTAAAATAGTTGTGTGTACATTGGTGCTGAGGAAAAAAAATGAAAGAGTTCAAGTACACTATGAAGAAAAAATCAGGAAGCGTTTTTCCATCTAATGTGTGGCAGCAATGTGGTCCAGTAAATGGAGTAAAGTTCCCGTATATTTCGGGAAAATATTTAGTAACGTTCCCTGATATTTCGGAAAATTATTTAGTAACGTTCCCTTATATTTCGGAAATGTTTCTGCATATTTCGAAAATGTTTATGTATATATTAAAAATGTTTCTGCGTATTTTGGAAATGTTTCTGTGTATTTCGGAAATGTATCTATGTATTTTGAAACGGTTTCTGTGTATTTCGTAAATGTTTCTGTGTATTTCTGTATCATAATTTCTTTTACTTAAGCGAACGACACACTTTATTAAAATAGTTCATATTATCCTATTCAATTGTACTGCATACTAATGTTAAATTTACTCTCGAAATCTGATGACCCGCTAATCTGCTAATCGAAATCTGCTAACCGAAATCTGCTAATTTGATGACCTGGGTCCCGGCTTGGGTACTTTTTCACTATGTTGGCTATACGCCTATTAAGCAATTAAAATTTGAATATTATGAATGCAAGGCGTGAGAAATTTTGTCTGGAAAAATTTCCAAGTATTAAATATGAATTCATTCAATTGTCGATGCAGGATTTTCTTTGATTTCGTGTTTGCCCCAGGGTTGGTGGCTCACGGAAAAGTATTCCAACTTGTGCCGCGTTTCTAGCCTTGCCAACATGTTATGGTGAAAAAAGTTCCAGGCTGAGTATCGTTCCCAAGTGGTTCAGTTGGTAGAACGTCAGTGCGCTAATCTGAGACCCGGGTTCGAGTCCCGGCTTGGGTACTTTTTCACTGTGTTGGCTATACGCCTATTAAGCAATTAAAATTTGAATATTATGAATGCAAGGCCTGAGAAATTTTCTCTGGAAAAATTTCCAAGTATTTAATATGAATTTATTAAATTTACTGTTAATCTTTTGTTGTACATACAAAATTCGTTCGATTAGTCTCTTTATACCCTTGTTCCATGAATCTATAATAAATATTAGATATTTTATTGATGAATAATAATGTAGTATAAGTATTAATGAAGTACAGATAGCTCCATTTATACGTATTTGTCATCTTTTCGTTTTGAGATTGGTTGCAATTCATAACTTTTCTAATGATGAAATGTATCGCTCATATGACAGGAAAAATTCATACTTTCACTTATACTATACGTTTTTCCCTCATTTTTTCTGAATCAGATATTTGTAAATAAATATCATTAAAAATTTGATTTATAGATCTATAAACAATTATTTTTTGAAATGCGGTCTCGTGAATTCCATTCTGTAAATAGATACATAAACATTATGAAAATGCTTTATTTCCCCAGATAGATGGATTTTTTTAATATCTTTAGATACATATATTTTTTAATCTTGTAAGTAGATATACTATTTCAAAAGATTTCATATGTGTGAATAATTATTTTATTTTATGAACTGTATACTTATAAAAAGATATATATTTTCTCGGATTATTTCAGCCCTTCTCAAGTTATAGAATAAAATAATACTATTAAAGGAATATATTTAGAACCATGCTAATTGTAAAACACTTTATTAAAAATATTTACAACTAGATAAAACAATTAAAAAAATCCCTGACGGCTCGGCCTACAGGCACAGGTAGATTTCGAAGACGCAGACCGTGGGGCACGTGTTTTCGGGAATTGCGGAAAAAATGACCCTTTTGCGCTGGCCCCCTTTTTTTTTTTTTTTTTTTTTTTTTTTTTAACTTTTAATAAAATTTTGAAGTTTTTAAAATCTATTAAAATAATCAAGTGTAGCATAGCTGCATATAAGTATTTCAATTCTACATCCACTAAAATAAGTACAAATCTCTCCTACCCAATTTGTGGGCGTAGGGTGCCCCCTCTCATCTCCTTCAATGTGTATTTCGACAACAACACGAAATATACATTATAAATTTTGCCCTCTGATGTTTTAGATATTTCTTGATAAGTTTTTTTTTTTTTTTTTTTTTTACGTCCATGGCGGACATTCCTTAAACTATATTTCTCAAAAGGGCATTATCTCATACTAATAAATTCATAATCTTCCATAATCATTGCATTTAGGCATCTTCAAAATTCTAAACTCCTCTCTGCATCTTAAAATCTCACATATTTCATGTTCCAACGTTAAGAACTTATAATTTAACTACACTCCAATGGGGAAACTCCAAAATTTTTTATAGTTTCTCTCAGAGTCAATGCCCTTTTGTCTTC
This sequence comes from Maratus michaelseni, assembly GCA_963931845.1. NCBI lineage: Eukaryota > Metazoa > Arthropoda > Arachnida > Araneae > Salticidae > Maratus > Maratus michaelseni. The sequence goes on along the minus strand of OZ007595.1, from coordinate 156,649,016 downwards.
TCTACATACTTTAATCAATAACTCATACCCATAACTATTCATCACATACCTCGGCTGGCCTCATATTCTTCATACAATCTTAAGCCCATAAGGCACCCTTATTATCATAGTATAGATATTGTCAATAACCATCTCCCATGAGAATATACACAATCTACATCTTCCTCAATCTTAATAATAATAATCTTAAGCCCCTAAGGCATTCTAGATCTCATAGTTGAATAATTGTCTTAATATCCTCACATCTTACGTTCTCTTAAATTAATTTATAACTCTTGCATCTTTTGTATTAGTACTTACAGTCCACCTGCCTTGACCGGAGAGAGCCCCCCACGAACCTCTAGCTTTAATTAGATTAAAAAAAAAAAATATTTTTAAAATCCATAGTCTAGAAATAGAGTTATTACAGAGCACAAAGAAGAGAAAAAAAATTGAAAAATGTCGAGCGACAGTGAAAAACGCACCGTACACTCAATGAATAATGAAACGGACGGTTCCGACTCACCGGACTCTGACACCTCCAACATATCGAAACAAACAACAACATCTATAACATCCAATGCATCAAGAACCAACCCAAGAAAACCGAAATCTACCAAAAAAGAAAAGAAATACATAAAATACAACCATATAACAGCTACACGAATGAATTTAACACAACTCTTACAACAACACAATGACTTCTTGAGAAGAAGGGATAGAGGTGACGCAGATGAAGCAGCTTCATACAAAGAAGAACTGATGGAAAGATTGGATAAATACGACGAGAACATCAAAAACATAGAGAAAGAGAAAAAAGAAATGAAGAAAAGCGAACAAGACCAACTACAAATGCAACGAGAAATAACTGTTGAAAACGAAAGGCTAAAAGAAGTCATAAAAGCAAGTGATATAAACACAGAAATAATAAAACAGAAAAACGTAACACAACAACAAGAAATAGAAACGATTAGAAAAGTGAATAGACAACTGCAACTACAAATCGATGAACAAAAAGAAGAGATACCAAAATTGAAAGAAGAGAACAAAAAACTAAGGGAAAAAATAACCAATACAACCAAAATTCACAAACACACACAAACACAGATTGATGAAACAGAGAAAAACAAAAAAGAACACCAAAGAATAAAAGAAATGTCAACACAGATAGAAGTCCAACTAAAAGCGATAGCAGACTTAAATAAAGAAATCACACATATTAGCAAGATACAGGAAATCACAAAAGACCACCTAGAAAATCAAACTGAAGAGAACAAACAACTACAGACACAAATAAGAGAACAAGCACAAAAGCTAAGAGAAGAAGAACAAAAGCTAAGAGAAGAAGAAGAAATAAACCTAGAAGAAATAAACCTTGAAAATCTGAAAATAGAATACGCAAAATTAAACGAAAATAACAAAAACCTAAGACATGAAATAAAACATCGATACACAGAAGTAAACAATAGAACAGAAGAACTGCAAAAAGTATTTGAAATGTTTAACCACATAAAGCAAGAAAAAGACAAGAAAGAAAAACGTAATACAGATGAAGAAGAGGAAATCACAGTAGAAAACAACAACAACACAACATATGCAAGAATCACACAAAAAGAAAAGATAATAGATACGATGCAAACAAAAACAGCAACATCATCAGCAATACTTGTAAGAAGAACAAGGGACACAAACCTAACACTACACAGCATCCGAGAAATACTTAACTAGGAAGCAAGAAAACAAATAAATCTGCCACCAGTCCAATGCTTCATATCACGAGACAAAGAAACACTAATATTCACGACAGAAACCGAAAACAACATGAACAAGATCACAGACTTCATAAACAAAATACGCAAATTAAAAGGAATAATAGAAGTTACCACCAAACCGTCTAACAACAAAAAATTAATAATACTGGGTATACCAAAACAAACTACAGAAGAAGAAATAAAACGAATATTACAAGAAATAAACAACAACACCTCCATAGAAACACACAAGATAATAGATAACCCACGTGCAAAAACAAAACAGATGGTGATCCAAACCAATGCACAGCAAGCTATAAAACTACTATCAATAGGAAAAATCACCATCTGTTTCAACACTTGTAAAATAGAATCATACCGTCCACTCATCAGATGCAACAACTGCCAGAAATACGGACACACAGGAGATCGGTGCAGAACACGCGCAGAGTGCGAATTCTGCACCAGATTCCACAATTCAAACTTATGCCCAAACAAAGACTACCCACGCTCACACCGGTGCATACACTGCAAAGTCGCAGGCGAAGATGACTATCACAGAGCCTCCTCAAGTAAATGCCCGGTATACCAACATTACCTGAAGAGAAGAAGTGGCACAACAAATACACGTAACTACAAACATAACATCCCAACATATTCGATCGGATGACGCAAACAAGTAACACAGGCAACAACTCCCAACAAGACACACCTACAGATAACAGCCAACACACAGAAGAAGACATCCCCAAAAATCCAATACAAGAAAACGACACAATAAAATGCATCCAAATTAATCTACAGGGTTCCAAAGCAGCTACAAGCAACCTGATGGGCAGAGCCAATCAAGAAAAAATAACCATTTTGCTCATACAGGACTATTACAAACACAAAAACATGATCTGGGGAGTACCATCAAAAAGATGGCAAATCTTCGAAAGTAAAAATAACACAGCAGCAATAATAATAACAAGACCGGACATAGAAGCACTACACTCATATACAGATGAAAACTCCAGCTTCACAAACATAACCACAACAACAGGACACATCACCATCGGATCGATATATTCAAAACCAACATCAGACATAACACAAGACATGAAATGGATCGACAATTACACACCACTACAGAACATCATAGTAGGAGCAGATCTCAACGCCCGTCTCTCCTTGTTGGGATACCTCAAAGAGGACAATAGAGGTACCCTCCTAACATACCTAATAATGTCAAAAGGACTAATACTAATAAACGACACGGAGGCCCCAGAGACTTTTGTTGGACAACCAAACAGGAAGTGCTCAAGTACGCCTGATGTGACGTTATGTACCGAAGATGTGGCAGAAACAATCCAATCCTGGAACGTAGACGTCACTAATGATAGCCACTCAGATCACAGGCATATCTATTTTACAATTAAACTCCAAACAAAAAAAATAGAATTAGAAAGATACAAAACTAAACACACAACTTTTAAAAAATTCAACAAACATATAAAAAATAAGCTAATTAACTTACAAACAAAACTACAAGACACACTTACACAAGAACATCTAGACACCTGGTTAGAAAACTTTAACGATACAATAACAGCAACAGCAAATGAAACACTAAAAACCAAAAAACTCAAACTCTACCCAGAATTCAACTGGTGGAACAACAAACTAAAGACACACAGAAACAAAATTTCGGCACTCAGAAAAAGGTTTAATAAAACAGGCGAAACTAAATGGAAAATTCAACTTAACAAAGAGAGAGCCCTCTATAAAAAAACATATTAAATCAGAAAAACTAAAATCGTGGCAAACCTTCTGCACACAAACAAAAGATAAATTTGGCCAAACCTTCAAAATTGCAACATCCAAAAACATAACTAATAAACACTTTATACACACAACACTAGAGGACTCTCACACATACGCGACAAAATCAGATATCTTTAAAGATCTAACAACACATCACTTCCCAGTGCCTGTAGTCACACAACAACAACTAACAGACCTGACAACGGGAGAAGACGCACACTCTACATCCCCTCCACTATTCACATTTAAAGAAATCAAAAACGCAATAAAAGAACAAAATAATCTTAAAGCTCCCGGCTATGATAAAATAGACGCATTCATCATAAAAAACCTATTCAAAAACTTTAAACACATAATAAGAGACCTACTAAATAAATGCCTTACCCTTAATCACTTCCCAACAAACTGGAAAATAGCCCAAGTAGTATTTTTCACTAAGAAGAACAAAGACCCAAAACTACCTACATCATATCGCCCCATCTGTCTCCTCCCGATGCTCGGTAAAATACTGGAGAGGCTCCTAAAACACAGAATAACACACCATCTAGAAAATCTAAACTATCTTCACCCATCCCAATATGGATTCAGAGAGGGCAAAAACACAACACAACTATTAAAATTAACACACACAAAAATAAAAGACCTCCTAAAAACATATAAATATTGCATCCTAATATCATTCGACATAAAGGGAGCCTTTGACAGCATAGACTGGCAGGTACTGGGAGAAACAATAATAAATTCTCCACTTCCCACATATATCAAGAAACAACTACTAAGTTTTCTAACCAATAGACATGTAATAACAGACTACACAGACAACACATCAAAACGAAAAGTCCACCAGGGCTGTCCACAAGGTTCGTGCCTTGGACCCCTGCTGTGGCTACTCATAGCTAACAAAATACTAATAGAGTTCTATAAAAAATTTAAAAACCTTAGATGTTTCTGCGACGACTTTAACATGATAAACCATGCGAACAGTCGTCGCGATCTAGAATTAAGAGCAAACAAAAGAATAAAACTATTCCTAAACATATGCAACAACTTAAACCTCACACTATCTACAGAAAAAACAGTATACATAATGTTTGGTAACAACATCCTAAAAGCCCGCCCACCAACACTAAAACTTAATAACACTACAATAAAACAAGTAGAAAACATAAACCTCTTAGGCATAGTCTTTGAACAAAAACTTATATGGCAAACCCACCTCCAAAACATCAACAACAAACTATTATCAATAACATCTTCAATCAAAAGGGTTTTTTCGGCAAACTGGGGGGTGAATCGAGCATTCCTCAGAGAATGGTACCTCACCGTGCTTGAAAAAATCATTGATTACGGCTCAGAGGTGTGGTTTGACCACCTACGAATAATCGACAAGAGAAAAATCCAATCAATTCAAAGACTATGTCTCACATCCATAACAAAATGCTACAAAAACGTATCAACACCGTCCCTACAAATTCTGCTCGGAATACCACCGCTACTCATAACTCTAGAATATAAAAACATCAAAAATAATATTAACACGAAACAAGGAATTCTAATACACAATAACGAAATAATAACAAAAGAAAAAATAGAACAAAAAATCCATAGATATCAAATAAACCCAGAAAACCACATAAATAACTTAATAACGACAGAATCCATAATAAAACAACACAATACAATACACATCTACACAGATGGTTCAAAGATAGAAACAAACACGGCATGTGCTTTAATAGCTTTTAAAAATGATATTAAAATCCATGAACAAGTACACAAGCTACAAAACAACAACACGGTATTCCAGGCAGAACTCCTAGCAATAATAAACACAATAAAATGGGCCATAAACCGAACAGAATCAATATTCCAAATTTTCAGCGACAGCCAATCATCAATACTAGCCTTAACTAACATATTCCCAACAATCCAGAACATATACGACATACATCAAACAATAAAACAAAACAAAAACAAACTCTTTTACCTCACATGGGTGAAGGGCCACGCTGGGAACAAGGGAAATGAGCTTGCAGACAAACTGGCAAATGAGGCTGCCACTTACTGTGATCACCCATTATCCAGAGACTTTAAACTCCCAAAATCGTACCTCAATAAAATAATTAAACAGTCTCCTGGATAAATGGCAATATAATTGGGACCACTCGGAAAGTGGCAGACACACATACTCATTAATACCGAAAGCGCATTTCTCACTCATATGTAGCGACAGGGTCTCCATGTTCTTTCTATCAGGCTGTGGCAGCTTTCCATCATTTCTACACAGAATAGGCAAGAAAGATGATGACCTCTGTCAATGTGGTCAACATGGAGACCCGACTCACTATCTTTTTGGTAAGTGTCGCTACATGAAACATAAATTCCCACAAGGCACAAGTAAAACCTTCCAACAAAACATAATGGAAATCCTCAAAGACAATACTAAACTTAAAAAACTATATGAAAACTATAACATTCTAAACGAAAAATACTCATTTATCAGATACAAATATCTAACTTAAATAAACTTAAAATAAATAATTACATCTCAAATTTAATAAATACCTGTGATCAAGACTGCACTATCAATAACAAATTGTAAATACTAACCGATAAACTGTAAATAAGTAATCAACTCATCTTAAACTGTAAATAAGTAATCAACTCATCTTAAACTGTAAATATTATATTTATATTCAAGAATAATGCAAATGTAACTTCAAGTAATAATCAAATCAACTAATATATATTAACCCCTTATAATGCCCACCCTCTTGCCAACTGGCAAAAGTATGTCAAATAAGATCTTCCATAAAAAGAAGAAACTCAGACAATATGCCATGTGGCATTAAATAATGCGATTATCTTGCCACTGGGCATTAGTATGTATAAAAGAAAAGAAGAAACTTCAACAATATGCCATGTGGCATTTTAACAACTTGTCTAAGTCCGAATGAGGACTTCAGAAATTGTAACCCTCAATGTAAAAAGCCAAAAATTTTCTTTTCAATAAATCAGGGCCGGCTCTGCCTGGGGGATCTTTCGAAGGCGTTCCCATGACTGAAGACGCTAGTAGTAGCTATTTTCCTACCTCAGGCTTTGGGGCTTGTCCCAACCATATGCCAAAAGCGGGTTCCTGAGGTGGGGGCTTTCAGTAACTTTCAGTTGGAACCGCATACTTCGAAACCAAACTTGTTTGCAGGCGGAGGCAACAAGGATTTTTTTTTTTTTGCTATAAAAGTTGGTCCTATAAAAAACATGTCAATATAAAAGTTTTAGATAATATTAAGAGGATTTATAATAAATTTAAGCGGATTTGAAATTTTGGGAATTGACGAAGTTATGAATGTTTTTCTTCTAAAACCCCCCCTTCCCCCCCTTAAGACAATTTTTAATTATATCAAAAATCTGTCATACATCAATTTTCGGCTCTTCTCCTAGAAGTAATAATAACTTCAAACGGATTCGATATGTATCATAATTAAGAAATTATGGGGTTTTTTCTGTTTTCACAAAAAGTCCCCCCCCCCCTTGGTTCGATTTTGCCCATTAACGAACTTGACCGAGATTTTATCCCCCTTGATTTTATGTATCAGTTTCGAAAAGATGCGGGAGTTGGAACCGCCTACTTCGAAAAATAACTTGTTTGCAGGCGGAGCCGGCGGAGATTTTTTTTTTTTTTAATTTTTTTTTTTTTTTTTTTTTTTTTTTTGCTATAACGGTTGGTCCTATAAAAAACTTGTCAATATAAAAGTTTTAGATAATACTAAGAGGATTAATAATAAATTTAAGCGGATTTGAAATCTTGGGAGTTGACGAAGCTAGGATTTTTTTTCTTCTAAAACCCCCCTTTTTTCCTCCCCTTGGGGCCATTTTTAATAATATCAAAAATCTGTCATACATCAATTTTCGGCCCTTTTCCTAGAAGTAATAATAACTTTAAATGGATTCGATACGTATAATAATAAAGAAACTATGAGGGTTTTTCTGTTTTCACAAAAAGCCCCCCCATTCCCCCCCCCCCTTTGTTCGACTCAGCATTTAAAAAAATATTAATTAAAAAAATTAAAAAATATTTAAAGTAGAAACTTTAAAAAAATGATGTAACTTTTTTAAAAAAAACTCATAATTTCAAAAGTAAATATTTTTTTCAAATTCGCTGAATCAAAATTAAAGTAAAATGACTGAAAAAGACATGTTCCAAGTTTGAACCATTTATCTTTAATTGTTTTTGACTTATAACGATTTAAAGAGGAGAATGCGTGAAAGCACACATCATACAGAAAAACACAAAAACGTTTCCTTGATAACCACTACTTGAAAGCTAGATTTTTAAAACAAAAAATTAATATATCATGTTCTATTTAAGATAGAAACATGATTTAATCGTCATTTTAAGTGGATTAAAGCAGAAAATTTTTTAATACAGTAAAATATTTTTCAAAAATTTGAAGATTTTTGTGTCACGGGCCACTTTTATTAAAAATGAATAACTGAATTTTAAAGCATTTTTCCGTTAGCCAGACAAAGGTTCCAAATATTATTTATGGTTACTGTATACAACTTAAAACAACAGTGGAGTGTATGATATACCAAACAACGCTCGCCAAACTAGACCAACTGGTCGTAAAACTGTAAGAATAAAATATTTTAAACACTAAAAAGTAGAAAATATAAGTAAAAAAGTCCTTCCGGTCTGTACCGGTATGAAAAGGTAGCTTTCATAGTCCATGTTTTTAAAAATTCAACTCATTTTTCTCAAACACCCGAAGCTAAAATGCTTGGGATCCGATTATAGAAGATTCAATCCTGGTTTTCGTTAATACTGAATTTAAATGCGAATTTCAGCATGAGAGTTACAGCATAACAAAATTCAGATTGTTTCAAAATGTCAGCCACCCTAGAATTTCAAACTGCCATATTTCAGCCATTTTTTAAGATAAAGCTAAAACAAAAAAAATTCCGGAATCTTTATATCACGATCTAACACTTAACGGAAACAACTTTTTCAATTTATAATTTTTTATAAATCTTTTTGAATTTTAAAAAAAAAAATTTAAAAAATTGACTTGCCACCATTTTGAAACAAGATGGCACATGAAGCTGTCAAACGTCGGTATGTTCAGTACATATGATCAGTCACATTCATATCGGTTCATAAATACGAGAGTTACAGCATAACAAATATCAGATTGTTTCAAAATCTCAGCCACTCTAGAATTTCAAACTACCCTATCTCAGCCATTTTTTAAGATATAGCCAAAACAAAAAATATTCCAGAATCTTTGTATCACATCCTAACACGTAACATAAACATTTTTTTTCAATTTATAATTTTTTTGTACATTTTTTTGAATTTTTAAAAATTTAAATTTTTTTAACTGGCTTCAATTTAGAAACAAGATGGTGGATGAAGCTGGCCAACGAACTCGGTCGAGACCTTGGTATGTCCTATACACATACTCAGTCACATCCGAATCGGTTCATAAGTAAGAGAGTTACAGTCTGACGTATGTCAGATATATATATATATATATATATATATAAATCAACATTTGAACGGAAGGTGGTTTTTGGAGTCTGGGGGTCATGATCGGTGAAAATATAACAAAATTTTTTGGGATTGCTTTCCTCCAAACGGCTGCAATAGGTAGCTTTTTGTAATGAAAGCTAACCTAAAAGAGCGTCATAATATTTTTTTAATGCACATTCATTAATTAATAGTTTAATATTACTAAAATTATAGTTATACGTTGAGAAAACAGTTTAAAAATCCTACACTAGATTAATTTTAACACAAATATTCTAATTGATAAATAAATCATATGAGTTGCAATTTTCCAACTGGGTGAAAAATGTCCGGACCAGGTTTCGAACCAGTGGACCAGGTTTCGAACTCTTGGCTGAATCTGCCAATGCTCTGCCAACTGAGGTATGCCGGACGGATCTGAAGGACTTAATTTATCCAGGTAACCTTATTTATTATAGCATATGGTCTGATATCTGAATCAGCTCAACAAAATAAATCGCAGATAGTGGAACTTCACTCAGAAAAAGGAATTGATTAAAACTACAAAACATGTTTTGTTAAGTACATTTTGGTTGTTTTAACAAAATTCAAGTAAATTGAACCATTTTACTTGAATTAACAAACCATTTTTTGCTGACGATACAAAACATTTTTTTGGAATTACAAACAAAAATTTTTTTTGTTGATTCAAACAAAATATCCATTGACCTATATTTAAACATAAAGTTTTGTTGGGTCAACCAAATTTTTGTTGATTCAACAAAACTTTTTTCTGGGTGTTCGGTAAACGCTGGATAGGTTAATCTTACACAATTATTCGAATTGGTAAATGAATCATATAATTTTTCAATTCTTTTAATTGCTAAAAGGTGTAAAATAAAAAGATTATAAACAGTAAAATAGGTTTTATTAGACTGTTGCCATATGTTTCAGCTCAATCTGAGCCATTATTAAAACAAATAAAAATATTCTATAAATGAACGGCCTATGAAGTTATTTGAAACGCATTCATTTAAATTTTGTACATACTTTTTAAAAATTACGCACGTTATTTTTATTTTTTACTTGGATCTTTATTTTCATATTTGTAAATATGGAGTAACTCGAACCACAATTTTCAATAACTTTATAGACCGTCCATTTATAGAATATTTTTGTTTGTTTTAATAATGACTCAAATTGAGCTGAAACATATGTCAACAGTCTAATAAAACCTATTTTACTGTTTATAGTCTTTTTATTTTACACTTTTTAGCAATTAAAAAGAAGTATACAATAACAAGGTGTTATGATTTGTTATATTTGAATCATATGAGTAACAATTTTCCAACTGGGCGAAAAATGTCTTATCCAGGATTCGAACCAAGGACCTCTTGGCTGAAGCTGCCAATGCTCTGCCAACTGAGCTATACCGGACGAGTCTGGAGAACCTAATTCACCCAGGTAATAGCTCAGTTGGCAGAGCATTGGTAGCTTCTGGTAGCAACTGAAAATGATGCACTGCCAGTAATTATTGTTAACAGACAGTACTTCAACCGAAATCTTTTGTATGACCCTGTAAATGAATGATGAATGCTATGCACGCAGTATTCCCATGTAATGCAACTTAGTCATATATATCAATTTCAATATCTTTCAAATAGTATAACATCTTGTGAAACACTGTTAAAACATTAGTGAAACATTATTAAAATAAATCGTAAACGATTTTCCCTGTAGACCCCAACGTAATGGAAATCTTTTGAGTGCCCCTGTAAAGAAACTATAAGTGCTATGCACACCCTATCCTATAGTAAGACTCTTGTAGTACACCTCAGTGATATATATCAATTTCAATATGTTTGAAATAGTATAACATCAGTAAAATAATCCGCAAATGATTTCCTTCATAGACCGTAAGGTTACAAAATTCTTTTGAGTGTCCCTGTAAAGTAACGATAAGCGCGATACACTTCATTTTCAATACCTAACAAGCCATAGTAAACATGAATAAAATATATCAATTGCATGACAATTTGAGTATATTTACGCGAGTTAGAGCACAGACAGGCAGACGCAAGATAGACAGACAGACAAACTGAATTCATAAACACTTTTTAACTATGTTGGAAAGTGTTAAAAATGCATATATTTTAAATCAGTCATTATAGAATATATTAATTAGACGTCCTTATTTGGATTTTATCAAAGCATTTGAGCTAAAAGCTTTCGATACATCCTCGAATTAAAAATCGTCAGACATTTCTAAAATGCGAAAAAAGATTTAGCTAGAAAACCAAATCCAATTCAATTAGTACAAGAGCTTTTTGCTGCTGTTCTTTCGGATATATATTTTTTTTTTTAATCAGTAGCATTTGAACAGGTTATAGATATATCGCAATTAATTAGATGTCCTATTTACGTAACCAGAAAACAAACAAATATGCAGATTTCTAAGTGATTGAATTTTAAATATTCAGAGAGAAATAAACTATTTTATTTCGGTTTCTATATCGAAGTAAAATTTTATAGCTTTTAGAAATGTTATGATACCTCTGAAATTGAAAAGATTGATGCAATATAAAATGCATAAAAGTAAAGTTGGAAAGAGAAACCATTTTCGAAATATTCTATAATCTAATAGTATCTACTATTTCCATCTATGACTAATGTATGTCAATATTATCCTTATTATATATTTACAAGTGTACCCGTGCGAGGATTTCGCACTGCTGTTTAATAATTTTCAGTAATATCTAATATTTTTTGATGCAAGTTTAAACTTCTAAAGAAAAATTAAGGATATTAACATCGACAAACAAACAAATCTATAACATTATTCCAGCCAGAACACGCGCGAGGAAAAAAAATAACAATTTTATTTTAACTGCATTCACTGTCCTCTGAATACTAGGCCTGAGCGCTGACTTAAAAATGGCGGCTGTCGGAGGCAGATTATTTTAAGCGTTTTTACAGTCCCCTGAATTTCCACACCAGTAATTAAAAAAAATGTATATATATATATGATCTCAGAAAAATAAGGCAAAGAAAAACTTTATAAATTATTGGTGTTCAAATTCGAGGGACAGTACAAACGCTGAAAAAAATCCGCCTAGGACAGCCGCCATTTTTGTGTCAGGGCGCAGGCATGGTATTCAGGGGGCGGTTCTGCATTAGGGGATGACGTCATCTTCTTCGGAAAAAATACGGGACAAAGAAAAATAAATTGAAATACACTTAAATTGCAATTAAATGTAATATAACGAATCATGGCTTTTATGCTACACGTGTAAAATTCCACTGTTTCGATCAATCAATATTATTTTTTTCAACTAAGCGTTTCAATTTTAATTTTGGTTTTTAATCATAAATATAAAGCAAACCCGTGAGAAAACGTCATATTTCGCCTATTTTTCTACTATTTTATAATCATCAGTGGACCCGTACAAAGATTTCGCATTGCAATCTAATATTTTTAACAATATCTAATACTCTTTAGATGCCGGTTTAAACTTCTAAAGGAAAATTAAGGATTAAAACCATCTTCAAACGACATTAGTCAAGCCAGTATATCATCTCATATATTCCATCAAAGTTACACTAAAAACTAATGGAAGATAGAAAAGGCAAAAAAAAAATTAAATAAATAAATAAATAAATATATATATATATATATATATAGCACATTATGTATTAAATGTATTCGGCAGACCCAGAATCTCGCACCATAATTAAACTAAGAATAAATAACAAACATAAAAAAAAATTACACAGATATAACCTGAACGAGTAGGAAAAGCAACCAAAAAGCTGTGGCCTCATCAACAGTGGGCATATTAAAAAGCACAGCGATGTTTCCGACTAATTACAAACACAACAAACTATTATTCAGTAGTGGCAGTGGGTTTCGGCCAGAATGTCGTGAAGCATAAATCAAATGCATAAAAACAATTCAAAGCATATCACGAACACTCCCCCACCGGACCCAACACCACAATAAACAGTACAGCTGAATTCAAAACGTATGTTTAACATACACTGAACCAACAATAGAATTATCTTGCCCCATCCTGAGCGACACAGCCACAAAAACAATAAACAATAACCTAATCCAGTGATCCAAAATCTGTCCATGTACGTTCCATGTCTGTTGCCACATGAATGCAATCATCGTTGTAAAACCGTCCCCAAAAGGCTTTAAGTTATACAAATCATTAATTGTCAATCACGTAGAAACTACTCAAAAATGAAGACTGTCTGTAAAACTAGTATATCTATTAATGAAACTCAAAGGAATGTTATTTTTATAATACAAGATACTAGAGCTTTTATATATATATATATTATTAGTATTTTAACTGCTTTAGAGGATGACATCATCTGTTTCGGAAAAAAAAAAAAAACAGGGGACAAAGAAAATTAAATTGAGCATTTGAATTTCAATTTTGCTTTTTAATCATAAATATACAATAAACCCCTGCAGCAACTATGTCCCACTTTATCTTTTTTGTGCTATTTATTAGGTAGCTTTCAATACAAAAAAGTCCTTCCGGCCTGTACCGGGAGGAAAAGGTAGCTTTCCTATATCTTCGTTTTAAAATTTTAGTTACTGTTACACGAAAACAGCAAGTTAAAATGCAAAGAAAACGTTTACAAAAGATTCGTTAATACTGAATTTGAATAAGAAATTCGCCAAATTATTGAGCAATAGCCAAATTGGCTTCATTTATAAAAACTTATTTTGGTCGCCAAATTTGGCAATATTTCGCCAAATGTCGCCAAGTTTGGCGAGAATTTGGCGCTAACGGATATGAATATATAGTTTTATACGTATGATTGGAAAAATTATTTCAACAATGAAAATTTTTGTAAAGTCCTGTCTTATTTCAAAATGTCAGCCACCCTAGAATTTCAAACTGCTCTATCTCAGCCATTTTTTAAGATAGAGGTAAACCAAAAAATGCTCTGGAATCCTCGTATCAAGGCCTAACAATTAATTAAAAAATAAATTTGAATTTTTAAATTTTGTATATTTATTTTAGTTTTAAATTTTTAAATGGCCACCATCTTGAAACAAAATGGCGGACCAAGCTGGCCAACGAACTTGGTCGAGACATTGGTGAGCTTTATACACACAATTAGTTTCATCAAAATTGATTTATAAATACGAGCGTTATCGTATGACATAGGTCAGATATATATATATATATATATATATATATATAAATCAACATTTGAACGGAGGGTGGTTTTGGGGTCTGTGGGTCATGATCGGTGAAAATATATCGAAATTTTCCGGAACTGCTTTCCTCCGAACGGCTGCAATAGGTAGCTTTATACTTTTTTGTATTGAAAGCTACCTAAAAGTATAAAGCTACCTATTGCAGCCGTTCGGAGGAAAGCAGTTCCGGAAAATTTCGATATATTTTCACCGATCATGACCCCCAGACCCCAAAACCACCCTCCGTTCAAATGTTGATTTATATATATATATATATATATATATATATATATATATATATATATATCTGACCTATGTCATACGATAACGCTCGTATTTATAAATCAATTTTGATGAAACTAATTGTGTGTATTAAACTCACCAATGTCTCGACCGAGTTCGTTGGCCATCTGGGTCCACCATTTTGTTTCAAGATGGCGGCCACTTAAAAATTTAAAACTAAAATAAATATACAAAAAAGTTAAAAATTCAAATCTATTTTTTAATTAAGTGTTAGGCTTTGATACGAGGATTTCAGAACATTTTTTGGTTTACCTCTATCTTAAAACATGGCTGAGACAGAGCAGTTTGAAATTTTAGGGTGGCTGACATTTTGAAACAAAACAGCACATTAACGCGATTACTCGCAAATTATTTTCTTTCATTGTTGTAATAATTTTCCCAATCATACGCATAAAACTATATATTCATATCCGTTAGCGCCAAATTCTCGCCAAAATTGGCGACATTTGGCGAATTATCGCCAAATTTGGCGACCAAAATAAGTCTTTATAAATGAAACCAATTTGGCTATTGCTCAATAATTTGGCGAATTTTTATTCAAATTCAGTATTGACATATCTTTTGTAAACGTTTCTTTGCATTTTAACTTGCTGTTTTCGTGTAACATTAGCTAAAATTTTAAAACGAAGATATAGGAAAGCTACCTTTCCTCCCGGTACAGGCCGGAAGGACTTTTTTTATAATCATTTTGAGCATCATATAATGCAGTATTTTATTTTTGTGGCAACTCTAATTTGAGGAAAATTTTTCATTTCATTTATTAAAACAATTCTGATTTATTTTTAATAAACAGCAATTTTTAATCAAAAAATATGTTTTAACGAAATGTTAGTGCACTATGTCAGAAGCCGCTTTAAAAACCTTTCATATGGCATCTCATTCGTTCTTGTGCGCTTCGTATTGTCTGAGAAAAAGGGATGTTGGCAACAGAAATAATATATATGATAATACTACTAATATAGAAATTTTTAAAAATATATTTATTTTTAGAATTAGCTTCCATCACCACTAAATCCAGCAATTATATTTTTGTTTTGAAAATTGTAAGAAAATATAATAGGTTAATTAAAACTAATTAATTATTAAAAAGTCCCAAGGACTTTTAATTCGATTTTCGCCCTAGATACGTCATAGCTGATGTTTATGTAAAAGTTAAATAATTTATGTAGATTTGTAATAATGTTAATAATTCTAACTATTGGGCATAATTTAGGTTTCGTTAGGGGATGATATTTTAAAATTCCGCAATTTTTTTTTTCCAAACAACAATACTTTTTCGCGCCGAATTGTAAAATAAAAAATTTCAATTGTAAAGTTTTTTTTTCGTCACAATTTTTTTCCTATAATGACAGATTCTATAAGTTATTTTATTTATTGTATAACCAAAGAATAATTGTATAATGTTTAAAAGAGGAAAAGAATAGGACTTTTTTTTTTCGTGTGCGAACTTTATTTTACTTTCTTATTTATAGGTATTCTGAATTTGTTGGTAATGTTTAATACATAATCTATATATATAAATGAAAGTCATGAGTGGGGAGAACATCAACGCACTACCCAAACTATTGAAACTAGAAACATGAAAATTGGTAAAAAAAATACTTCTTGGGATGGTATATGTGGTATTTTGACAAAGTTGAGATCTTATGAGGAATGATATCCGATGAGAAAATGGCAGTTCTTCAACGATATAGCAAGTTGCAGTCGAATTTAGCGAGTATGGCGAAGTAGTAAGGCAATGAAATGAGATCACAGAATTTCTCTAGTAAATCCAGTCAATCTCCAGACAAATAGTTTTATTTAGAAGACGAACAACGCAGAGACAATTCCCAAAAGGTTTAAAACTTATAGCCCTCGGGCTCACGATGTTTCACTTCATTAAATTAAGATGTTACTGGGCCAGATGAATATTCTACGGAATTAAAAACACCAGATACATATTTGTTTAGACTTTCAAAAACGTCAAAAATCTCCCGCTCCGACGGCTGCGAGCTGTTTTTGTTCTCTCCGCGGAGATATACACAGAATTACGTCACGAGCGCACAGACCAATGAGTGAGAGGCTAGCTCCAGCCCAACGAATGAGGCGCGAAGGAGAAGCTAAGACAGTAAAGAATTCTGAACCTGGTCGCGGATAAATTTTGAAGTTAAAATCCCAAGCGCGCGAAAAAATCAGAGCAATAATAATAATAATAATAAAAAGAAAATGGCTTTTAAAAAACATTCGAAATGAGAACGCGTCTCGTAATTTTATAGATTGGGGAGCTGATAAAAGCTACGAATGAACTTAAAATTTTAGATTAAGATTTGGAATAAGATAATTATTAATATACGGATATTCACTTTTAAAAGGATATTAAATAGGAATAAATATTATTAAGAATTAAGGAAATACTGACTATGACAGAAGTTAGATTAATTCTAAAAGATTAATGCGAATAAAATGGAAGGATACGAAGGAAATAAAATTTTTATGTAACATAATATATATATATACATGAAAATCCTGACTGGGGAGAACAACGTGCAGCTATTGAACCTGCAAACACGAAAATATTGGGGGGAAAATACTTCTTTGGATGTAGAGGCGCAACAAGAAGGTATTTTCTAAAACACCACCCCTAAGGGGGGTAAAAAGGGTTCCAAACTTTTAAAAAAATCCTTAAAAATCAGATATTATAGTTATGTGACATATGATAACATATTTTAATGTATTTTTGTATGCTGAATCGAATGATACCAAGTACATTCTTCTAAGTCTTACAGTTCGAGAGATATTGTACATTTTTGTAACTATTACCATATAATCGTTCTACGTTGCTTACTTATAGAATGAGGGGGGAAGGTTCTATAATGAGTTGAACCCATGAAACATTAGCATTTTTAAAAAATTCTGCAGAATGGATTTCGATGTAAATTACATTGTTAATGTTCCAGGGATAGTTTTAGTATATTGCATATTGTTATAGCGTTCTATAGCAAATCCTATTGTAAATGATTAAATAAACGAATTAGTCTTTAATAACTCAAATGTTGTGCAAAAATTAGAAAATATAACAGCACAATAGCGTTCGTTTTGTTTTACCGCATTGTGGAAGGACAATCAAGGTAAAGGTTTAATTTGCTTTAAAACACAAGATAAAATTCATGGGTATATTTAGTTTGAAGAAATCGACCATCGTAGTGGGCAAAGCCTGCTAGTAATGATATAATTGTATGTTGAATATCTGTAATATGTTGTCGTTTATTAAAATGTGTTGTTCATATTTGTACTTAAAGAATATAAATTGTTGTGAAGTTATACATTATTCACCTTAATCCCACTTCTGACACGTTAATCACACACACACACACACACACACACACATATATATATATATATTACAAGTCTTACTAGAAATCCTTTAAAACATTGTTTAACTTACTAAATTATATGAATAATCTACTGACAAATAAACAGCTTAACTACAAATACATTGCAAATTATACACGTAATAATAAAAGCTTCATTAATAGGTATGCAATAGTTCAATATGTCGTACATGATACAATTATAAACATTTATTGAATAGAAATCGTGTTCAAAAACATAAAACTAATAGAAAGGGGATTGTGTAATTATGTTTACTGCATGATATACATCACCGACATATCCGAAATTAGTTACAATACCCTGAATCTTGCGAGAGTTAATTATTCACAACCAGTTTTATCACTCTATCTTTCCATTGCAATATAAAATTGCAAAAAAATTGTGGGTCATTAGACTAACCCAGTAATTAATAGGGAAAGAATTCAAGCGATGTTTTTATCTCACCTTCAGGTCCGAAGTAATTAAAGACAGAACCCTTTTAAGGCAATGACTCAAGTGCAATGGACCTTCGTCGAAGAAGCAGTTCTTATAATTCCGTTTCAAAAGATGCAACAATGTAATTACTCGATAAAGGGTTAAAGCGAATGGAATTTGATGAATAAATAATTGGCAGTTTATTATGCAGAGCTTCTGAAGTTATTGCGAGGTTCTATCGAGGCGAAATTAAATCTTTGCAAACTTTGGAGTTGTGCTTTTTAGGGGTTATTAGAGGAGAAATGAAATTCCGCTCTTAGTTAGAAATTAGAAATCCAGTTACAGATTCATATTTATTTCATTTTTATTAAATTTCCTCTTAAATTAAAAAAAAAAACCTTATTTTCATATTTAGCATTTTATATAAGCAAACTGCCAGATATGAAAAATAAGTTACAAATATTACGATATAGAGTTGAAAAAAAAATGTAGATCATTAGATTAACCCACTAATTAATAGGCAAACAATTCAAGATATGTTTTTATCTCACCTTCAGGTCCGAAGTAATTAAAGACAGAACCCTTTTAAGGCAATGACTCAAGTGCAATGGACCTTCGTCGAAGAAGCAGTTCTTATAATTCCGTTTCAAAAGATGCAACAATGTAATTACTCGATAAAGGGTTAAAGCGAATGG
The DNA here is from genome assembly GCA_963931845.1 of Maratus michaelseni. NCBI lineage: Eukaryota > Metazoa > Arthropoda > Arachnida > Araneae > Salticidae > Maratus > Maratus michaelseni. The sequence goes on along the minus strand of OZ007595.1, from coordinate 156,629,966 downwards.
AATTTGATGAATAAATAATTGGCAGTTTATTATGCAGAGCTTCTGAAGTTATTGCGAGGTTCTATCGAGGCGAAATTAAATCTTTGCAAACTTTGGAGTTGTGCTTTTTAGGGGTTATTAGAGGAGAAATGAAATTCCGCTCTTAGTTAGAAATTAGAAATCCAGTTACAGATTCATATTTATTTCATTTTTATTAAATTTCCTCTTAAATTAAAAAAAAAAAACCTTATTTTCATATTTAGCATTTTATATAAGCAAACTGCCAGATATGGAAAATAAGTTACAAATATTACGATATAGAGTTGAAAAAAAATGTAGATCATTAGATTAACCCACTAATTAATAGGCAAACAATTCAAGATATGTTTTTATCTCACCTTCAGGTCCGAAGTAATTAAAGACAGAACCCTTTTAAGGCAATGACTCAAGTGCAATGGACCTTCGTCGAAGAAGCAGTTCTTATAATTCCGTTTCAAAAGATGTAACAATGTAATCTATATTATTATATAAAGAGGAAACGGTGACTGACTGACTGACTGACTGACTCATCAACGCCCAGCCGAAACTACTAAAGTCAGAGTCACGAACTTTGGACTGTAGATGGATGTTATGGCCTAGGTAAGCAATAAGAAGGGATTTGGGAAAATCCACCCCCCACCCCGAAGGGGGTAAAAGGAGTTTTCGAATGTTTTAGGTCATTTCGCCATATCTCAGCAGCAGTTATAGGTAGGAGCGCGAAAATCAGGAAAACAAATATACTGAAAAAATTATTAAAAACCTATTTCAGCGATTTCAGAAATTCCCTCCAGAAGGGGGTTAAAGGGGGGTGGTCGAATGTTTTAGGTCATTTCGCCATATCTCAGCAGCAGTTATAGGTAGGAGCGCGAAAATCAGGAAAACAAATCTACTAAAAAATTATTAAACATCTATTTCAGCGATTTTAGAAATTCCTCCCAGAAGGATGTTAAAGGGGAGTGGTCGAATATTTTAGGTCGTTTCGCCATATTTCAGCAGCAGTTACAGGTAGAAGCGCGAAAATCAGGAAAACAAATCTACTAAAAAATGATTAAACACGTATTTCAATTATTTTAGAAATCCCCCCCCCCCCCCGAGGGGATTAAAGGGAGGTCGAATGTTTTAGGTCATTTCACCATATCTCAGCAGCAGTTATAGGTAGAAGCGTGAAAATCAGGAAAACAAATCTACTAAAAACTGATTAAACACCTATTTCAGCGATTTTAGAAATTCCTCCCAGAAGGGGGTTAAAGGGGGGGGGTGCTCGAATGTTTTAGGTCATTTCGCCATATCTCAGCAGCAGTTTTATGTAGGAGCGCGAAATTAAGGAAAACAAATCTACTAAAAAATTGGTTAAACACGTATTTCAGCGATTTTAGAAATTTACCTCCAAAGGGGGTTACAAGGGGGTCGAATGTTTTAGATCATTTCGTCATATCTCAGCAGCAGTTTTAGTTAGGAGCACGAAAATCAGGAAAACAAATCTACTAAAAAAAGAATAAAACACGTATTTCAGCAATTTTAGAAATTCCCCCCAGAAGGTGCTTAAATGGGGGGTGTCGAATTTTTTAGGTCATTTCGCCATACCTCAGCTTTTATGTAGGAGGGCGAAATTAATTAAAACAAATCTACTAAAAAATTGGTTAAACACGTATTTCGGCGATTTTGGAAATCCCCTCCCCCCCCCCCCCCAGAAGGTGGTTAAAGGGCTATTCAAAAGTTTTGGGTCATTTCGCCATATCTCAGCAGCAGATTTAGGTAAGAGCGTGAAATTCAGGGAAACACATTCTACATGAACACATATAGTTGCTATGTCCTTCCATGGGCCGTGTATTATTTATTAGTTTTTCAATTTGCACATAAACAGAGAAATTTATTTATCACATTTTTACAAGCTTTTAATTTTTAAAATTTCTAAGTACTGCAATTTTGTCTCACTCCCACTTTTATCCAATTTAGAACAACTTTTTAAAAGTGCCTACACTTCGCTACCGTACATTGTAGTCAACACATTGTCTACCCGTGAAAGCCGGAACGGGCCGCTAGTGACTCGATAAAGGGTTAAAGCGAATGGAATTTGATGAATAAATAATTGGCAGTTTATATTATACAGAGCTTCTGGAGTTATTGCGAGGTTAAATATCGACACGAAATTAAATCTTACATCAGTATTCCCAACTTTGGATGGAGTTGTAGCTGCATGCATTTTAAGTGTTATTAGAGGAGAAATGAAATTCCACTCTAGGCAATCGAGACGCCAGTACTATTTCCGTATTTTAACGGGAAAAAAATTCCGTAAATTCCAGGAAATTTTTCGGGATGTCTGAAATATTCGTTTTTAAATTTCCGTTTTATAATTGATATCTTCTGTATTTTTTATTAATTTTTATGTCGTTAAAATAAACTTTATGGGACCAAAAAAAAAAAGTTACTTCTCTCATTTAGGATAGATTCATTGCTGCTTTATATTCATTTATGTGTGCGTTTTCACTAAATAACCAACCTTTGGTACGATCATGGAAAAGAAACCTACTACCTAGATATTCATAGTTCCATGGCTACGATGAGAATCGAACCGGAATCTTCGGTTTACTAAACTGGCGGTGTCGACCACTACGCTATGATTGAATACGCCGCTTTCTCAAACGTTGTTACTTAAAAGGAGTATAACCAACATAGTGAAAAAGTACCCAAACTGGGATTCGAACCCGGCTCATCAGTATAGCGCACTGACGTTCTACCAACTGAACCACTTGGGAACGATACTCAGCCTGGCACTTTCTCACTATAACATGTTGGAAAGGGTACAAACGCAGCACAAGATGGAATATTTTCCGTGAGCTCACGGAATTGGTGGCTCTGGATCCTTGAAGAACTCTAGTAAATAGTGCAATCTTAATTCACCTTTCAAATAAGGCGATTGCTGTACGCAAACCTCTAAACATTATTTACGGAAATTGCACTGTTTTGGAAGAAATACGGAAAAAATCCAAAAACTTTCTGCATATTTACGGATTTCAAGTCTCCTTTACGGAACTAATGTCATTTACGGAAATTGTACCGTTATTTTGAAAAATGATATTTTTCCGTAAAATTTTAAGGAAAATCTCTTGTATTTTCACGGAATTTTTTTACAGTGTAGTTAGAAATTGGAAATCCAGTTACAGTTTCGTATTTATTTTATTTTTTATTAAATTTCCTCTTAAAGTAGAAAAAATCTAATTTTCATATTTAGCATTTTATATAAGCAAACTACCTGTTAGGGAAAATGAGTTACAAATATTACGATACAGAGTTGAAAAAAATTGTGAATCATTAGATTAACTCAGTCAGTAATTAACAGGCAAACAATTCAAGATAATGTTTTTATCTCACCTTCAGGTTCGGAGCAATTAAAAAAGGTCCCTTCTAGAAATAAGGCAATGACTTTCTTTGAAGTGCAATGCACCTTCATCAAAGAAGTTCTTATAATTCTGATTCAAAAGATGCAACAATATAGATACTCGATAAAGGGTTAAATGGGTGGAATTTGATTAATAAATAATTGGCTGGATATTTTACAGAGCTTCTGAAATTACTGAAAGGTTGAATATTGAAGCGAATTAAAATTTGAATATTATGAATGCAAGGCGTGAGAAATTTTTTATGGAAAAATTTCCAAGTATTAAAATATAGTTGTTACTTATTTTAGTCACTTTTTATGATGCAAAAACTTAAAGGTTCCATGGATTTTTTTTCAGAGTTCCAGCGTTTTTAATATTTTCTTTTCATAATTTTCAATATTTTGTTTTATTATTTGATGCTTTATAACAGATAAATTTTAAATTATTATGTATTATATGCGTAAAATATTGTATTAAGAGTAATGATTTTTTTTTTCAATAGCACCAACCTTTTTTTTTGAAAATATACTTTTTAAAATTATTTGTCTGATGATCTATTTATCAATTTCAATAAAAACAATAATTATCTTAAGCAGACGTATTTATTACATGCTATTAAAATAAATTTTCGTTATCTCTTATTTAAAAAAAAAACATGTAAATAAACTGTTTTATAATAAATTAAATTATTATATGTGAGATATGCTGAGAACTTTTGTGTACGGCTCTGTTAAACTGAATAGTTTTTAAAATATTTTTAAAAAGTGATTTTTAAGGGCAATTTCTAATTTAATGATCTTGTGATAAGTAAGTTTAAACTTGGACTTATTGATTTAGTTTAAATTAATTTAGTTTAATTTATAAAATTATAAGCTGAAGAAATAAATTATAAAGTTTATAAAATTATAAACTTCATTTTTATAAAAGAATAGCAAATATAAAAGCAAGTATCACAGCCACGATTCCTTTTTAATTTTTTCTGGCGTACGATTTGGGTGATCAAAATATAAAAATTTTTGTTTATGAAGTTATTATTTAGATAATAACAAATAATAGTAGTATCAATGTGACTAATTGCAGTAAAATCTGGGTACAATAAATGTCCTTTTAACGAATTTTTCCATTTTAACGAGTATTATTTGTATTAGAAAAAAGAAAGGAAAATGATTTTTCTTATTTACACTACCCCACGGTCAAACTGCTCACCTGTGCGCATCTTTAAATTTAGAAGCTTTTCCTTTAGATTCACATCTAATTGTTGTCGTCATAGTTTTACTTACCCATCATACGTATAGTATAGGGTAAGTCTTGTAATCGTTTTGAAAATCGAAAAAAAAAAAATTGACGGATTTACACGTTTCAGAAACTGGAGATTCCGAAAAACATAATTTTTGAAAAAAAAAAATTGCCGTACGTCTGTGTGTCTGTAAACGCTCTAGTTCCCGAAAAAATTAAGATAGAGACTTAGAATTTGGCAGGTACTTAGTATGTAATAATGGGAAGAAGCTTATTGAATTTCAGTAACCTCGATTGACCGGAACTATTTTTTTCGGACTCTCGAAATATTCGTTCTGATAAAAGGTCTATAAAAATTTTCGAAATTGTTTATTTTAAGGAGTGAATATAAAAGACAATAAAAAAACATAAATTTTGCATAAAGCATGAAGTCTATCGGATAATTAGTTGCCGAGATATTTGGAATCCTATTTTCCACACTCTTCGATTTTTCATGACCCTGTATTTCATCCAAATTTCAATTCAAAGATATATTTTAATTAGAAATGAGACGCTTAATCAGATGCAATAAACCGCTAGTTAATAGGATTATTGTGTTTGGAGTTATAAGGATGTTTCTTTTAAGCAATTCAGTAATCGAGCCTTTAAAGTTTATGACGTCATCAAGCCACTATTTTATTCGAATTGCAATGCATTTTATAAGTAGTTTACACATTTTTTATTTTAATATTTTACATTATGCATATCCATGATGGGTAAGTATTATGGTGGCCCCCAACGACTAGTTTTCAATTTGCCTTTACACTCGTTTAAACAAATGTAGGAAGTCTAAAGAATTTATTTTTGCAGCAGTCAGTTATTAGCAATCAGAATTTAGCAATAAACAGCGAATTTCCTCATAAGCGAATTTCTATTTTGCGACAATTCACATTTAAAAAGTTAGAATTCCTTTTTTAATTGTTAGACAACGGGAATGAAAACAGTAAGTGCTGGAAGAAGGCAAGTAGATGCCGCGATAGAATTTATGTTGCTATTTCTGCATTAGATGCAAATTTAAAAGAAAAGGACAACATTTTCAATCTCTCTGAAAGGTCTAAAATGTGTTGTAACGTTCTCAAAAACAGATGGTTTCTAAGTGCTAATAAACATTCTAAATTGCATCTGCCGAGTCCCACATGGGCAATCGAAAATCTTACAAAATCCAGCTGGATGACGTTATAAACAATTTTAACGAGATACTTATTTTCCGTGCCAAAGTGGATTGGTGACAGTTTAGCACTAAACCTTTTTAAAAAGACCCAGATATACCACGTGGTCATCCAATTAAAAAACTCAGAGAACATGAATCGAAGCAGCCCCGTGTGAGATGTGCTTTTGAAACGACAGAGTTCGGTCGCTTTTGGTTTAGCACCGAAAAGTGTGTTGGGGCGCCATGCTCCTAGAAACTCTAAGACATTAACTTTTCATGTAAATAGGTTTGTGTGTGGTGTGTGTGTTTGAATGTATTGTAAAATAAAAGTGATTAGAAAAGAACTCTTAGTTCTCCATTAGTAATTAAGATTACTGATAGTTTTGAAATTTTACGGTACAGATGGTTGTCAGAAGTCGGATACGAGTGAGTTTGTTTTGAAGGAAATACACACACACACACTTGGAGTTCTTGGAGTTGAAAGTAGAAGAGAGTCTTTGTTTGTGATTGAAGAATAGACGAATAGACGCGTCAACGGAAAGAAAAAGCGAAGCAAGCATTCGTCTTATGAGTGAAGTATAATCGCGCCAGCGAAGAAATCAGCTTATCATTAGTTAAGAAGACCCACGAAGCAAAAAACAAGATATGTTTTTTTTTAGAAAAGTGCTGGATGAAGCATTTGTTTGAAGAAAAAAAAGAATTGTCGTGGACATTCCTGAATACAGAAGGAAAGAAAAAAATCTGCCGAGATTGTGTTTGGACATTTTTCTCTTAGAAGAAGAAAACAGAAGTTCCGTCCAAGTATCGGAGGTCGTTGCCCTGACTCCCCGTTTGACAGAAGAAACGGACCCTGGGGTGCATTTCCCCAAGAGAAGTAAAAGTTTGGTTTCGAAGTATCTTGCAGAAGAAAGAAATTTTCGACCTCTCGTTGGTTTCGTTTTTGAAAATTGCGGGTAGGCTAAGCTGTCTTGCAGAAGGAAGAAATTTTCGACCCCTCGTTATCGGAAAGGAAAAAGAAGGAAGAGTTCAGTTCCAATAATAATAAGAAGGAGAAGAAAAGAGAGGTTGCATCATCGGGTCAGTGTTACGTACAGTGATAAAAAAGTTTGGTGTTTTGTGAGCCGGAAGGCTAAAAAAGTTTGGTGTTTTGTGAGCCGGAAGGCTAAAAACGTGTGTTGTTTTGTGAGCCGTGAAAGGGCTGAAGATGTGCCAATTGGATTTATTACTCATCAGAAAGGGTAAGTCAAAATTTTAAATTGATCTAGGAGTTTTTTAATTTTTTAATTTTGGGAAAATTACGGGTTGTTGTTTTTTTGGTTTAAATTCAGAATTTTTATAAGTACTGTTGTATTTGGGAGTGACTCAGCAATTATATTGTCTGTGATATATTTTTTTAGTGTATATATATATGTAATATATTTATATTTTATCTAAAGAATTTTTTTTTCGGTAGAAAAAAAAGCGATTTAGAATGGCGTTCCTCGGGAAGGAAAAAAAGAAAATCTGGTACAATTAGTTGACGAGTTAAAAATTGTTCGTACAGGGAACGAAACTCGAAGCCAGCTAAAACATTTAATTATGGAATCTGACGATTATGATGAGGTATACGTACAAACGGTTTATGAGACCATATTGTTAGCCGCGCAGGAAGAGTTAGAAAGACAGGAAAGTGCACAGGCCCGTTTAGAAGCCATATCGGCTGAAGATGCGTTGCGTAAAGAGAAATTTCTTCAAGAGAAGGAATTAAGGGAAAAACAGATGCAGTTAGATTTTGAGCTTGAAAAACTCAGAATCGAGAAAGGTCTGCCCCAGGCCGCGGCAAGTTCAGCAAATGTTAATTCGCGTTCCCCTGATCATAATTTAAAGAAATTAATTCCGGAATTTAACCCTGAAAAAAACGACATTAGTCTGTACTTGGTTTTATTTGAACGCCAAGCTAAACGAGTTGGGATACCGAAGGAAAATTGGGTCTCACATTTAATCGGCCTTTTACCAGTGGATATCATTTCAATCATTGCCAGACAACCCGAAACTGGATCCGAGGATTATGATAATATAAAAGGTATTTTACTTAAAAAATTTAAATTAAATCCAGAAAGCTTTCTTGAGAAATTTGTCAATCATCAGAAATTACCGTCTTTAAACTGGCAGGACTTTGCCTTTGAAAAAAGAAATTATCTACAGGGATGGTTGGCGGGCCTAGCCATAACGGATTTCGAGCAATTAAAAGATCTGTTGGTAGTTGACCAGATCAAAAGACGAGCGAAGTCTGAAGTACGCGAGCACTTTATAGATAAATGGCCGCTGCTGAAAACGGAAGCCGAAATAGTTGACCTATTAGATGGATATGAAAGTGTCAGAGCAGGAATAAAAAATTTAAGGAGAATAAGTACGAGTGTGGGGAAGATAAGAGTAAATTACCGGACCCAGTACAAAATTCGAAAAGAAATCCGCGGTTTAACTCCAATGTTTCATCTCCGTACAATGCGAAAAATCAAGCTAAAGCATTCGAACGTAGGGTAAATCCTCGTTGTTTTCAGTGTAATTCGCAAACGCATTTACGAAATTCTTGCCCAGAATTACGTCAAAATCGTAATTCTAGAGATGCAGTGAATCAAATAGAAAGTGAGGAAACGGTTATAAAAGGTAAGGCTAGTCATGTTAGGACGGGAAGGCTAACTAATAATAATTTGCATACTAATCAAAGTAAATTCAGTAAAGATAAATTACCCATAGTTAATTTAAATGTTTTAGGGAAAAAAGTCCAGTGCATTAAAGATTCTGGAACGGAATTATCGATTTTCCATAGTAAGTTTGTTCCAAGTAAATATAAAACGGGAGAACAGATAGAATTAATTCCGGCCATAGGTAACATAACAAAGGCGGATCTTGTTAAAATACCAATTTGTGTTTGGAGCGAAAAGACTTTAAATTCTCCAAAGTTACATATTACGGCCGCAGTAGTCAGTAATCTAAACAGTGATGCGCTAGTTACACCATCCGTGTGCAAACGATTGAATAACCTGACGACAGTAGATTATGGAAGAGCGAATTGGAGAAATTTCCCGGAAAAGTTGCGCACATCGAACTCATATGCAGACAACAATCGCGAAGTTAAAAGGATTCAGAGATTGAACTCGGTTGAAGAATGGCGTGTTAGCAAGGGCAAAATTGTACCAGAATCGTACAAAAATGAAAGAGTTAAGAGTTTGGATAAGGGTAAAACTGAGTTACGTTTAGAAAAAATTGAAAATTGTGGACGAACGGTAACAGAAAAAAGGGATAAAGATAAAGTTACCTTTTCTGGAGCAGAAAAGATATGTAACGTATCAGAAAATGAGTTAGTTAAATCGGAAAGTAATGGAGAAATATTTCCAGGAGATAAGCTACCAGAAGTGAGTTCAGAAAAAAATGTCTCTAAAATGGTGACCTTATCTAAAGAGGTTGAGAAAATTAGAGAAAAGAAGGCTTATTCAGAGGGGAAAAGGGTTTTATTAGCTAACATTATACAGTGTGTAATTTACCTGTTAATGATAATTCGTTGTTCCCCCTCGCGCCGACACCCAGTACAAAATTCGAAAAGAAATCCGCGGTTAAACTCCAATGTTTCATCTCCGTACAATGCGAAAAATCAAGCTAAAGCATTCGAACGTAGGGTAAATCCTCGTTGTTTTCATTGTAATTCGCAAACGCATTTACGAAATTCTTGCCCAGAATTACGTCAAAATCGTAATTCTAGAGATGCAGTGAATCAAATAGAAAGTGAGGAAACGGTTATAAAAGGTAAGGCTAGTCATGTTAGGACGGGAAGGCTAACTAATAATAATTTGCATACTAATCAAAGTAAATTCAGTAAAGATAAATTACCCATAGTTAATTTAAATGTTTTAGGGAAAAAAGTCCAGTGCATTAAAGATTCTGGAACGGAATTATCGATTTTCCATAGTAAGTTTGTTCCAAGTAAATATAAAACGGGAGAACAGATAGAATTAATTCCGGCCATAGGTAACATAACAAAGGCGGATCTTGTTAAAATACCAATTTGTCTTTGGAGCGAAAAGACTTTAAATTCTATTCTCTTTAAATTCCAGGAGATAAGCTACCAGAAGTGAGTTCAGAAAAAAATGTCTCTAAAATGGTGACCTTATCTAAAGAGGTTGAGAAAATTAGAGAAAAGAAGGCTTATTCAGAGGGGAAAAGGGTTTTATTAGCTAACATTATACAGTGTGTAATTTACCTGTTAATGATAATTCGTTGTTCCCCCTCGCGCCGACACCCAGTACAAAATTCGAAAAGAAATCCGCGGTTTAACTCCAATGTTTCATCTCCGTACAATGCGAAAAATCAAGCTAAAGCATTCGAACGTAGGGTAAATCCTCGTTGTTTTCATTGTAATTCGCAAACGCATTTACGAAATTCTTGCCCAGAATTACGTCAAAATCGTAATTCTAGAGATGCAGTGAATCAAATAGAAAGTGAGGAAACGGTTATAAAAGGTAAGGCTAGTCATGTTAGGACGGGAAGGCTAACTAATAATAATTTGCATACTAATCAAAAAAATGTCTCTAAAATGGTGACCCTATCTAAAGAGGTTGAGAAAATTAGAGAAAAGAAGGCTTATTCAGAGGGGAAAAGGGTTTTATTAGCTAACATTATACAGTGTGTAATTTACCTGTTAATGATAATTCGTTGTTCCCCCTCGCGCCGAAAACAAACTGAGGAAATCTTTCATAAGTATGAGTTTTGAAAGAGGAGAACTAATATATTTCTTTTTCTTTTTTGTTTTTGTTTTGTAGTCTTACGTGAAATATGAAGAAATTGTTAGAGATAAAAGAATCCTATCTCTGTTTGCATGTTAAATGTTAATAAAAATATATGTTTTGTTTTTTAAAAAAAACAAAGGTTATTAAGCGTAAAGATTTTATTATTAATTGTAAAAAGTTATCGTATTCAAGAAATCTGGAAAATTGAAGTAAAACGAGTATATTTCTATTTAGTTGGTCGAGAGATTTAGGATTATAAATTTCATAACATTAAGAATAATTTAAGTGTATTTGTTTTATTATGGTGTTAAAATTCTTTAAATTAAGTATCCTTAAATAGAAATTATTGTTTATTGTTGTTAAAATATGTAATTGTGTGAAATAGAAGTTTTATTTAAAATACTTGTGATGGTTACTTTTAATACTGATTATATTAAATGGAAGTCCTTTAACGAAATTACGGGATTGTTATGTTTATTGAAATGCATATATCATATTATTATATAATTATTGTATAAATTGTATTGTGTTTATTTTGTAACTGCTGAATGGGATATCCCTCCCATAGTATTGGAGTACTTTCGGATATAAATGTTTTTAATTTTGGAAAAAAAAAATTTAAATGGGATTAGGTTGCTTTGTTTTGAATAAACATTGACTCCTGGATTAATTCTGTTTTGCACCATAGTTAGGAAAATTTTCCATGTAAGAAAATTTTTCCTTGGGGCCCGGAGAAGCTGTAACGTGCTCAAAAACAGATGGTTTCTAAGTGCTAATAAACATTCTAAATTGCATCTGCCGAGTCCCACATGGGCACTCGAAAATCTTACAAAATCCAGCTGGATGACGTTATAAACAATTTTAACGAGATACTTATTTTCCGTGCCAAAGTGGATTGGTGACAGTTTAGCACTAAACCTTGTTAATAAGACCCAGATATACCACGTGGTCACCCGCTCGCTCCTCCGAGTGTTCTGGAATCGACCCTTTTGGTAGGGGAGAAGACCCGGAGCTCGGCATTGCGCGCAGTAGCGTCGACACGACGGGAGCCGGTGACTGACGAATCTCCACCTCAACGTTGGTGAGCGGGTGGTAGCGTGGTGGCGGAGTAGCCAACTTCGCCGGGTGGTGAGTCGGCTAGCGGCTCACAGAACCTGGGTTGTTCCCCCTTTGGGCCGGTTCTCGGCTGCAGGGGATCAGGCCTTCGGGCGGCAAAAAACCACCACATAGGCTGAATTCTCGCACCTAGTTGGTTGACTGTGTGTCGCCGACCTGGATGGTGATGTGAGAGCAAAGGGTAGCGAACGGAGATAGGACAGTCACCACCATTGTCTAGGGCAAGAAGGAGGGGAAGTCGGACTCTGTATGACAAGGGAACGCAGGAGGTTTCGTAGTGACGCTTGTCAGTGCGCGAGGCGGCATGCAGCATCCCTCGGTACTGTGCAGGCGGCGGAACGTAGGCGAAAGGTGAAGTGGGCTCGTACGAGTCATAAACATCACTGCACCCCATGCACCCCCTGTGTGGGGCACGTAGGTGGCGGGTTAGAAGAGACTCGCAAGTCGAGTCTGTAGGCCCTTCGAACCCAAACACCCACTGTGTCTCTCCTCGTAGCTGGAGTAGTTGTGTGCCGCCCTCAGGGTCGTGCAGGAAAGAGAGTGCCCGTTAATACCAAGAGCGTGGGTGGTCGTCGAGGTGCCCCATGCCCAACATGACCCAAGCGCCTTCTCTGGGAGGGGTCTGAACCACTCTCGGAACTGCTCGACTGCGAGGAACCGGGCCGGTGGCTCGTCTTAGGACGGCGACAGAACCTCCCTTCGAACCTGGGGCCGAAACCAGTCCAGCGCGTCTATGCGTAGTCAGAGCTTTCTGTGCCTGACGGTTGGGACTAGCAGAACTCTCATAACAATACCTTCTCGTTACTAACCTCCAACCGGGTCCGTCTCTTTGGCGCATTTGAGGGGATTTTCCACATCCCTCAGAGTCCGGTAGTGGTCCTTCCATTCTTCCGTTATTAGTGCATTATATGTGCGTGATCTCCAGGAGTACCACGTCGCTTGGATCTCGATGCCTCGCGGGTGCTCCATGGAGGGACAACCCATCCAGACGTGTCTATGCGTTGAGACCAGTTTTCTTCGAGGTCTCGGGTTGGCGAGAAGAACCTCCCGCTCTTTTGAAGTGATATATATGTTTGGTGTTGCATGCTTGCATGTTTTTGTTTGCATGCTTTTTATTTGTAGTGCATTATATGAGCGTGATCTCCCATAGGATGCCATGTCGCTTGGATCTCGATGCCTCGCGGGCATCCTTGGGAGGGACAACCTAGCCAGGCGTGTCTATGCGTTTGGGACCGAGTTTCTTCGAGGTTCCGGGTTGGCGAGAAGCACCTCCTGCTAGCCGCCCCAAATGAACTAGTCGCTTCCTCCTTCCCTAGGATTTGATATTCGGAAGGGGCGGTAAATTAATGGGAAGTGGGAGTGTTCTCCATTAGGCTGAGGACCCGTTTTCCCTTATGGGATTTCGGCAACGAGGCTGGGGTTCACTCTCGCTGTCCGCCCAAGTGGAAAGTTAGTGGGCCTTAGAGGGAAGGTTCCACTAATGTTGCTTCGACCTAAATGTCATCAATCTCACTTGGGAAAGAGAGCATGAAGTGCAGGTAGGCGTACGCCCCCGCTTCGCTCTCCGGCCGAAGAGCACCACCTAGGGGGTCCCCGGGTAAACCGGATCCTCCATGGTAGTGAACTCGTATGGGCTCTTCAAGAGCCTGGAATCGGCGGATGATGCACGGCTGCCTTCGGCAGTCGCGACCTCTGTCTCATACCACGTGGTCATCCAATTAAAAAACTCAGAGAACATGAATCGAAGCAGCCCCGTGTGAGATGTGCTTTTGAAACGACAGAGTTCGGTCGCTTTTGCTTTAGCACCGAAAAGTGTGTTGGGGCGCCATGCTCCTAGAAACTCTAAGACATTAACTTTTCATGTAAATAGGTTTGTGTGTGGTGTGTGTGTTTGAATGTATTGTAAAATAAAAGTGATTAGAAAAGAACTCTTAGTTCTCCATTAGTAATTAAGATTACTGATAGTTTTGAAATTTTACGGTACAGTGTCCAAACTGGAATCCAATGCGTCTTTGAGATTGTCAATCGATTTATGAAAATGTTTACACTTGGTTTAAGATGCAAGACAAGACATTTGCCCATTTCAGAACCTATATTACATGGTAAAACCGAAGATGTTTCACAGGCCATGCAAATTGAGAAATTTGAAGCGAGTTCTGGTTGGCTGTTTTGTTTCCGTGATAGGTATGGCATAGAATAAAACAAAACTCTTAAAAAGAAAAAAACGCCCATATGTCTTGAGAATAATTATAATGCCGATGAAATTGTTTTTGTATTAACTTCTACCAAGTGCAAGTCACACCGTAGCAATGACAGCTGAAGACTGTAAAGGAAAGGAAAAATTTAAAGCACGAAATTTGGTATTGTTCTGATGTTGTAATGCCGATGAAATTGTTTTTGTATTAATTTCTACCAAGTGCAAGTCACACCATAGCAATGACAGTTGACGACGGTAAAGAAAAGGAAAAATCTAAAGCGTGAATTTTGGTAATATTCTGTTGTAATGCCACAGGCACAAAAAAGCTAAAACTCTTTAAAACCATTAAAAACTCTTTTGGGAAATCTGCAAGCCACATTGTTTCAAAATTGTGAAAAAAAACTCCATATCATTATCAAAGTAAAAGGTGCACCTTTATGACTCAGAAAGTTTTTTTTTAAGGCGGGTCTCAAATTTCCTGTTCAACTATGCAAAACTTTCTGACACATTTTGTCACTCATTTTTAAACGAAAAGGCATAAAATTGGCAGGCCTGACTCTTGAAGCAATTTAGAATCGAATAGCGTCTTCTATTTTTGATAAATAAATTACTTATAGATATATAGGCGTTTCTTGTCACAAGACGACAAGATTTTCCCCTTTCTCGTGCTGCCGCGTCGCTAATTCGGTTCAAAACGCCGACGTTGAATGGATGAAGCAGTCGCCACATGCGATGGCCTAAATGCAAATGACACTGTTGAAATTTTATTAAAAGAAAGTTAAGAAAACGATAGTGAAAGTGAAGATGGTGATTGTTCATCCAGTAGTAAAAAGTATCACTGTCGAATATGAGAGATTTAACAAGCAGTTATCCCAAAACAATGTGCCGGAGACATTTTATACAATGTTGAGTAATGTTGAAGATTTGGCTTTGAAAAATTGATTGTCAATTTCATAAAATTAAAAAAAAAGGAAAGTTTCTTAATTTTTTGTAAATAATGATAATAATAATAATAATAATAATAATTATTATTATTATTATTATTAAAATTTTCTGCTGTCAGGTATGCGACTAAGGTCTTGAAATTTAATAAATTTATTAATTATCCTATATCAAATAAGTTCACAATAATATACTGCATATTTATTTTTTATTGACATGCTGGCAGAAATTTATATAACTTAATATATAATTTTATTTACTGTGTATCCATTTAGAATTTCACATTAAGGAATTTTTCAGAATAACGAAATTAATCGGTAGTCCCTAGAAAGTCGTTGTAACGAGATTTTACTGTAGTACAGAAAAATTAATATTAATCAGTTGTAATTGAGATGCATTTCTGACGATGGTCTGAAAGTATAAAAACAATTATAGTACTCGATGGATGATCTAGACGCATTTTTCATTAACTTTTGTATATCAGCTTAACCATAACTCTTTTTTGTTAGAATTAGAGCTGAATTCTGAGGATGAAATACAACTTGGAATATTTCTGACTTTCTGTTTATTTGATACAGCTTACAACTCCCATGATCACCAATACCACCGTTCCGACGCAAAGTATTGACAGGGGATTGTGGATTACTGGTTTGAGTGGCACCTGTTTTACCTTATTCTTTTTTTTTTCGATTTAAAGTGTACTTTATTAACCTTTTACTTTATGTACAGTCAGTATAACAAATATAAAAAACACCACATAAAACTTAATCACCAAATTGGCGCAGAGAAAATGAAAATAGCCATTCGATTAGAAATTATATATTTTTTTTCATTTTTATTAAAATTAAATTAAATGTAAAAAAAAATCATTTTTAAACATGCTTTCATTAAAATTCACAAAAAAGTCAACTTATATTATAAAGCACAAACATGTGCATCGCTTAATGCTGACGTCATAATGATGCGGGCAAGAATGTAGTTAAAATCCATGAATGTTGCAACAATGGAGCTATTTTTTCAAATAATATTAAACAATCGTAACATTATTTCTTCGGGGAAAAAGCAAGTTTTAAGCAGACGCCCCCCCCCCCCCCCTTAGGGATCGAAATTTAAAAAATCAATGTCCAGTCCATGTATTGCCTTCAGGATTACATATAGATCACAAAGTTCAAAGCTCTATATGTCAACAGGAAGTGGGTGAAAAATGAGTCACAAGATTTGACTGCCACATACACACAGAAATGTAAATTAAAAGACAGCATGTAAAAAACAAAAGAAAAATAATTCATCGAAATTTATGTATTATTAGTTATTAATGTCATTAACAAAACTACTACAAATTTCACCAAAGAAAATGTTTTTAGTTACTCCTAAATATTTCTCTTTCATAGTATATAATCAATTTACTATTGCGAAAACTCTCAAGTAGCTTTATGCACTAATCTCTTAAAGTGTTTTCATACTATAACAAATTATTACTAGGACTTCCCTCAAAGGGATTAGTCTGAGTGATATTGCTGAGAACATAGCGTTAATAATTACAATATAAAGAAAAAGAGCAAATTAATTGATAGAATTACAAAATATCATATATAAATTCATATACACTGTTAAAAAAATAGAAAAGAAGTACCGTTCATCAGATGTGTTGTCATAATTTATTTTTAACATGTGGCAAAGAATCTCATTTTCTTAAGCGTGTATTGCGCAAAACTTAAAAAAACGCCGGATATTTTAAAACGCCAAGCTTTTTAAAGTTACGTAATTGGATTTGCAGCCAATAGATTATTCTATCAAGCGTGGCTTAACGCAAATTTAATTTCATTGTTGCACCTTTTTTTGTGTGTGAATTTAAAAATTTTCTTCCTTGATTATATATCTACTAGGGGGCTCAGCCCCCTACTCGCTAACGCTCGCAAACCCCCCTGTCTCTCCACAATCTGTCTGTTTCCCTATCCGTTCTTCTGCCCGTCTCTCTAACCGATTGTCTATCTCTCTACACGTCTCGCTACCTATCTCTATATTTCTCTACCGGTCTCTCTACCCGCCAATCTATTTCTCTAACCGTCTGTCTAACCGTCTAACTACTTGTATGCCTAGCCCTGTCTCTATCCACTTCGCTACCCATTTGTCTATCTGTCTCACAACTTGTCTGTCTCACTACCCGTCTGGCTATACACCTCTCTACCCATCTTCTTACCCATCTCCGTACCCATGTACTGTATCACTACTCGTCTGTATGACCGTCTCACTATCCGTCTGTTTTTGTACCCGACTCGCTACCAATCTCATTACCCGTCAGTCAACTCGTCTCTGTACTCATCTCTCTACTTGTCTCTTTATCTACCACGCAACCTTTCTCGCTACATTCCTGTCTACCGGTGTCGCTACCCGTCTCGTGACCCATCTCGTTACCCCTCTGTCAACCCTCTTTTTACCTTTCTCTCTAGCCGTCTGTATATTCGTTTCGCTACCTGTCAGCCTACCTATGTCGCTACTCGTCTCCCTACCCGTCTGTCTACCCGTTTGTTTACTCGTCTTTCTACCTCTTGCCACCTCTTCCCAATATTTAAACAATTCATTTAATATACAGAAGCCGTTTATCAGTTATTAAATGCAAACAGAAGTAATTTTTCTAATAAGTGTAATCAGATGCAATTTTTTTTTTTAAATACATACATAAACCTGAATAAGAATTCATCAGTTTTGTGCTCATAGTTGTTTATATCATTTGACAGTAAATCTCAACGTCTTAAACCTGAATTGTCTCAAGCTTTTTAAAGAAACCACAAGGTCTGTATAACTGCAAAGTACCCTGAGGGCTATATTAGTTACATGTTATTAATTTAAGTGAAAGTTTCGTTATCGCTTTTGCAGCCAATTGCTTATGTCAGAAAGCGTGGCTTAACGCCATTTTAAATTCATTACTGTAACTTTCTTTTTTTTTCTTTGGGGGTGGGGTAGGGGGGAAGGGTTTCAAATATATACATTTAAATTAAAACTTTTGCCTCCCTGCCATTAGTGTTGTTTGTATTATTAACTAATACCTTGTAGACCGAGCTTCATTTGAAACAAATGTAAAAGACTTCTTCGACAGTTTTTTTTTAGGAGAAACTTTCGTAATTGGGCCCAAAGCCAATCGGAACATTTAATATCATTATTGTAACTCTTATAGAGTTAAAACAATATTGTTGCTAGCTTTACTCTTGTTTGAGACCAGCCTTGCCTGTGCATCTGAATGGGGAACAGTTTCGTATCATATGTCGGTTGGCGAAAAAATTTTTAAATGGTGCCAAAAGGTAGTTTTAGCATCTTACAAAAATTTTCAAGAGAGCGGTAAAACATGTTTTTCAAATATTTACAAACATACGTTTATTAAAGCATGTTTTTGCACCATCTTAAAAATTTAAGCACGATGCTAAAATAAAATTTTATCGCCATATTCGATATTTTAATAAGTAATGAAAATACATAAACAAACTTATTTAACAAACCTAAGAGGCATTTTTGTGATAAATAATTGTTATTGTCAGGGGGTTAAATTTTAAACAATTAATAAACGGCTAGTAAATAATAAATAGCATTTAAAATCTAAAAATTGAGAAGTGGTCCGTATAAAAATGCAAAACATAACATTATACGCTTGATATATGTAAATATTTTCTTATTTTTTAATATTTCCGAAGGCACAGATAAAAAGGTAAAAATCTCTTTTCCAAATGCCAGATATAAAATATACAAAATAGAATGCCAAATATACAAAATAGAAAAATTATGCAAAAAAATATATTTACATAATACTACATCTGCAAAAAAATAAGATTTAGAAAATGTAAGCCAAATCCTGCAGATCCCAACAATCACATCGAAAAACTTATCACCAAAATAGAATTTGCCAAATCTTACGGCGCAGGAGATGGATTTTTCCCTCTGAATGCAGAATATTAGTTTTTAATTCTTGTTAGATGAGTGATTATAATATAATTGTTTCATTTCACATACTACATACTGTTTGATATATTGGTACTTTTATGTTATCCTGGCGCAGTTGATAAATCACCAAATATTGTTCCTATAACATTTTCATATTGAATTCATTTCATTTAAATATAAACCTTTCACTCATTTAATTTAATATACATGCCTTTCATTAATCCCATTTAAAATGCTAAAAAGAGAAAAAAAAAAGAAATAATGTCATAAATCGAAACCTTTTATTTAAACACCAAAGATTTTTTTTTTTATATACACACGCGAAATAAAAAAAGCTGCTATTGCTGAGATTTGCGCCAAATCTCTAATACCAAGTCTAAAAAGTTATTGCGGGGTTTTTCTTTCAAACAGAAAAAAATCCAGATTAATTTTCGATTTCTACTAAATTGAAATATATTTTATTGTGCTGAATATTAGTGCGTGCATATTTTTTTGCTCCATGTACTCCATGAACTTTTCAATTCCGATTGTCTACGAAAATCTCCCGCCGGTGAAAATGACGTACGCACAAAATTTTCGTGACGTATGTACTTTAATTGTGCTTTTTTATCTATTTTTTTAATATAATTTCCAAACGGTTTGACATTTATTCTTGGTAATAAATAGACGTCTTTGTCACCTTTATAGGTACCTGCTGTAAAAATTTGAACGAAATCCGTTAAATATTTTTTGAGTTATGCTTGACGAAAGGTTTTAATATCCATCATAGCTATATATGGGGCAAAGTAATACTGCGCTGTGTATGAGTCTTCGTTGCACTCAGACAATTATTATATTTTCTGATTATTATTCTTTTTTTATTAAAATGAACAAGTTCATTATATCTTTGTATATATATATATATATATAGTTTTATCATACATTTCATTCAGAATCTTAAGAGACTAGCATTATCTGTTGAACATATTTTCAACGCAGGACTTTGTAATGGCACAGGAAAATATTGTCTACAAAGCGAGAATTCATCTCAAACTCGGTTGAACAAAAAATTTAACTTGACCCATTTTGGCTTAAAATGCATCTTAACCTCTTCGCGATAAGATCCATTTACGTTTATTTTAATTATCCGGCACCAGTTTTTTCTTATTGTAATTTTGTCCTTATTTAATCGTTGAAAATCCGAAATTAGAGAGAGCGAAAATTTCTGTACTGAAATTCTGGTGTTCAAACTCAAAAATTTCGTCAAAAACACTGAAAAAAAAGGGGATTTTACGGTATAATACTGGCATTCCAGCTGCCAGTATTATACTGTAAAATTAACAGTAATAAACAGTAATACACTGCCGCGCATGCGCGGTAGCGTATTACTGCTTTTTTTATTGTTTGTTACTGTTAATGTTACGGTATAATACTGGCAGCTGGGATGTCAGTATTATACCGTAAAATCAACATTTTTTTGCTGTGAAGGAAAGAACAAAACGACAATTCAAGAACAAAACGACTGTTCAAGTGTTCTAAGTGCATGCATATGGATTAAAATACCAAATTATTTTTAAATTTTGTTGGATTTTAATTCTTTTTTTTTTTTTTTTTTTTTTTAATGACAGAAACATTTTGTAGCTAAAAATAACATATCTGTCTCACAATAAACTTCCTAATATAAGAATGTTTTCAAAGGAATTATACATAGTTAAATATCTACGAGGTGCGCGCTATAAATTGGCAATAACTTTGCATCTCCTAATTTCACATGTTTGTTATTAATTTTAAACAACTATTTGTCTAAGTTTATGATTTAACAATTTTTTTTTTTCAGATTTAAGTGTTAAATGCGGAGAGCAATCAGCATGTCGAAAGAACATGAAGTGAGAGCAACCGTAATGTCTGAACTAGTGTTAATACTGAGCCGGTCTCCAAGAATTTTTTGTGATATTTACGAATTGATTGACGTAGACACAATATATTCATGGAGACCGGCTCAGTATTAAATAAAGCAAGGAATGGACCAAAGAGAGCATCAAAGAAAAACGTCAACGATTATCGCCTTGGTGTGCTTCGTGCGACCAATGGTGCACATATAGAGGTTTATTAAATGATGAAAAAAAATCCATAAATACTCCTAATGTTGAACTACTTTCCATATGTTTATCTGTTCATTTGTGTTTGTAATAAGAGCTTTAAATTGTAAAGGAACTTTGTAGATACCGTGTATATACATCCCTGGCCGGGTTAGGGTAAAACCGGGTTACCCGACACTATGCAGGATTCTAATCTGAAATTCTGCTAGAAATTCTCCCTCCACGGAGCCAGTAAATTACAGTTGCTCTAATATCGTATTTCTTTGATATAATGATTGGTATCAGCATTTAATACTATGAAGATTTCTGTGAAGCTTTATGTCTAAATGACTTACCACTTGTATTAATTGGATGAGAATACATAATGACTGTTAGATATTACCTCCTTCAAAGTAAAAACTAAAAGCAAGTTTCCAGATGTGCACACGTAAACCATTTTCAAGAGGTTCTAATTCTCTATCGCGTCCTGTGATCTGATTATATAGAGAAATTTATTACACTACAAATTTGTAGCACTTGAATCCAGGCCGCGACTCTCGAAAATACTTGAAATGCCTTAGCATGCACTTGTAACTTTTTCCCAAGACTCTATAACCCTACTTGAAATTCATCTATGATATATACTCGAAATACTGAGAGGCTTTGATGGGTAATTCGCTGCAGGCTCTGTCCAGAGAGTGAATTTAGAGAAGTTCTCTAGAAGGAGAATAGGAGATATGGCCTAGAGTTGCCGGAGAAATGATTTCTACTCTTGGATCGAACCCAAGACCCAAGACTTTCCTGACAAAAAACTTTAAGAACTAAACGTATACAATGATTGTAACTGTTTAAGTGTGCTGTGAAGTTTTCGCTAAATAAATTAGTGTTGTTGCTTAAACAAGTCTTCTAATTAATAGCATTGCAATACTTACATCTTTAAAAAATAATATAAAATTATAACCTTTAGACAGTTAAATTTTCAAAATTTATAAGAATCACGTGAAATAAGAAAATTAAAAAATATATTGCTAATTTATCGCGCGCACGCTGTATAATGATATCATCTGAATCTTCTCTATTTGAAATTTTATAATGCATCTCCATAATTACTATAAGCCTGTTTTTACTTCTATTATGATAAAACTGACAGCTTTTTTTTAATGACAAAATATAAATAAACTTGCAGTAAATCATCCATTTATTAAAACTAATAAATCATTACAAGTCGTATTAACGTGAATCATTCATTTAAATGATGAACAAAGAAATTTCATCATGGATGCTTTTTCCTTACCTGATGTGCGCAGCGGCCTGATAAAGATCACCCATGCAAATAAAATAATTCACCGGCTGTTAAACTGTGACCTTATTGACGCATAAAGAAAGGTAGTCAATTTTTTAAATGTTCATCAAATGTGAAAATTGTGTTTTCTTTTAGACTGGAGTGTCTGTTCTTCCGCTCAAACTATGCTTTTATAACAATGCTCAAATTGGAAGGAAACTCTTATCTATACGGTCTTAAGAAAAAATATGAACAGTGATCAGATAAACGTTTTTATAATGTCACATGAAAAAAATTCATTACATATCTCCTACAAAATATTTTTTTAACTTTAACATAAAAAAATCTACAATAATATTTACTTGTTATGCAGCTGAACTTTAAATACGAGGACCACTCTGAAATTTTTGAGAAAGGGACAGACGATATGCGTCACAAAATAATTATTGATCGGATATGTAAATTTGAACACTTTTATGGCAACAAACAAATATTTGTGGCAACAATTGCAATTTAACTATCGTAGAATAAGTTTTGAAAGAAGAGAAAATGGAGTTGACGCGAGAGTATTATCGAGCTATGATTTTCTATGATTTTAAAGAGGGGCTAAATCAAGAAGAGTCTACAATTAGCCTATGGAAATGGAGCTATATCTCGTGGCACTGTATTCAGATGATTTACAGAATTTAGAAGAGGTCAAAATTCACTTTTAGATGAAGAACACACAGGAAGACCATTGTCAGCTGTAGTCCTAGAAAATGTGTCAGCCGTACGTAAAATGTTAATCGATGATAATCGCTGTACCTACCAAATGATACAGAAGGAATTTAACATTGGATCCACAGCTGAATCCACAGCTGAAAAAATTAGTTTGTCGTTGTGCCCCCCATAATTTAAAAGAACAACAAAAAAGCAGAGCATATAAGAATTAGTAAAGAAACCCTAAAATTACTTAATGATGGTGGACACCGTATTATTCCTAAAATCATAACTGGTAATGAAACATACATACCTTTTCTTGCTATTACAACACGTCAAAAAAGTAAAGTATGGGTATTTGAATACGATCACACAGCCAACAATGGTGAAAAGACAACAAGCAATAAAAAAAGTGATGTATGTCGTGTTCGCCATAAGTACAGATCTGGTCAGAGCCATTGAGCTAGACGAACAGAAGACAGTTACAGCTAACTGGTACACCACTAAGTGTCTTCCAGAAATTCTTCAAGAGATGAATTTTAGGGGACTCATGCTTCACCATGACAATGCATCTTCTCATTCAGCAAGGATTACAGTCGAATTTCTTGAGCAACAACAAAAAAACCCATCAAAGTTATAGAATATCCATCCTATTCTCCTGATCTTGTTATGTGTGGCTTTTGGCTATTTTTTAATTAAAAAAAAATATGTGGGCGTCATTTACATTCCGAAGATGAGATTGATGAGACTATAAAAGAATATTTTTCATCAATTCCAAGAAATGGATGGCTCGAGGCATTTAATCTTTGGAAAATTCGCCTACAAAAGTGCATTGATCTTGGAGGTAACTACTTTGAACACTCCTAAGAGTTGGAAAGTTCAGCCTGTACCATTTAGCCGTATTTCAAAAATTTCAGTCTGACCCTCGTATTATGTACTCTAATGAAAACAGTTTTCACACAGTATCTAGAAAATTAGTTTCACCTTAAAAAAAATGCATTTTAAAATATCGTATAATTAATGTACAGTACATGATTTTCCCTCATAGAAGATGATAGAATTTCATCAAGTGAAAATTTTAAAAGGATCAGGGCCCATGAAATAAGACTAAAATTCGATTTGTTATACTGATTTAATTATTTCACTTTTTAATATTAGAAGGTTTATCCTGTACGATTTTAACAATATTTTTTCCATTTTGTTCGTTTTTATATGACTTACACAAGCTCAAAGTTCGTATTATTCTTGGTTTTTGATGAAAAATACGCAATTTCTCCTAATTTTACCTCAATTTTTAATATATTTTTTAATGTTTTACTATGAGCGCAGCTTTGCAACACTTTTATTTTTACATATATTGTACATTTTGATGTATTTTATAACATGTAAATAAGAAAGTGTTGCACGATTGCGCTCATATAAATAATTGAGGTAAAATTAGGAGAAATTGCGTGTATTTCATCAAAAACTACGAATAATACGAACTTTGAGCTTGTGTAAATCATATAAATCCTAACAAAATGCAAAAACTATTGTCGAAATCGTACAGGATAAACCTTCTAATATTAAAAAGTAAAATAATTAAGTCAGTATAACAAAATCGAGTTTTAGTCTATTTCATGGGCCAAAAACACGGCTTATGGACCCTGATCCTTTATAAGGAATTTTTAAACACTTAAAATTTAAGGAGACAAATTTTAAAAACGTACATCGTCGGCATCTGACATCTACTTTCTGATGGTGAAAACGACATTTTAATAATTATATTAGTTAATGAGTAATCGAGCTTCTAAGTTTTTCCATAGGTTAACATGAGATTTCGCGAAAATAGCCGTCTGGGAAAAAGCATTTCCGGAAAATTTCGGTATAATTTCACCGATCATGACGCCCAGAGACCAAAACCAACCACCCTTTGTCCAAATGTTGATTTCTGTGTATATATCCGATTTTTTTTTTTTAATGCGATAGCACTCTTATATTTATGAACCGATTTGGAAGCAGTTAGTTTGGATTTGTTAATGTATGTATCCAGAACTTATTAAGGTCGCGAGCAAGTTCGCTGGCTAGCTTCATTTTCCATCTTGTTTCAAAATGGCGACCATTTAAAGATTTCAAATTCCACAACATGTAAAAAGAAATAAGAAATCCAAAAAGTTTTTTCTCTTAAGTGTTCGACCTTGATACAGAGTATTTTTTATTTCGCTCTATACCTTTAAAAAATATCTGAAGAATTTGAAATTGTAGAGTGGCTGACATTTTAAAACAAGACAACAGATTAAAAATAAGGGATTCTTCCATAAAAGGGTTTAATTCATGAGTTTTTCGCAAATATCCTGTGATTGATTTAATCATTTTTTCAACTTTCATACGCTTAAAACTATATAGTCATATCTGTAGCGTGAAATTCGCACCAAGCTCGGCGATACTTCGCGAAATATCACCAAATTTGGCAAACAAAAATAAGTACCAAAAATGGAGCCAATTTATCGAAATTCCCGTTCAAATTCGATATTGACGAAAACTAAGAAATCTTCAATAATTGGGTTCCACGCATTTTAGCTTTGTGTGTTTTTAAGTAAAGTTTGTTGAATCCTGAAAAACAAGATTACGGAAGCTACCTTTTCCTCTGTACAGACCAGAGGGACTTTTTTTGATCAAACATTTTTAGAAATCAATAAATGTGAAATATGTCTCATTATTAAAATCCCTTCAAAATATCAAATGTCCGGATATTTTTTGACTAAGTTGCTTTTTGAAAAATGAGAGATGTATTCTGCTATTTAAGTGTAATTAATAATGCTCATACTGCCATAATAAAAATCGTACAGAAAGTAAAAAATTTTGCAAAGAACATCTCCGTATTGAAATATCGAAGGAGAATCTTCTTTGTCTGAAATTTTATTATTCGTTTTCGTAATTGCGTTACGCATGTTTACTTCTTTTGTCATGATAAAACTGATGGCATTTTTTTCTTTTTTAATGACAGAATAAAGATGAAATTGCAGTAAATCATCAGTTTTGTAATACTAAAAAATTATTACAAAGCGTATTAACGTTAATCATTCATTAAAATTACGAACAAAGAAATTTTATTATGGATGTATTTTCCTCACGTGGATGTGCAGTGTGTGCTTGAGCTGATAAAGATCACCCATGCGAATAAAATAATAATTCAAAGACTGTAAAAATGTAACCTTAATTGACGCGTCAAGAAAACGTCCATTTTAAAAAAAAATCTTGATTAAATATGTTTTTAGGGTTTCGTTCATCTCACGAAACCCTATTACTCCCGCTCCGTTGTCTTTCTGTCACAGAGCTATTCTCAGAAACTATGTAACTTACAGAGTTGAATTGAAACTTTGCTGAATATAGCTGAATACCAGCTATAAAGAGCTCAAAATATTAAAATTTGAAAAAATCGTATTATTTTAATAAATAGAGATAAAAAACCAAAATTCTAACAGCTTTTTCTGATTAAATTTAAACATTTTTCGTTATAGCAGAAGCCAAAAATTAAAAATCCACGATGAAATTCTTTCTACAATAATTAATTTTCTATCAAACGATTTCCACGTGAAAAATGAAATAAAAAGTTTCACCAAATGAAAAAAATATTAATATTAAATAAAAATGATTGACCTCATAGTGGTAATAAAACGAAAATTTCAAAGATTTCTCAATAATGCAAGGAGTATGAGTATGTGTATGTACACAAAGCAGATTAATATCACTTCATTAGAGAATTAAAAAGAAAATCGAAAAACAGAAAAAATAGACCGGTAATTTTTTACTTTATAAAAAACATGACTTTTTTGTTGTTGTTGTTGCTAAATGAAATTTATTTGGATTTATTAAAGAAAGGATAAAGTGTTTTGAAAGGAATATTAAACGAAACCCTTTGAGCGATCTTTGATCACACCTACCCACTTGTTTGTAAAAATGCTCCAATTGGAAGAAAATCTATATGTAATAGATACCATCCCTTACATGGTCTTGGGTAAAAATGCTAACAACTGTGGTGTAATCGTAAAACGAAAAACAAAATAGAGGATATATGCTGTAAGCAAATGATATACGATGGAGAGTATAAAGATGAAAGAGGGCTTGCCTTTCTTTCAAAATTAACGCATTTGAAATATCGTTGACCCAATAAATTTCTAGTCACACTTATACTACACTCATGTTTGTGAAAATTACAACACCATGAAGGAGTTAAGTAAATTGAACCAAACTTACAGGAACTGTAAAGTGAGGTAAGACCTGCAAATGATTAGAATTACAAAGCGATTGCGCATGCGTGAAACCAGAACCGGCTCCTTATCCGTCGCTTGCTGCAGGTATATAAAGGACTGTAAAGATGAATTGAAATACGTTTATGTTCCTCTGTCTGCGGTAAACGTTTCATTGGTGGTCAGTACGCGTCGTTAAAAGTGGAGGAAGCTATATCAACAACTAACGGAGTTCGTACGAGGCCGCATCGTCGGTATGCAAGAAGGTGGATTTTCGTATCGAGAAATTGCAGCCCGCACGGAGTGATGCGTGTTTGGAAGAAATGGACAGAGGAGAATCAAACAAGGCGAAAACCTGGCAGTGGGGCACGCAATAGCACAACAGCACGGGACGACAGACACCTCATCGGCATGGCTATGACGGACCATACAGCGTCCTCTCGTGTGTTAGCACAACGTTGGAGAACAGCTACAGATGTTTTGTTGTCTAGCTCCGCAGTTCGTCGCCGTCTGCTGCAGCATGAACTATGTGCAAGGGTTCCTCTACGCAGGATTGCCCTCTCCCTCAATCACAGACGCCTCCAACTTCAATGGGCTCGGCAACACAGCACGTGGCGTGTCCAGTGTCAACAAGTTGCTTTTTCCGATAAATCTCGCTACAATCTGGAGTACAATGATGGAAGAGTACGTATCAAACGTTACAGACGGGAACGTCTACTCCCACAGTGTGTTATCCAGCGTCATACCGCACAAACGACTGGCATCATGGTGTGGGGAGCTATTGGGTATAATTGTCGATCCCATCTAGTGCACATTGCGGGCAACCTCAACAGTGATCGCTACATAAGGGAAATTGTGGAGCCAGAGGTCCTCCCCCTTCTTCGACGCATTCCGGGTGCTGTATTTCAGCAGGATAATGCTAGTGCACATGTTTCTCAGACTGCACAAGCCTTCTTCAGTGCACAACAGGTTTCGATTCTTCCATGGCCTGCTTATTCCCCGGATATGTCTCCCTTCGAGCAGGTCTGGGATTTCATTGGTCGGCGACTCGCTCGTACAGCTGGCGGGGCGCACAGTAAGACTGAACTTTGGCTTCAAGTCGAAGCCATCTGGAATGCCATATCCCAGGATTACATTCAGAACCTGTATAATTCAATGCCACGACGTGTACAGGATCTCGTCACTCAGCGTGGCGTACACACAAAGTACTAATTTCCGACGTTACTTTTGTTTTTTGGTCTTGTAAATTTGATCGTTTATTTGCACCACTATCAGTAATATATGGAATAAATTTCATTAATTTTTGACAATTTCTTCATGGTGTTGCAATTTTCACAAACATGCGTGTATTAAAAGATATTTATTGTGACTTGATTAAAAACATAAATTTTATGTTAATTTGTAATAAGACTTAGCTTTAACTAATTTTTTTTCAGAAAATGGATTTGCTCCACATACAAAATAAACGGCTCAAATATTGCGTACTCTAATGAAAACAGTTTTCATGCAGTATCTAAAAAAGTTGTTTCGCTCTAGAAAAAAATACTTTAAAATACCTTATAATTGCACATTCCATGATTTTCTATCATTTTACGTTATGCGGTCAAAGTTTTTAGGTATGTGTAAATTCTCGTTCTATTTTTTTTTTTTAATCAAACGTTTTTAGAAATTAATAGATGTGAAATACGTCTTATTATCAATATTCCTTAATGCTTGTAGGTATTTTTTAACTAAGCTGTTTCTTGAAAAATGAAAGGCATATTCTGTTATTCAAGAATTGCTTATACCACCATAATATAAAAATCGTAAATAAAGTAAGAAATTTTGCAAACAACACCACCCTTTAAAATATGGATAAAGAATCTTCAATGTATGAAATTTTATAATTCATCTTCATAATTACTACGCATGTTTACTTCTTTTGTCATGATAAAAGTGGTGGCTTTTTTTAAGGAGAGAACGAAGATGAAATTGCAGTAAATCATCAGTTTTGTAAAACTCAAAAAAAAAATCATTACAAGGCGTATTAACGATAATCATTCATTAAAATGATGAACAATGAAATTTTATTATAGATGAACTTTTCTCGCGTGACCTGCAGCAGGCTGATAAAGATCACCCATGCCAATAAATTAATAATTCAACTGCTGTTAAAATATGACCTCGCTGACACTTCGATCAAATCGGAATAAGAAATTATTCTTGAGACGTCTGCAATGAATATTCAGGAGGTGCCTTTTATATGGTAATTACTTGTTGAAGCGATAGTAAAACGGAGTTTAAATGTCGTGCTTTTTATTAAAACAAATGTTTAATACTTTTTCGAGATAATTAGAAACTTTATGACATCGGTTTATCAAGTCTTCAGTCTCTTGCTGGGATTTTCAATCGCTAGCCGATCCAGTCTACCGTGAACATTTTTAAAGATCATTAATTAGATTTCTATCTTTTGATTATTTCTCAAAGGTTTTCAAAACTGAAAAACTAGTCGTCGGTGGCCACCGTAATACTTACTTATCATGGATATGCATAATATAAAATTTGAAAATAAAACATGTGTAAACTATTTATAAAATGCATTGCAATTCGAATAAAATCGTGGCTTGGTGACGTCATAAACTTTAAATGCTCTATTACTCCAAAATTGATAATCATATTAACTAACGGTTTACTGCGTCTGATTAAGCGTCTAATTTCCAATTAAAATATATCTTTGAATTGAAATTTGAATGAAATACAGGGTCAGGAAAAATCGAAGAGTGTGTAAAATAGGATTACAACTATCTCGGCAACTAATTATTCGATCGACTTTATTCTTTATGCAAAATTTATGTTTTTATATTGTCTTTTATATTCTTTTCTTAAAATAAACAATTTCAAAAACATTATGTACCTTTTATCAGAACGAATATTTCGAGAGTCCGAAAAAAATAGTTCCGGATAATCGAGGTTACTGAAATTCAATAAGCTTCTTCCCGCTATTACATACTAAGTACACTCCAAATTTCAAGTCTCTTTCTCGATTTGTTCGGGAGATAGAGCGTTTACAGACACCCAGACACACAGACAGACATACGGACGGCAATTTTTTTTTTTCTTCTAAAAATATGTTTTTCGGAATCTCCAGTGTCTGAAACGTGTAAATCCGTCAAAAAAAAATTTCGATTTAGAAAACGATTACAAGACTTACCCTATACTACTTATGATGGGTAAGTAATAAGTAATAGTAATCTAATACTAATAAAAGAAAGGTGTCTGACTGGGTGTCTGTCTGTGTGAGACGGCTAGGACCAGCTACCGCGCATAGAGATCTGAAAAATTGGATGAGGATAGTCCAAAGGTAAGCTCTAATGCATCTGAGACCGAGATTATTCCTTTTTTCATAATTATCCGAGATATTAATTAAAACCGCAATTAAAAAAAATGTTGCCGATAAAGCGGTGTATGTCGTGTGCCAGAATTCCAGAGTGCCGAAGCAGAGAAGATCTAAAAGTCCGAAAGTGGCTTTTTAGGGCTTCGTTCATCTCACGAAACCCTATTCGTACCGCTACGTTGTCTGTCCGTCACAAAGCCAGTTCTCAGAAACTATATAACTTATACACTTGAAATTTTGTGTACTTATAGCTGAATTCCTGCTATGAAGCTGAAAATCATAAAATAAAAAATCGTATTTTAATATACAGAGATAAAAAACCAAAAATCTAACAGCCTTTTCCTATTAAATTTAAACATTTTTCATTATAGCAGTTACCAACAATTAAAAATCCCAAATAAAATTCTTTCTACAATAACTAATTTTCTATTGAAAGATTTCCACGTGAAAAATGAAAATGAAATAAAAAGTTTCACCAATTGAAAAAAAGATTAATATGACGTCATAGTGGTAATAAAACGGAAATTTTTAAACATTTCTCAATAATACAAGCTGTATGAGTATGTGTAAGTACAGAAAGCAGGTTAATATGATGTCCTTAGATAATTAAAAAGAAAATTAATCTGACGTCATATTGTAAGTTTAACGAACTTTTACAAATGTTTGAGAATAATACAAAGAGAGTATCAATATGAGTAATAGAGAAAGCAAGTAGATATGACGACAGCAAGTGATTATAACGTCATATGGATTTGAGGAACGTATTGAATCGTGATAAAATCCCAATTATGGAAATATTGGCATATTTTAACATTTTGAAGGTCTCTGTACAGCATGTTTCATAGAAAAGTACCAACTATTCCCCAAAATTTAACTAACAATGCAAGTCAGATCGAAAACAATTCAGCAGAATTCGAGTTATAAAAGAAAGGAAGAAATGAAGTACGGATTTGCATTTTAAATATATAGTATACATATATCTTCCATAATCGTGTACACATGATTATAGAACTTCTTCCGTAGCTCTACAACTAAACAACGTAGAACCAGAAGTTGTATACTAAAATCATCCTTGAATAATTATATATATCTAACAGTGTAACTTTCATTAAAATCCGTTCAGTAGAACTTTTTAAAAAGGCTACTCTTTCATAATTAGGTTCACCTAATTATAGAATTTTCCTTCATCGCTCCATTAGGCAACGCAGAACAATGCGTTATACACTAAAACCTCTCCCCAAAATAATTACCTAATTAACAGTGTAAGTCGCATCAAAATACGCTTCAGCTATTAAGCGATCGGAATGAAATACGAATTTGCATTTATATGTATAATAGTTAGTGTTAAATAAAATGGCGAAGACATTTTGTTATTTTATATATTTATAGATGGCAACATTATTTATGCATTTGAAACTGTAGCTGTAATGAAAATGTTCAATTTATTCTTAGACGGCAGCACTATGTGTAAAGTAAGAGAAGACGACTTTCAGAATAGGACGTAATTTTTGTTAATATAAATACAAAAATTTATTCGCTCTGTTGGAAAAAATCTCAACTATGATACTCCAACCATTGGATATAATTTACCTAGTTGAAAAGACCTTCCTCTGTTCATTATTCCTAATTACATGGTATACAGGAGTTTCTGTGCTATTTCAGATTCATCATGTAAAATGCTATAGTTATAACTCGGATGAATGAAATTAGCACTGCAGCTCGCAGCCTTGTCCAACAGATACGAGTGAAATCTGCCGGCCAGGATGTCCTCGGGATAGCTCAGTAGGAAGAGCGTTTGTACGGCAAACCAAAGCACTCAGGTTCGAGTCCTGGTCCGGCATATTTTCTCTCTGTTGGAAAAAATCTCAACTATGATACTCGAACCATTGGATACAAAAAACCTATCAGATACTTCAGTTTTAATAACTATTGTAATTTTAACGGGAGTTTAATTTAAAGTTAAATAAAGCAACCATTCATAGTCGCAAATAAGAAAATACTTTAAAGAATTTACGAGGTTGAGCTCCGGGGCAGCTAATATTCTATAGCTATAGGGCAAAAAATACACGCAAAAATTCGTTGTTATTTAATCGTTTACTTGTAAATTATAATTCATGAGAGTACTGAAAAGTCTTGGCCACGGCTGAGCAGTCTTGCAGAATTCGAGAATCCCTTGCGTCCTATCTATTATACATCAGTAACTTAAATACACTGCTCAAAACAATTAAAGGATATTGCAGTTTTAGGCGGATTTTGTATCTGGGAAACTTTTTAGCTGATTGATACATGGTCGACAGACATAGTAAGTTATATGAGAATAAATTACACATGTTTGGCAGAAAAAAATGCATTTTATTGCGCATTTGTGTACAAAAGGAAAAAAACACAATTTGTGCATATGAGAAAAAAAGAATAAGAAAAGGTGTTTTCTTCAAAGAAAATCATTTTCAGTAGGGGGTATGGTTTCCTCGGGCGGCCAGCAACGTTGAACACCTTTGAGGCATGGACTCAATGAGGCTATTAATGACGAGTTGGGATATTCTGCCCCACTCTTCCAGAAGAGCTCTTTCCAGTTCTTGGAGAGTTTGTGGGGGTTGTTGGCGGCCAGAAACTCGTCTTCCTAGAGCGTCCCAAACGTGCTCGATTGGATTCATGTCTGTAGAACACGCTGGCCATTCCATTCGAACGATTCCTTCCTCGAAAAGGAAATCCTCCACCAGGTTTGCACGATGTGGCCTGCAGTTATCGTCCATTAAAATGAAGTTATCTCCGATTGCTGCAGCGTAAGGGACTACAATAGGTCTGAGGATCTCATCCATATATCGGCGACCAGTCAGAGCTCCATCTCGAATGATGTAGAGGTCAGTGCGCCCGTCAATGGAGATGCCACCATACACCAACACTCCTCCACCGCCAAATCTGACACTTTCGTGCACGAACGCAGGATTATTCCTACTGCCACGGTCCCTCCAGATGAAAATACGCCTATTATCCGGATGCACAGAAAAACGGGACTCGTCAGAAAACAGAATATTGCTCCATTCATTTCTCCTCCAGTTGACATGTTCGGTTGCCCACTCCCTGCGGTCGCGACGATGCCTTGATGTTAATCTAACACATACCATCGGTCGGCGAGCATACAGACCTACAGCATGGAGCCGGTTTCGGACAGTCTGAGTTGAAATCGTGGTGCCTGTAGCCGAGCGAAGGTGTTGTTGGAGAAGAGTAGCGTTCATGTTTCGGTGTCTCCGAGCTGTTAACGCTAAATACCGATCTTCATTGGGCGTTGTTGCCCGTCTACGACCTTGCCCTGGTCTTCGGCCTGCACATCCACTCTCCAAAAAACGGTTCCAGATCCTGGAAATTACACTTTGTGACACTCCAATGGCTTGCGCTACTTCGGCTTGAGTTTGGCCCCCTTCTAACCTACCAACAATTCTCCAAGCTTCTGAATCTGTCAAATGACTTCGCTGAGACATCGTACTCATCGAAACAAAGCAATCACTGAATGCCGATCATCCTTGTCTTCATTCTCTTTTATCCAGTTGAAAGTCAAATTTCATTCGCTGCCGCTGAAGCGACGTTTTTGACGTCGAACTCAAAATTTGCATACTCCACAGTTTGAAAACTAGAAAAATTTGCATTTGTGATTCTCTTCTTCTATTTTCGGCAAAAAAAATTTCGTTTATATCTTTATTTTATATAAAACTTCAAATATCCTTTAATTGTTTTGAGCAGTGTATTATTTTTCTAAAATTGTTCAACATTGGAAAGGGAAAGGGATACTATCATCAACGCAACACTAAAACTCCTATCGAAACTAACGAAAAAGACAGGCTACCGCGGTGCATTCCACTTATCTTTTTTTACAGACCGCTAGTGTGACGTGATGCTCTTTTCGTACACCTGCAGTGGTGCATTCGAGCATCACGTGACTTCCGCAGTCTGTAAAAAAAAGATACGCGTAAAGCACCGCGGTAGCCTTTCTTTTTCGCTAGCCTCGACACCGCTAGAGTGACGTGATGCTCTTTTCGTACACCTTCATTGATGCATTCGAGCATCACGTGACTCCGGCAGTCCTTAAAAAATGATACGCGTAAAGCATCGCGGTAGCCTTTCTTTTTTGTTAGCTTTGACTCTTATAATAGGAGTTGACGCATATCCATTTTGTTTCAGATTATTGGTACCCAGTAGAGTTGCAATGAACGGGTTTTTTCCCAGGTTTATTTCCAATAGACCCGGTTTATTCCCAGATTTTATTCCAAAAGACCTGGTTTATTCCCAAAAAGCCCGGTTTATTTCCAAAAAACCTGGTTTATTCTAGGGTTTAAACCGGATTTATTCTAGTCTTTGCAACTCTAGTACTCAGTTCAGTATCAATCTACCGCAGCCGGAGTTGGGGTTGCCTAAGACTCGGCTCTTATTGGCTGAACCGGCTCTGATTAGCTTGGTTTTTCGACTGGGCTTAAATTCTTGTACCAAATCTGCGAGGATGCGTCAGCCTCTATTATAGGAGTTCTAGGCAACACTAGATACAGGGCTTGCTCATTCAATTTCATGACGTCAAAAATAGTGGCTAGCCGCGACTAGAGCTCCTATAAAACAGGCTGAATCATACCGCCATTTAATAACCCAGCGGACCAAAACCAAGCTAAAACCGGTTAGCTTACCATATTAGTGGACGGCGAGTGACAGTAACAGGGACAGCAAACACCTGCTCAGGCGGTTTCCTAATGCTGAGCTAGGTTGCAATATGGCGGTTATTTTGGGCAACAGAATGGATATGCATCAGCTCCCTTTATAGGAGCCTTAGCCCGCGAACTACGTTATACACGGCCGGTGCATGACGTTTAAAATGTTACATGGAGTGGATCATTTTTATACGGCGATTGGTGCAAATCGGGAGGGCGCGCCGCTTTGCATCAATCGCTGCGTAAAAAGGATCCATGTGACGTTTTAAACGTCATGCACCGGCCGTGTATAACGTAGGTCGCGCTTAGCCGCGACCAGCGATTGGTACAAAGTGACGCGCCCATCGTTTTGTGCCAATCGCTGTATGTCTTTCGTCGCGGCTAGCCACCATTTGTGACGTCATGATAATGAATGAGCAAGCACTGTATCTAGTGTAGCCCTGCTATCATACGAGTAGGGGAGAAACACAATTTGCTGATACCAAGGCAACAATAGATACCGGGCTTACTCATTCACTCTCAAAACGTCACAAATGGTGGCTGACCGCGACCAGCGATTGGTCCAAAGCGACGCGCCCATCGTTTTGTGCCAATCGCTGTATGTCTTTTCTCCTAGTCAGCCACCTTTTGTGACGTCATCATAATGAATGAGCAAGCCCGGTATGTAGTGTAGCCCTGCTGATACTCATATTTCGAAAGGGGATATCGACATACAACAAAATTATCGCTGAGTGCATGACGTGCATGATTTTCGGTTAACAGTCGATAGTACATGGAGTAAAATTAATTTTAGTTAATGAGCACATTATGATCATCTTAATACGAAACATCTTTTTATTCAGTTCGCACATTGCAAATTCAGTTTTTGAAAAAAATGTTTTCAAGCAGTTTGACGAGCAGTAGACAACATTGATTATTATTTTTTTAACATGTCCATGTAAAATGAAACGCACGATACGACGATTATTTTAAAAACGCAAAGTATTATTGTGTACCTCAACAACATCTTCTAAATTAATCACTATTAAGCCATTTTGACGAAAGTTAAAGCCTCTACAGTCAAAAAGAGACAACACAACAGGCAGAAAACTAAACCTAACATTTCTAGATTAAAAAAAAATTTAAATGGGATCACACACAAAACGATTCAGATATTTTCAACAAAAACGGAACTATGAAAATAGGTGCATTCTTTCTAAGGTGATACGTAGACATACATACATACACACACACACACACACCTCCTTTGGTGGAAGTTGGTTACTGGAATTTGGTTCAATTCTGTGGCCCTTAACTAACGATATCTGCAAATTTCAGGCCTTTACAGAAACAAGAAAATACGCATCATGGGGCATAGATTATGAAACACTTTACAACACTATCGGAATATTGTTAAGATATTTCATTTTTACTTTCTTCTATCTAGAATAGTAATCGAATTTTTTTTCTACTTCCGGTTTTCGACGGATTTACACGTTTTAGGGGTCAGAGATTCCGAAGAACATGTTTTTACAAAATGTCCATCCGTCCGTCCGTACTCATTGTATCATCGAAATGTGTATGAAGTTATGTAGATAATTGAACCAAATGTTTTTTGTATATTTTTGGCTATGGCCAGCAGGTTCCACTTGAATTTCGGTATATTCCGACAAAAGGGGCCGTTACGATAGCGTCTTTTGTTCCATTTTCATTATTGTATAATCAAAAAGTGTATGAAGTTATACAAACAGATTGGTTCAATTTTCTGCATATTATTCTGCATATCATGTAAAATTTGGGGATATTCCGCCAGAAGGGGGTGCTGTGATGGCCATTTAAAGAATCCAAATTCAAAAAGATGTACAAAAAAATTAGAAATCCTAGAAGTTTTTTTCCGTTAAATGTTCGGGCTTGATCGGGGATTCCGGAGCAATTTTTGTTTTGCCTCTATCTTAAAAAATGGCTCAGATGTAACAGCTTGAAATTTTAAGGTAGGTGACATTTTCAAACAAGACAGCAGAATTCATCCAAAAACGGGTTTAATTTATGAGTTTTAGTCGACATGATTTCGGAAAATTTGCTTTCATTATTGTATCCATTGTTCCAATCCTTATATACTTAAAAGTATATATTTATATTCGCCAACGTCAAATTCTCGCCAAGCTTGGCGACAGTTGGCGAAATATCGCCAACTTTGGCAACAAAACAGGCTTCCATAAATGAAGTCAACTTGGCTGTAGAGGACTAATTTGGCGATATTCTCATTCGAATTCAATATTGACGAGAACTGCGAATGAAGATTCTTTAATCGGGTTCCACGCATTTTAGGTTCGTGTTTTCCAGTTAAATTAGCTAAAATCTTTAAACCAAGGAGTAGGGAGAAGCTATCTGTCTCTGTCGGAGCATGCCAGAAGGACTTTCGTAGTTTAGTATACATCGGCTCCAGATTAACCCGACGATTCGCAAGCAGCTGACGTACAACAGAATGAGGAAAAATATTGATTTTATTGGCGATGTGAAAGCGAATTTTGAAGTATTAACATGATTGAGATAAAAGAAAGTTTTGGGATTGGCACATCCGACTAGTTATTTATACAATGAAATGAGATATCTAAATAAACAAACAAAACAAATACAACGCAGTAAAAATTCATTTTTAGTAATCGCTGTCCATAGCCGGTAATATGTGTGAATTCTTTCGTTCAGCTTTATATATGATCTGCACACATCATACTTATACTAACAGGTTCAAAACTGTACATCAAACGTGACAAATGAGGTGCGTTCGTACTATAGCTAGTTATATAAAGTATCAGATCTTGAGGATTTTTAATTCTGTAAAATGAATTATATCGTCTGCAGATTAATTTTGGTAATAAAATAAATATCTCGGTTGCTTGACGGTTAAACCTCGGAAGCTTCTATAACAAGAAAGCACCGATTACTTTTTAAAAAAAATCAAATTTCTTAATAATTATTTTTATTGATATCTTCTAAAGTTTTGATTCGATTTTCATAAAATTTGAAATGTCTCCACAAAATTCTGCAATAATACATTTTAAATTTCAAACCATTCTATTGGGTAGTTTTTGCGTTGTTATATGCAGATGGACGGACCAGACTACGACAATAGGTGCTACGTATTTATATAAATTACGAACGCACCTAAAAATTAATTTTTTAAAATGCATGTCACAGCTGAAAGTGCACATCCAGCAGTTCTGGCTCATAGTCCTCTAACCAAATTATTTTGAGTGCCCTGTAAAGAAACGATAAATGCTACGTGCTCAATATAACAAAGAAAACATGCTGTAGTCACCTCAGTAATGTATATCAATTTCATTTAAATAGTGTAACATCATTAAAATACACAGCAAACGCTTTTTCCTCATAGATCATAATAGAATGGAATTATTTTGTGCGGAACTGTAAACGAGTTATAATTGCTACTTACTCTATACTTTATAGAAAGCATGCTGCCATCCACATCAGTGATGCATATAAATATTTCATTATGTTTAGTTTTAAATAGTGTAACATCATTAAAATGCACTGAAAACTATTT
Source organism: Maratus michaelseni (assembly GCA_963931845.1). Lineage (NCBI taxonomy): Eukaryota > Metazoa > Arthropoda > Arachnida > Araneae > Salticidae > Maratus > Maratus michaelseni. Next base: position 156,591,317 of record OZ007595.1, on the reverse strand, counting down.
ACCCCCATTGATGGTAATGTAATATGGGATATTCCTGAGTGTCCATATAATTTAACCGTAAATGACATTTTCAATACCTAACATGTCATGGCAAACCTCAATAACATCTATCAATTACATGGCAATTGAGTATATTTACTGGCATAGCACGGACGGACAAATAGATGGACAGACAGACAGGCGGATTCATAAACACTTTTCAACTATGTTCATAGGCGTAACCAGCGTATTACGTGGGGGTGAGGGTAGATTTATATTTGAAACAGATAACGGAACTGAAAACAGACACATACATACATGTGTGTGCGTATGTGTGTGTATACATGAATGCACAAACCAGCAGTATAATAATTATGAACACATTAATAATAATGCAATAATAAATGTCACAATAAATAATAAAAAAGTTAAAGTATTATAGTCAGGTTTTATGGTAAAACCTCACTATAAACTCAGATTCAGTGCCGTAATAAAGGTATTGCTGCTAGTGTTTCTTAACCAGGTACCATGTCGGATAGGCGTACCATTGATGGTTTAAGTTACAACTATTTAAGTATCAGCAGTAAGTAAAAAAAAAAATTTACAAAAATTTTGCACCGGGTGTCAGAGTTATTGCATCTCTGTTCATGTTATGAGATTGATAAAATATTACTATTTTGTTGCAAAAGGAATCACAGTTATGGCATGTGATGATAGTAAATGAACTGAATAATTTAGTAATTGATATAAAATCATTTATATCAAATATATTTTCATCATTGTAACTATGTTTACATTTATGACAAATAAAAGCTGAAGATTACCATACAAATAATAAACCAATTCTAGCTTATTTTGTTATGTATTTGTTATTTGTATGATCATTTTCAGCTTTTATTTCATAACTCCTGATCCCATTGAGATATCACTCTAGAGATTGTAAGATTTTGAGTTTATAATATTACAAAAAAGTTACATTTTAAAAAAATAAGGAAAAAAACAATCTAAAAATTTTTAAATTTTAAAAATGTTATTTTTTTTTTAATCAAGCAATTTGCATATCAAATAAAACCTTGTAAAATTATCTTTAAAATGTGTGGTCAAACAACAACTTACGCCTGATAGAATGAGAAAATCAAAATTGAAAACGTTTATGCAAGCCAAAAAATGACGATTTTTCGAAATTTATAAAATTGTTTGTAAATCTAATGAAATAAAAAAAAATTAAACATATATTTTCATTTATATCATCAGGGAGAATGATTCCTGACAGTATCATTAAAGTCTGAAAAGGTCAGGTTGAATATTGAAATTTTTTGGTTGATTTGGCATGGAATGACCATATTTATTAAAAAAAAAAAAAAAAAGGTGCTTATTATATTTTACTAAGTAAAATTTAAAAATTAAGTTTGATTAATTAGCTTTTTAGTTAAATAAAAAGATTTTATGCACTACTGAAATTACACTTTTAGTATTGACCACATGGGGTTAATTTTATTGGAAAGAGACTAATTAAGCATTGATTGGCCATTGATATATGAAATTCAAAGTTTTATATTACTGTCCAAACAAAAACCTATAATTTTTGAAAGAAAATAAGGAAGATATAAATTAATTAAGCGAAGTGAGCTCTTAGCATGTTCATTAAGATTTTCACAGAAAAACAGTGGAACTGTGAAACATTTTCTGCTTCCTGATTGGTTTGATTAAAATTATCAACAATAACCCAGATTATAAAACATACAAGAGGGAGTTATGAAAAAATAAATATAAGCAAAACAATTATTGGTTATTTTTTTATAATCCAAAAACATTCGGGGGTGTCCATTACTGGAAGGGCGTTCATTACTGGCACATCTACCCTACATCAATTTTAAATACGGCTAAAATTTGTTTTTAAAAATTACATTTTAATATTTTTAATTTACATTTGGAAAGGATTTGCATATGTAGATTTCTAAAAAATAATAAGGAAACATACTTATAAATAACATATACATATATACAAATTTATCCCAGACCACCTTAACAAAAAATTATTGAATTAAAAATTTTTAAATTTTTTTTCCAGAATTTATAGGCTATTTGGTCATAAATTCAAAACAAATCCAAAGGAACACTTTCTGACATATTTTTTCATTCTTTTTTATTGGAAAATGCATTGACACATTTTTTAATTCTTTTTTGTTCGAAAATGCATGGAACTGGCAGATGTTTTTATTCAGAAATGTTGTAATCGAAAGACGTTTTCCATTGATTAGTACACGCAATTTTCAGAAAATACTGTCAAAGTTGGTGTTTTGAACCAAATTTTCGGACGTGACAGCGAGAGAAAGGATGAAAACCTGCCGTCACATGACTAAAGTCACTTATAACTCGATAAGTATTTTATTTATCGAAAAATGGAAAACGTAATTCGATTCCAAATCGCTTCAATAGACAGGCGTGCCAATTTTGTGCCTTTACGTTTAAAAATAAGTCATAAAATGTATCAGAAGGTTCCGCATTTGTTGCGCAGGGAATTTGACAAAAGTTTTAAGAGAGTACAAACTATTCTTACTTTCTTTGGTGTCTGTGGCTTCTGAAGATTTGAGGCCATGTTGGACAATTATTTTCTGTTTTGAAACATTCTCAATTGCCTTGCACTTCTTTGCAGATTTTTCTAACGTTTATTTTCTCTTCTCAGGCAATTCCATGTTTTTTTTAAATATACATGATAAAGCGTGAAGTATATTTATAAATTAAATATAATTTTCATTTGGCCTATTTCAGAATGATACAAGCACAAGACAATGAAAAACTAAAACTGAACAAAACAGAATTTTCTCTTCTCGAAAACCCTCAATTGATTGGCTTTATAATTTACCACTTTGTTGAGTCTTTTAACACTTTCCAACATAGTTGAAAAGTGTTTATAAATTCGGTTTGTCTGTCCATCTGTCTGCCGTCTGTCTTTCCGTGCTCTAACTCGCGTAAATATGCTCGGATCGTCATGCAATTGATATGTTATTGAGGCTTACTGTGGCATGTTCGGTACTGAAAATGAAGTGTGTAGCACTTATAGTATTTTTACAGGGACACTCAAAAGATTTCCGTTACACTGCGGTCTATGGGGAAAATCATTTACGGTTTATTTCAATGATGTTACACAATTTCAAACATATTGAAATTGATATATATCACTGAGGTGCACTACAAAAGACTAATTATAGAATGTGGTGTGCATAGCAGTTATAGTTCCTTTACAGGGATACTCAAAAGAATTCCGTTACATTACGGTCTATGAAGAAAAATCTTTTGCAGTTTATTTTAATAATGTTTCACTATTTGAAACATATTGAAATTGTATCACTAAAGGCGATTACAAGTTACAAGAGGCTTACTATAGAATGTTTTGTGTATAGCTTTCATCGTTCATTTACAGGGACACACAAAAGAATTCTGTTAAAGTACTGCTTATTAATAATTGCTGGAAATGCTTTTTCAGTTGCTGAACGCGTTTTTAAATTTAACTCATTTTTTGTCTATTACTTGGAGTGTATAAAGTGTATAGATTGTATTCAGGGCAGCACAAAAGTTCTCGAGTACATTTCCGTTTATTGTCGGAAATTGCAGAAGGGAAATTTTAAACTGTGCTACGCGTTTCTTAACTGAACTAAAGTTTAGCATTCTATTCAGTATATATACAATACAAATCTATAGATCATATACAGGGCTGCACAAAAGAGCTCGGTTATTTTTCCGAATATTGTTGGTAATTCCTGAAATTGGATTTTTAAATATGTTATGCGTTTTCAAAATTGTTTAGTTAGATATCATCTTACACGGTAAAGATTTGCAAAATTATGTTGAAAGTGTTACATAATCTATGCTTGAAGCATGATTTTTCGTTCTTGTTTTTATTTTACTTTACTTAAAAGATAAAGTAAGTAAGCATAGCTTCCATATGTAAATGCTTCTGTTTTCCGAAAATACTCTCAGTGGGAAAAAAAAAAAAGTTATTGTCAGTGTGAACATCTTATGCGACTGACGTCTTGCAAACGTTACGGCCAGTAGTGTCTGACGCCTGCGTACGGAATATTTCGCATCCTAAAATATTTTGCTTTATAAAATATTGCTGAATGGGCACAAATGTAATGCGAAAAATATTAATTATATCAGTTATTATATCATGATACTTGAGAAATTATTGTGTTCTACAAGAGTGATAATATATAAAAACTATTTTTTTTTTTTTTTTTTTTGTAACCTTGCTTTAATTTTTTTTTTATGAATTTTGATTATTTTAATTCGATCTGCATGAGGGGGTGGGTACACGGACAGCCCCCCCCCCCCCCTGGTTATGCACATGATGTTAGAAAGTGTTAAAAATGAGTTTGAGAACGTGTAAGAAAGATTTGCGTTGTCGAGCGAGGAAAAAATTTTACACCAAAAACGAACACCCTTAAAGATGTTATCAAATAAATAATTTAGAGAGGAAATAAGTACTTTAAGATTGAAATGGTATTGAACAAATACCGGGTGTCCGAAAAAGGTTGGACTGATTTGAAAGAATCATAACTCTAAAAATAATTGAGTAAATGCAATTACTTTTTTTTTTTCAAAGTACTCGTCAAATATCCAAGATTTGTTAGATGTAGCTGTTTTAAAATCGTGACATTCAAACGATGCACAGAATCGATGATCGGAAAATGCAAATCGCACCACACATTCGCAATTTTAACTTTTTGCTTTGGTTATTTGAGTACATAGTGGATCCTTTCCTACTAATACGAAGATGCTGAAGAACTTTTTAACTTACATTTTCCCCATAACTCGAATAGTTTGACTTATACGCTTTCAACTCCGGAATCATCGAAGAAATTGCGAATGTGTGGTGCGATTTGCATTTACATATCATTGGTTCTGCGCATCGTCTGAATGAAAACATTTAGTAAAAAATGTAAAAAAATGTTAGTATGTAAAAAATGTTTTAATGGTGGGAATGTTACGAGTTTAAAACAGCTACATCTAACAAACCTTGGATATTTGACGAATACTTTGAAAAGAAAATAATTGCACTCACTCAATTATTTTTAGAGTTATGATTCTTTTAAATCAGTCCAACCTTTTTCGGACACCCGGTATATTTATTACGCGTTCCATTCGATTGAGTTCAATTTATGTTTTGCATTAAAAGTTGTTTATTGCTGTTTTGGGAATATTTTTTGCCAACGCAAAGAAGGCTGCGTAAACCGTTGTGGAGTAAAGGGGCGGCAGAATTTTTAAATACACCAAAAGGTTGAAAACCAATGTCATAATTAATTCTCAATAAATTATTCAATACCAAATATACACAAGATGTTTCAAATTATTAACAAGAGTTTTTAAAAAAGTAATAATTTTAATATTACATAATGTTAAAAATTAAGAAATTCAAAGAGGAAATGATACATAAATGGTAAAAACCGACAAAAAAAAAAAGTTATGTTGGATACTTCAAATGACGTATATCTGGCCCCATTATTTTCCTAAGAATCGAATGCTTGTTTAAACATGGGAAATATACATAGCGGAATAAATATAAAATTAATGGATGCATTCTATTTAAAGTTGATAGCTTTAGAAACTTGATAAAGGTTTGTAAAAAGTTATTTTGCGATTTAATGATCAACAAAAATTGCTTAAAGAAATAAATCTGACCAAGCTGAACAAAACCTACATGATATTACTTTGTCGTTTCATAGTCTTCAGGTTGAAAACTTGTAAGAAAAAGCAAATGTAGTTGGTTGTATTATTTCTTTTTAAATTGATATATTGATCTTTAGCAATAATTCTATCAATTACATTAGAATAACTCTTGCAATGCACTTGTAATAAATTGGAGATGGGAATAGCTATATTCAACAGTTGGTAGCCATGTTAAAATGAAACTGGACGAAAAACTGGCTTTAAATGTGGACATAACTTATTTCTATTAAATTCCAAAGAAATTTTTTGGGAGGAGGGGGAGTAATAGAGACTGAATATCAAAAGAATTCAACATACATTTCTACAATAGAGTAATAAACCAAGTTTAACAGACATAAATAGAATATCTCTAAAATGGTGTAAAACAATCTAAACTACAAATCAAATATTTTCTATGTAAATCATTATAATAAGTTTCATTTTTAACAATAAAGCTTTTGAAATAATACAAAAATATGAATGATAAGTCTCACTGGTTACAGTTGAGTTGAGAATTCTTGAGAAGATTTGAGTTCAATATTATACATGATCTTTTAAAATACTTCAACCAAACAATATGTGTCTTGTTATAAAATATTTTATAACAAAACTGGTACAGTTATTCCTAATCTATGAGAAAATTATGCTATGTCACCAAACAGATGGATTATCCATGTGCATTGCATAATTCACACCACTTTTATTTAAACCAAGGTCGACAATGCGGCTGTATTTATTAGGTTGCTATGCACATGATTATTTTCATTCAAACTATTCAGATTTGAATGCATAAAATACGGTTGATGAGAAGGTGGAACGGCGTAGTGTAAATCACTGGCAAAATCCATACCGGATGTTCCATATAAATGATTAGTTAAAAGATTTGCTGAGTATTCGGTTTCAACTACTGTAAAAGATGATAAAGTTTGAGCAACAGAAGTTGGTGCTTGAGATGGCAATGATTGTGCTTGCGTATGAGGGGGAGATGGACTACTTTGTTGAGGCTCAGGACTACTGTAAGTTAAGGTTGGTGAACTACTTTGGTTGCTGTCAATGGAATAACTTCTGCTAGCATCTTGGCCACAAAAGTTCTGATGTGAATACATATGTTCATAAAGCTGATAAGCTGATGAAAGTTCAGATTGGACAGTATGAGTAGATGTCAGCTGCTGGCTTTCTGTACAGTATGGATTAGTGGTATATGTAGGCTGCGGGTGTGGAGTAAAAGGAATCCCGTACTGAGACATTGAATTGGCAGTAGCATTCGCTTCTGCATTGTAAGCGCCAATCTGAGAATTCTGCATAAAAGTTCTAGCATCTACAGGATTAGGAAAGGTCGAATTTAGACGTAGAGAATGAGGTTTAACTTGAGAATGACTAGGTTTCATATCTGGCTTTGGTTTTCGCCGACGCCGGTATCCGTAATAAGGATGATCATACATATGCTGTTTATCCAATATCTCTGCTTCATCTATAAACGGCATTTTCTCTTCAGTTGAGAGACATTTCCATTCGGCTTCCAATCTTTTACAAATTTCCGAATTGCGCATCTTTGGATTCTCAAGAGCTATCGCCCTTCTTTGAGCACGAGACCAGATCATAAAATCCTTCATTGGTCGCTTAACAAGTGTTCCTTCATTCAGAACAGACAAACTTTTATTCACGTTTTGATATTGCGGTACCATGTTTACATCACCATACTGAAAATTCATTGGATACTGCATTACGGCTGTATAAAACCTATGAAATTACCAAGTATTGGATTAAATTTTTCTTCTTGAAATAGAAAAAGGTGTCTTATGTACAAACTACAATCAAATCACACAACAAACACTTTAAAGCTTCAAGTAGGTGCTTTATTAAGATCCGCTGCATACAGAGGCAGCAAACTAAATTGTCGAGTAGTTCTTCTATAAATCAGTGTTTAGCTAAATATAATGTCTATAAATTATTCATTATTCTTTCATTTTCTTCATACTTGTTTACAATTTTGGCAATCAAACAAAATACACTGTCTTTGATGAAAGATCTACATCACACAATTAAAATAGTCTAAAGATAACAATTATCACTCATATCTAAAACAGCACATAAATGTCGTGTTAGTTAATTGTGAGCAGTGTTGTTTTTTTATTTCCTTAACCAGAATAGCTTGAAATACGAACTAAAATTAAATACAAGCACTAGAACGTACTTCTCGCACCACCTAATGATTATATAAGAATCGCAGGAAAGTATATAGAGTGCGATCAGATTTAAGCTTTATTTCCGAGTACTGTCAGAATGTCTCGCTATCGAAAATAATGCTGGTCGGAGACAGCCCGAAGCAAAAATATTGTTCCCATATAAACTAATCTATTTCTATGATGTCAAAATTTAACGGTTGTGTTCAGGACCGTCGCCGGGTCATCTGATCACAAAGGTTGTTGGGTTTTATTCGGAGCATAAAAGGAAGGCAACACTAGATACCAGGCTTGCTCATTCACTCTCATAACGTCACAAATAGTGGCTGACCGCGATCAGCGATAGGTACAAAGCGACGCACCCATCGTTTTGTGCCAATCGCTGCATGTCTTTCGTCGCGGCCAGCCAGCTTTGTGACGTCATGATAATGAATGAGCAAGCCCGGTATCTAGTGTAGCCTGATAAAAGTAGAAAATAATTTAAGTATTTCCTAGTTTTGTGGTTCGGAACAGGTGTATTCAATGATCACACCTCATTATCTTCTCAAAACTGGCTCTCGTAATAGGAATGTTTCACTTTGGCCGTGTTCACTGCAACTTATCGAAGTGACGAATATCACTTGTCGATTTCGGTACGAAACCGGTACGAAACGAAAAGCCTGCAAATTATGACGTCAGCGAAAACCCACTCCTATATCCTGTTTCTGAATTCGGATACGAAAATGAGTAACGATACGACAGTGGGTGTTCGCTGACGTCACAGTTATAGACATCTCATATAGTAGCAAGGCAACACTAGATACCGGGCTTACTCACGACCTACGTTATATACGGCCAGTGCATGACGTTTAAAACGTCACATGGAATGGATCATTTTTACACAGTGATTGGTGCAAAGCGGCGCTCCCACCGTTTTGCACCAATCACTGTGTAAAAATGATCCACTGCATGTGACGTTTTAAACGTCATGCACCGGCCGTGTATAACGTAGGTCGCGGCTTACTCATTCACTTTCATAACGTCACAAAGAGCGGCTGACCGCAATCGTTAATTGGTACAAAGCGACGCGCCCATCGTTTTGTGTCAATTGCCGTATCTAATTCTTCGCGGCCAGCCGTCTTTTGTGACGTCATGATAATGAATGAGCAAGCCCGGTATCTAGTGTAGCCCATAGATTAACATACAAGATAGGACGCTCTCATAGAGCGTAATTGTAACGCGATGACGATCGCAGCGCCTGTAGTGACAATGGGGAAGAAACTTCTCAAACACGGAATATTTCTGCTTTTGAACGTCTATCTTTCTATGATCTTTCATTTTTCAAATATGACATGTTTACGTTTTCAACTTCGTAAAAAAAGCGAAAAATGAAAGCTTTGAATACCGATTTGTATGCAGACAAGATTTTGCCTGACATATTTTAACTTGTTTAAAAATACAAAAAAGTTTTGAAAAGAAACGTTGTTTCAAGAATAATAAAAGAGAGATTAAAATGAAGTTGTTTAAAAGAAACGTAAACCACGCCGCAATGGTCAGTTTGGAGAGAATCGTCTGTGTCGAAGAGAAAAGTATAGATATTAAAAATATAGAGCATCAACAGATTTCATATACATAGGTAAATTTCGAAAGCTTCGTGATTTCTCCCCCTTATCACTAGTGACGCTACCATTGCTGTCGTTACAGATTTTGCCGTAACTGTCCTATCTTTATGTTAATGTATGGTGTAGCCCTGATAGCAGACCACACATCTGTAACATTTTCTTGAAGCTATCATCTTCCTTCCCACCATCACGTGATGATGGGAGGACAGCGTGCCAAACGGGTTTTTCCCACCAAACTCCTACCGAAGCCGTTTCTTTTATTGCCAGAATGGAAACAGAAAGTTCACAATAAAGGTATTAACACCAAAAGAATACACCCCTTTGGCGATGAAAGTCGGATCAATGTCTCCCGGAAGAACTATGGAATCCGTCCTCTACTTAGTATTCCCCCTCTTTGGCCACAATTCGCTGGCTTTTCGTGCGCGTCTAGTGGAGCTAACCAAAGTGACCGATCTCACTTGATGCCACCATTAAGTTAATATCGTATCCTGTTTTCGCAACTGGATGCGAAAACAGGTTACGACGATAGGCTGACTGTACGATATTAACCAGAGTTTGTTAAAGCCCTATAAAGTTTCTATTACACAAAATAATTTTGAAGCGACAAAAATTGCCGCAACACAAAAACTAAAGGTCCTCCCTCGTCAGTTTTCCAATTATTTCATTTACTATTGGGGGCGACATTGCTATTATAGAGGGTGTCCAGGCAACAAAAATTGCAGCAACATTAAGAAATTTCTTGTTTCGAGCAACTTGTTTGGAAGCCATAGGTGTCTTCCTATAGTAGAGGCAACTTTGAAACCTCGTGTAGAAGTTTGCGTCTGTCGTTTGTTGATTCCCATTATAGTCCAGTCAATCTAGACGGAACTGATGCTTTACACTCACGCAAACATGTAAACAAAAGTTTGGCGACTTTTTGGTTGGCGCGATTTTCAAGACTGCGCCAAACGAATAACTTAATACAATGGCTAGGTTGCCATTAAAGGAAAAAATCCCCTAAATTTGGCGACTTTTTTCCTTTTTTTAACCTATTAATTTTTTTTTTCTGCGTGAGTGTTGTTGTTGATGTTGTTGTGGCTTATCCTCCAACTGTCTGACGAAGTCAAACAAGATCCAATATTCCGTTAATCCTAAGAAAGTCCAGAACCAGAAGGGGGGAAGCATATAAGTCTTCTCTGGAAATACCTAAGCAGGCCAGGATATGTTCAGCAGAGGCCTGTTGAGCTTGACATTTAGTGCAGATATTAAGATCTTTCTGCCCTCAAAGAACGAGAGACTTTTCGTGTGTCCACTTGCCAATCTTGAAATCGCCGTTCGAGAGGCTCTGTCACAGTTGATAGCGAACGAAGAGCCCGGCTCTTTGCCCGCGTACCAGTTGTGGCTGGGAGTATAGATTAACATACAAGATAGGACACTCTCATAGAGCGTAAATGTAACGCGATGACGATCGCAGCGCCTGTAGTGACAATGGGGAAGAAACTTCTCAAACACGGAATATTTCTGCTTTTGAACGTCTATCTTTCTATGATCTTTCATTTTTCAAATATGACATGTTTACGTTTTCAACTTCGTAAAAAAAGCGAAAAATGAAAGCTTTGAATACCGATTTGTATGAAGACAAGATTTTGCCTGACATATTTTAACTTGTTTAAAAATACAAAAAAGTTTTGAAAAGAAACGTTGTTTCAAGAATAATAAAAGAGAGATTAAAAATGAAGTTGTTTAAAAGAAACGTAAACCATGCCGCAATGATCAGTTTGGAGAGAATCGTCTGTATCGAAGAGAAAAATATAGATATTAAAAATATAGAGCATCAACAGATTTCATATACATAGGTAAATTTCGAAAGCTTCGTGGTTGCTCCCCCTTATCACTAGTGACGCTACCATTGCTGTCGTTACAGATTTTGCCGTAACTGTCCTATCTTTATGTTAATGTATGGTGTAGCCCTGATAGCAGACCACACATCTGTAACATTTTCTTGAAGCTATCATCTTCCTTCCCACCATCACGTGATGATGGGAGGACAGCGTGCCAAACGGGTTTTTCCCACCAAACTCCTACCGAAGCCGTTTCTTTTATTGCCAGAATGGAAACAGAAAGTTCACAATAAAGGTATTAACACCAAAAGAATACACCCCTTTGGCGATGAAAGTCGGATCAATGTCTCCCGGAAGAACTATGGAATCCGTCCTCTACTTAGTATTCCCCCTCTTTGGCCACAATTCGCTGGCTTTTCGTGCGCGTCTAGTGGAGCTAACCAAAGTGACCGATCTCACTTGATGCCACCATTAAGTTAATATCGTATCCTGTTTTCGCAACTGGATGCGAAAACAGGTTACGACGATAGGCTGACTGTACGATATTAACCAGAGTTTGTTAAAGCCCTATAAAGTTTCTATTACACAAAATAATTTTGAAGCGACAAAAATTGCCGCAACACAAAAACTAAAGGTCCTCCCTCGTCAGTTTTCCAATTATTTCATTTACTATTGGGGGCGACATTGCTATTATAGAGGGTGTCCAGGCAACAAAAATTGCAGCAACATTAAGAAATTTCTTGTTTCGAGCAACTTGTTTGGAAGCCATAGGTGTCTTCCTATAGTAGAGGCAACTTTGAAACCTCGTGTAGAAGTTTGCGTCTGTCGTTTGTTGATTCCCATTATAGTCCAGTCAATCTAGACGGAACTGATGCTTTACACTCACGCAAACATGTAAACAAAAGTTTGGCGACTTTTTGGTTGGCGCGATTTTCAAGACTGCGCCAAACGAATAACTTAATACAATGGCTAGGTTGCCATTAAAGGAAAAAATCCCCTAAATTTGGCGACTTTTTTCCTTTTTTTAACCTATTAATTTTTTTTTTCTGCGTGAGTGTTGTTGTTGATGTTGTTGTGGCTTATCCTCCAACTGTCTGACGAAGTCAAACAAGATCCAATATTCCGTTAATCCTAAGAAAGTCCAGAACCAGAAGGGGGGAAGCATATAAGTCTTCTCTGGAAAGACCTAAGCAGGCCAGGATATGTTCAGCAGAGGCCTGTTGAGCTTGACATTTAGTGCAGATATTAAGATCTTTCTGCCCTCAAAGAACGAGAGACTTTTCGTGTGTCCACTTGCCAATCTTGAAATCGCCGTTCGAGAGGCTCTGTCACAGTTGATAGCGAACGAAGAGCCCGGCTCTTTGCCCGCGTACCAGTTGTGGCTGGGAGTATAGATTAACATACAAGATAGGACACTCTCATAGAGCGTAAATGTAACGCGATGACGATCGCAGCGCCTGTAGTGACAATGGGGAAGAAACTTCTCAAACACGGAATATTTCTGCTTTTGAACGTCTATCTTTCTATGATCTTTCATTTTTCAAATATGACATGTTTACGTTTTCAACTTCGTAAAAAAAGCGAAAAATGAAAGCTTTGAATACCGATTTGTATGCAGACAAGATTTTGCCTGACATATTTTAACTTGTTTAAAAATACAAAAAAGTTTTGAAAAGAAACGTTGTTTCAAGAATAATAAAAGAGAGATTAAAAATGAAGTTGTTTAAAAGAAACGTAAACCATGCCGCAATGATCAGTTTGGAGAGAATCGTCTGTATCGAAGAGAAAAATATAGATATTAAAAATATAGAGCATCAACAGATTTCATATACATAGGTAAATTTCGAAAGCTTCGTGGTTGCTCCCCCTTATCACTAGTGACGCTACCATTGCTGTCGTTACAGATTTTGCCGTAACTGTCCTATCTTTATGTTAATCTATGGCTGGGAGGGACCTTCCACTCCTTTGAAATTTCAGAAATATCTCTAGATTGATGCTCTGAGTAGGTAAGGGCTGAAGAGGAAGGTATATATTGGCAACAACCCTCCTTGGCCAAGCTATCAGCTTGCTCATTGCCATAAATGTCAACATGGGATGTAATCCACTGAAAATTAATATCATGGAGCTTTGAAGTGATTTTAAGTTTAAGAAGGATGGAAATACTAGTTTTATCTCAAACTGTAATCCAATTGTGAAGGTGTTGAAGGAAGCTGCGACTGTCTGAAAGAATCCAGAGGTCTCCGAAGTCCCGCTCGCTGAGAATAGCCTCAAGGCCTTGTTCAATTGCAATAAGCTCACTATTAAAGACTGAAGAGAAATCAGGGTTACGGAGATTGATGGACAAATTTTGCCCTGGTTTCTCAATGTAGATCCCACTCCCAGCGTGGTCGTCCAGTTTTTTGCCATCCGTATATAATGTTATGGCGTTATCAGGAATGTCATTAATAACTTCTAATGCCAACTGCCTGAGATGAGCTGGTAGAAGGGCCTTCTTAGTGACCGGAGCGGAAAAGCCGAAGTGGAAGTCCTCTGGGGAGTCCCTCTGAGGGACTCACAAAAGATTTTAAGGAGTGGGGCTCAACCCCACTATAAGGTAAGTGCAGGAGTTCAACATGACTGAATGGGCTGTTTTTCTTCAGTCGCTGATTATTTCGCCAATTGTTTAGGTATAGAGACGTTTTGTTATGTTGACCATAGCTAGAAAGTTTGTTGGAATATTTGGTGAGGTTAGCCTTTCTTCTAGTTTGGAGAGGTTGTAGGTCAGCTTCATAGAGAACTATCTCTTTAGGAGAGCTACGTCTCAAACCAGTAATTATTCTCGCAGCACTGAGTTGAACCCTCTCCAATTTATCCAAGTGGGTGGCTGAAGCACAGCAGTACACAGGAAAACCATACTCCAGGATTGGCTCTGGATTAACGCAGTCATAAGAAGGAGGTGAAGTGCAACTTCTGTTGATCTGAGCACCATAAGGTAGAAGTCTGTCTTGGCTCGTGGTGGTGTTCTTTTTCGTCAGGCACCTACCCTTCAGCCTGTCCGGCTTGGGAGACCCTACCAGTACCAAGCTACCGGCGGCATGGCCCTCCGGGTCATTGGTGCGCGCAAGCCTCACCGCCTCGTCAAGGCAGGGACGAAGGTGAGTGTAAAGCATCTTAGCCATCTAGGCTTCTGCCTGGAAAGTTTTGGAGAAGTTTTTTTTCTCTTTTTTTTATGTTTTTGGGTGTGCTGAACCCGAATTTCAACTTTGCCGCCTCGTATCTGATCTGCTTAAAAATTATAAGCGAAAAACCATGAAAAAGTCTGAGTTCTTTTGGTTTTTCCCTTGTATTTCGGAAAGGGTTAATTTAAAAAATATATATATATTGCACCAAATTAAACTAGAGAACATTTCCTACATTTTTCATATACAATTTCGAAGGAATTTTAGCGACATAATTGAAATTCCATCATCGGTGGGCGAAAACGCGATCCAATCATTATGTATCATCGCTGCCTCATTGTATCATCGAAAAGTGTATGAAGTTATGCAGCTAATTGAACCAAATGTTTTTGTATGTTTTTGGCTATGGCCAGCAGGTTCCACTTAAATTTCGGGATATTCCGACAAAAGGGGGCGCTGCGATAGCGTCTTTTGTTCCATTTTCATTATTGTATCGTCGAAAAGTGTATGAAGTTATACAAAAAAAAATGGTTCAATTTTCTGCATATTATTCTGCATATCATGTAAAATTTAGGGATATTCCACCGGAAGGGGTTGCTGTGATAACCATATAAAAATTTCAAATTCAAAAAGATGTACAAAAAAATTAGAAATCCTAAAAGTTTTTTCATTTAAATGTTCGGGTCTGATCCGAGGATTGCGGAGCAATTTTTGTTTTGCCTCGTATCTTAAAAAATGGCTGAGATATAGCAGCTTAAAATTTTAGGGTGGCTGAGAGTTTCAAACAAGATAGCAGAATTCATCCATAAACAGGTTTAATTTATGAGTTTTAGTCGATATGGTTCAGGTAAATTTTCTTTTATTGTTGTAACCATTGTTGCAATCCTTATATGCTTAACAATATATATGTTACGGTCAATATGATTAATCCAGTCATTAATAATAACCGGTTATTATTAATAATGACTGGATTAATCATATTAACCGTAACATATATTTATATTCTCCAACGTAAAATTCTCGCCAAGCTTGGCGACAGTTGGCAAAATATCACCCACTTTGGCAACAAAATAGGCTTCCATAAATGAAGACAACTTGGCTGTAGAGGACTAATTTGGCGATATTCTCATTCGAATTCAATATTGACGAGAACTGGGAATGAATCTTCTTTAATCGTGTTCCACGCATTTTAGCTTCGTGTTTTCCAGTAAAATTAGCTAAAATCTTAAAATCAAGAAATAGGGAGTAGCTATCTGTTTCTGTCGGAGCAGGCCAGAAGGACTTTTCGTATTTTAGTATACATCGGGTGATCGCATCCAGGTAAGCCGACGATTCGCAAGCAGCTGGCGTACAATAGAATGAGGTAAAATATAGATTTTATTGGCGATGTGATAGCGAATTTTGAAGTATTAATATGATTGAGATAGAAGAAAGTTTTGGAGTTTGGTACATTTCGACTAGTTATTCATACAATGAAATGATATATCTAAATAAACAAACAAACAAAAAATACAACGCTGTAAAAAATCATTTTTAGCAATTGCTGTCCATAGCCGGTGATATGTGCGAATTCTTTCCTGCAGCTTTATATATGATCTACACACATCGTAATATACTAAAATTTCGTTTTTAAAAATGCATATCACAGCTGAAAGAGTACATCCAGCAGTTCTGGTTCATACTCAATCCCTAACCAAATTATTTTGAGTGCTCGGTAAACAAACTATAAATGCTACGTACTCAATCTATCAAAGGAAACATGCTGAAGTCACCTCAGTAATGTATATCAATTTCATTGAAATAGTGTAGCATCATTAAAGTACCCTGCATATGATTTTTTCCTCATAGATCATAAAGGAATAGAATTATTTTTTGCGTAACTGTAAACGAGTTATAATTGCTATTTACTCTATAGAAAGCATGTTGCCATCCACATCAGTGATGCATATAAAGGATCAGGGTCTACAAGCCGTGATCTTGACCCATGAAATAAGACTAAAATTCGACTTTGTTATACTGACTTAATTATTTCACTTTGTAATATTAGAAGGTTTATCCTGTACGATTTCAACAATATTTTTTGCAATTTGTTCGAATTTATATAACTTACACAATTTAAAAGTTCGTATTATTCGTAGTTTTTGATGAAAAACAAGCAATTTCTCCTAATTTTACCTCAATTTTTAATATATTTTTTAAATATTTTACTATGAGCGCAGCTTTGCAACACTTATTTTTACATATATTGTACATTTTGATGTATTTTATAACATATGTAAAGAAGAAAGTGTTGCACGATTGCGCTCATATAAATAATTGAGGTTAAATTAGGAGAAATTGCGTATTTTTCATCAAAAACTATGAATAATACGAACTTTGAAGTTGTGTAAGTAATATCAATCCGAACAAAATTCGAAAGCTATTGTTGAAATCGTACAGGATAAACCTTCTAATATTAAAAAGTGAAATAATTAAGTCAATATAGCAAATTCGAGTTTTAGTCTTATTTCGTGGGCCAAAAACACGGCTTATGGACCCTGATCCTTTCATTATGTTTAGTTTGAAATAGTGTAACATCATTAAAATGCACTGAAAACGATCCCCCCCCCCCATTGATGGTAATGTAATAGGGGATATTCCTGAGTGTCCATATAATTTAACCGTAAATGGTTCACACATCATTTTCAATACCGAACATGTCATGGCAAACCTTAATAACATATATCAATTACATGGCAATTGAGTATATTTACTGGCATAGCACGGACGGACAAATAGACGGACAGACAGACAGGCGGATTAATAAACACTTTTCAACTATGTTAGAAAGTGTTAAAAATGAGTTTGAGAACGTGTAAGAAAGATTTGCGTTGTCGAGCGAGGAAAAAAATTTACACTAAAAACCAACACCCTTAAAGATGTTATTAAATAAATAATTTTCCCCGCTCATTCTTATTCTATTTCTTTTGGTTAAATACTTTAAATGTAATTGAAAATTTGAATACCATGTTAAATTTTAAAGCGCGCTTATAATATGTTAAATATTAAAAATAAATAACATGGCATTCATTGCAGCGATAGATCAATGGTTTTCAAAGTGGAAGGCGACATTGAGACCCGTTAGAGGGCTAAATAAATACTTTAAGATTAAAATTATATTGAAAATATATTTATTACGCGTACCTTTCGATTGTGCTCAATTTATGTTTTGTATTAAAAGTTGTTTATTGCTGTTTTGAGAATATTTTGAAAAATGAGTTTGAGAACGTGTAAGAAAGATTTGCGTTGTAGAGCGAGAAAAAAAATGCATACCAAAAACGAACACCCTTAAAGATGTTATCACATAAATAATTTATCCCGCTCATTCTTATTCCATTTCTTTTTGATAAACATTTTAAATGTAACTGAAAATTTGAATACCATGTTAAATTTTAAAGCTCGCTTACAATACGTTAAATATTAAAAATAAATAACATGGCATTCATTGCAGAGATACGTAGATCAATGGTTTTCAAAATGGAAGGCGACATTGAGACACGTTAAAGAGGAAATTTACTTTAAGATTAAAATTATATTGAAAATATATTTATTACGCGTCCCTTTCGATTGTGTTCAATTTATGTTTTGTATTAAAAATTGTTTATTGCTGTTTTGGGAATATTTTTTGCCAGCGCAAAGAAGGCTGCGTAAACCGTTGTGGAGTAAAGGGGCGGCAGAATTTTTAAGTGCACAAAAAGTTGAAAACGAATGTCATAGTTATTTCTCAATAAATTATTGAATACCAAATATACACAAGATGTTTCAAATTATTAACAAGAGTATTTTAAAAACACAAATTGCACAAATTGTGCTTATTAGTTGCTAAAATCAGTGCAAAAATTGTTTTAAACTCATAAAAGAGCTAAAATCCTACATGTTTCGGCTTTAAACTTAAAGCCATCATCGGGGAAGAGGAACAACACAAACGACTACTGATCTTTTACTTTTCGACACGAGAAAATTGAAATCAACAGTATGGAAAAATTTAAATAAAATAAGCGGGCGCTCTCTGTTGCCAAAGGGCGAAAAACAAAACAAGGAATTAACAAGGGGTTAAAAATGTATCCCATAAACTAGGTATGTTGAAAGAAAAGTTATCATTACAAATACAATCTTTTCTAATTTTAATTTCCAATGATTACCTAATGGCGGCTTTAAATGGGTTATTGAACCTATGGATAATTCTTGCTTTATCGAAATTAATTACAGTATCATTATTTTTAGCGTAAAACCGGGAGAGTGCAGTGGATAACTTTCCAAATTTTATGTCGTTTTTATGCTCTTTTAACCTTTCTACAAACTTTCTTTTAGTCATACCAATGTAAAAAATTATACTATTATTATTTAAGCTAATGGGGATTGCATAAACACCTGCGAATTGATCAGGGGGGATAGGTTCTAATTTACATGAAACTAAGTCAACCAATTTTCTGGGAGGGACAGCAATAAGATGGATATTGTATTTACGGAGGGCCCTTTTAATCCATTCAAATATAATAGATATATATTGGAATTTACGATAGTTTGGTTTATTTATTGCTAGGGACAGGATGCTGAATTAAATGGCCATTGAAATTTTCTATAATTTTCTGTACGTGATGAGCCGGGAAACCATGGTCAATGGCGATATCTCTGATAAAATTAAGTTCATCTTGGATGAATTCACTTGAACAAACCAGAAAAGCACGCTTGATGAATGAATTGAAGGCAGCAATCTTATAAGTGAAAGTTGTAGAGGCATTAAATGGGATTATTGTGTTACTTCTCATCGGTTTACGGACTTTACGTTTTAGGTTGTTGTCATCTTTAATTAATTGAATATCCAGGAACGGCAGTGATGAATTTTCTTCTATTTCCAACGTAAACTTAATATTTTCATCTATTTCGTTTATTTTTGAGAGGAAAGATAGGAGTTCTTGCTTTCCATGATTCCATGTGATAAAGATATCGTCCACGTATCTTAGCCAAACTTCTGGTGTTAAATTCAAAATTTTAAAAATAAATTCCTCCATCGGTCTAAGTTTAAATTCAGCCAACAGACCGGAAATAGGAGATCCCATAGGTGCTCCTTTATTTTGTCTGTAAAATTTCTTATTAAACATGAAAAAGTTGTTATTAATGATAAGGTTAAGTCCTGACTTTAGAGATGTTTTTACGCTATCACTTAAATTATTTTGTTTATCAATTTCCAAATTAATATTTTGTACAACTTCATTTGTATCAATAGATGGCTAAAGAGACACAATATCTAAACTAGCTAGAATAGTTCCTTTAGAAATCTGAACATTTTCTATTTTATGGATAAAATCTTCTGTTGACTGTACAGTTTTGCTTGAACTTGGTAAAATTAATTTTAGGAATATAACGAAAGCTTTTTCAATAAAATATGTTGGGCCAGAACGCCTAGAAACAATAGGTCTCATAGGGAGATTTGGTTTATGGTCTTTGAGTCTACCAATCAAACGAGGGGTAACTCCTGTATTGTTAATTTTAATAAGTTTTTTCATGTATTCTGGCCAGGCTCCCCTTCTAATAAGTTCTTGTGTCTTCCGGAAAATCAAGGGATTCGGGTCTTTCTTTAGTTCTGTGCAGTCCATTGTGTCAATGCAATCATTCATTTTATTAATGTAGTCTGTTTTATTTAGAATAGCCATTTTATTAGATTTATCCGTCTTAAGGAAAGTAGTTTCCTTGTCTTTCTTTAACCTGGAAATAGTTCTATTAATACATTATTAATTAACAATTACATTAATAAAATGAATAGAACTATTTCCGGGTTAAAGAAAGACAAGTGAAACTATTTTCCTTAAGACGGATAAATCTAATAAAATGGCTATTCTAAATAAAACAGACTACATTAATAAAATGAATGATTGCATTGACACAATGGACTGCACAGAACTAAAGAAAGACCCGAATCCCTTGATTTTCCGGAAGACACAAGAACTTATTAGAAGGGGAGCCTGGCCAGAATACATGAAAAAACTTATTAAAATTAACAATACAGGAGTTACCCCTCGTTTGATTGGTAGACTCAAAGACCATAAACCAAATCTCCCTATGAGACCTATTGTTTCTAGGCGTTCTGGCCCAACATATTTTATTGAAAAAGCTTTCGTTATATTCCTAAAATTAATTTTACCAAGTTCAAGCAAAACTGTACAGTCAACAGAAGATTTTATCCATAAAATAGAAAATGTTCAGATTTCTAAAGGAACTATTCTAGCTAGTTTAGATATTGTGTCTCTTTACCCATCTATTAATACAAATGAAGTTGTGCAAAAAATTAATTTGGAAATTGATAAACAAAATAATTTAAGTGATAGCGTAAAAACATCTCTAAAGTCAGGACTTAACCTTATCATTAATAACAACTTTTTCATGTTTAATAAGAAATTTTACAGACAAAATAAAGGAGCACCTATGGGATCTCCTATTTCCGGTCTGTTGGCTGAATTTAAACTTAGACCGATGGAGGAATTTATTTTTAAAAGTTTGAATTTAACACCAGAAGTTTAGCTAAGATACGTGGACGATATCTTTATCACATGGAATCATGGAAAGCAAGAACTCCTATCTTTCCTCTCAAAAATAAACGAAATAGATGAAAATATTAAGTTTACGTTGGAAATAGAAGAAAATTCATCACTGCCGTTCCTGGATATTCAATTAATTAAAGATGACAACAACCTAAAACGTAAAGTCTATCGTAAACCGATGAGAAGTAACACAATAATCCCATTTAATGCCTCTACAACTTTCACTTATAAGATTGCTGCCTTCAATTCGTTCATCAAGCGTGCTTTTCTGGTTTGTTCAAGTGAATTCATCCAAGATGAACTTAATTTTATCAGAGATATCGCCATTGACCATGGTTTCCCGGCTCATCACGTACAGAAAATTATAGAAAAATTCAATGGCCATTTAATTCAGCATCCTGTCCCTAGCAATAATAAACCAAACTATCGTAAATTCCAATATATACCTATTATATTTGAAAGGATTAAAAGGGCCCTCCGTAAATACAATATCCATCTTATTGCTGTCCCTCCCAAAAAATTGGTTGACTTAGTTTCATGTAAATTAGATCCTATCCCCCCCTGATCAATTCGCAGGTGTTTATGAAATCCCCATTAGCTTAAATAATAATAGTATAATTTTTTACATTGGTATGACTAAAAGAAAGTTTTTAGAAAGGTTAAAAGAGCATAAAAACGACATAAAATTTGGAAAGTTATCCACTGCACTCTACCGGTTTTACGCTAAAAATAATGATACTGTAATTAATTTCGATAAAGCAAGAATTATCCATAGGTTCAATAACCCATTTAAAGCCGCCATTAGGGAATCATTGGAAATTAGAAAAGATTGTATTTGTAATGATAACTTTTCTTTCAACATACCTAGTTTATGGGATACATTTTTAACCCCTTGTTAATTCCTTGTTTTGTTTTTCGCTCTTTGGCAACAGAGAGCGCCCGCTTATTTTATTTAAATTTTTCCATACTGTTGATTTCAATTTTCTCGTGCCGAAAAGTAAAAGATCAGTAGTCGTTTGTGTTGTTCCTCTTCCCCGATGATGGCTTTAAGTTTAAAGCCGAAACATGTAGGATTTTAGCTCTTTTATGAGTTTAAAACAATTTTTACACTGATTTTAGCAACTAATAAGCACAATTTGTGCAATTTGTGTTTTTAAAATACTAGTTAACAGTGTAGTGTCCAAATGGATTCAATTATTAACAAGAGTTTTTAAAAGAGCAATAATTTTAATATTACATAATGTTAAAAATTAAAAAAATGAAAGAGGAAATGATGCATGAATGGTAAAAACTGCGACCAAAAAAAAAAAAAATTATATATATATATATATATATATATATATATATATATATATATATATGGTGAAAACTTCAAATGACGTATATTTAGTTCAATTACTTTCCTAAGAATCGAATGCTTGTTTAAATGTGGGAAATATACATAGCGGAATAAATATAAAATTACTGGATACATTCTCTATAAAGTTGATAGCTTTAGAAACTTGATACAGATTTGTAAAAAGTTAATTGATGATTTAATGATCAACAAAAATTGCTTAAAGAAATAAATCTGATCAAGCTGAACAAGACTTGCATGATATTACTTTGTCGTTTCATACTCTTCAGGTTGAAAATTTATAAGAAAATGCAAATGTAGTTGGTTGTATCATTTCTTTTTAAATGGATATATTGATCCTTAGGAATAATTCTATCAATTACATTAGGATAACTCTTGCCATACACTTTTAATGAATTGGAGATGAGAATAGTTATACTGAACAGTTGATAGTCAAGTTAACATGAAACCGGACAAAAAACTGACTTTAAATGTGGGATATAACTTATTTCTATTAAGTTCCAAAGAATTTCTTTGGGAGGAGGGGGAGTAATAGAGACTGAATATAAAAAAAATTCAACATACATTTGTACAATAGCGTAATAAACCAAGTTTAACAGACATAAATATCTCTAAAATGGTGTAAAACAACCTAAACTACAAAACTAATATTTTTCATGTAAATCATTATAATAAGTTTCGTTTTTAACAATAAAGCTTTTGAAATACAAAAATATGAATGATAAGTCTCACTGGCTACAGTTGAGTTGAGAATTCTTACGAATATTTGAGTTTAATATTAGGGGAGACCGGTACACACTGGACCTATGGACACAGTGGACCACCCCCTAATATTTTATTTATTTAAATTCTTTTTAAGCTTCTCTTCTATCCTAATAGACAACAGTACTGCAATGATTATTGATAGCCTTCAGAAAATATGTTTAGCTCAGATTGAACTATTTTATCCTGCTTTGTTGTTTTGAGCTTCTAAAAATAAAATTTTTCATCATCATATTTTTTTTTTTTTTAGTAATTAAAGGTTGTAGATAAATAAAATAAAACAGCTTTTTTGTAAAGCTAAGATACTTGTTTTTATTTTATTTTAAAATTAATATGTTTAAAAGAAAGCTATAAACAATATTAATATGATTATTTATTGAACTTCAACATGGGGTACAGTGGTCCACAATCCACTCTGCTCCTGTAATGCAGAATGTTCAAAATATTTAATAATTGCTTATTTTCAATAAAGAAAGATTGTTTTAAAGTAGATTTAACTGTAAAATAAAATAAACAAATAAAAATAACAATTTATTTAACATAGTAAGAAATATTTTGTTTTGTATTTACTGCCTTTGATAAATATAACTGTAGTCTAATTGTTGATTCTATTCAAGTAAGATTCATAAGACGCAAATTGAATGGAAATCAGTTTATTTCTCCTGAAACTGTAGATGAATCTGCTGTTGATGTCAATGATTTCATAATGTTGCTCTCAGACCCAAAATTATTTCTTGAAAATTCCAGGCTCAATCTTACTCATAAGTACTTTGGAATTTCATTTGCAAATTTTAATGTGCGCTGATTTTTTTGTACTTAAGTAATAACTTCAACTAAATTGCATTTGTTCCTGTATTAATCTGTTATTATTTTCAAAATATAATTTTGTTTTTGTTTTTGTTTCAAAATTTATATTACTATGTTATTTTGCGGGTGAAGGGGCAACAAAAAAGAATTAGATTAATGAAAAATAGATTTATATTGTATTTTAGATAATACCTAATAGTGGTCCACTTTACAAGTGTATATAATTTTTTTTTTTTTTTGAAAAATGTATTGAAAACTATGTTGTGAGAAAATTATGATGGATGTAAGAAGGTTTAAGGAATATTCAAAAATATTTTCATAAAAGATCGGTCAGTCTGTTAAAGAGAAAAAAAAATGTTAACTGAAAAAGTGGTCCACTGTGTACCGGTCTTCCCTATATATGATCTTTTAAAATACTTTAACCAAACAATATGGGTCTTGTTATAAAATAGTATCATTTCTTCTTAAATTTATATATTGATCTTTAGCAATAATTCTCTGAATTACATTAGAATAACTCTTGCCATGCACTTGTAATGAATTGGAGATGGGAACAGTTATATTCAACAGTTGATAGCCATGTTAACATGAAACTGGACGAAAAACTGGCTTTAAATGTGGACATAACTTATTTCTATTAAATTCCAAAGAAATTTTTTGGGAGGAGGGGGAGTATTAGAGACTGAATATCAAAAGAATTCAACATACATTTCTGCAATAGCGTAATAAACTAAGTTTAACAGACATAAATAGAATATCTCTAAAATGGTGTAAAACAATCTAAACTACAAATCAAATATTTTCTATGTAAATCATTATAATAAGTTTCGTTTTTAACAATAAAGCTTTTAAAATAATACAAAAATATGAATGATAAGTCTCACTGGCTACAGTTGAGTTGAGAATTCTTGAGAAGATTTGAGTTCAATATTATACATGATCGGCAGAATCCTCGAATAAGCGAGTAAGCCAATTTGGCGATTTTTTTTTATGCGCGCCAACCGAGAAATCGGCAACCTCCGAATTCTACCCAATCAGAACACGTGCTTTTCGGCAGACGACTTATTATTTACACACTTCGTCAAGCAAATTCTTTCACAAAGTAAACCGTGCACGTAGCGTTGATTTTATTTCGTTTTAAGAATATTAACAAAGTTATGGTAAATTTTACCGCCACATTTTTTGATTTTTACATACTTTTACCAACATTTTCCTTCAGATATTTCAATTTTTACAAACTTTTACCGATATTTTCCTTCAGATATTTCAATTTTTATAAACTTTTATCAATTTTTTCGTTCGAATTTTTCCATTTTTACCTATTTTTTCCGCCGGATGTTTCCGTTTAAAACACTATTTAGGTATTTTTCCCTCTGTATTTTTCCATTTTTACAAATTTTGAGCAATTTTTCTCTCCGAATTTTTCTATTTTTACAAATTTTTAACTATTTATTCCTCCGGATATTTGTATTTTTACAAATTTTTTCCTCCGGATTTTTCCATTAAAAAAAGTTCTACCCTATTTTTTCTTCCGGAATTTTCGTTTTTACAAGTTTTTAGCTATTTTTCATCTGTATTATCCATTTTTACAAATTTTTAGATAGTTTTTCTCTGGATTTTACCATTATTACAAATTTTTAGCTACTTTTTCCTCTGCATTTTTCCAAATTTTAGCTATGTTTTTAATTTTATAAATATTTAGCTATGTTTCCACTTTTTTTTTTTTTTCATTTTTATAAATATTCAACGATGTTTTTCTTTTTTTTTTTCATGTTTATAAATATTCAGCTATGTTTTTACTTTTTTTTCATTTTTATAAATTTTTAGCTATGTTTTTCCTTACTTGTTCATTTTTTAACATTTTTAGCTATTATTTCTTCCCGATTTTCCACTTTTAAAAATTTTTAGCTACTTTTTCCTCTGGATTTTTCCGCTTTTAGAAATTTTTAGCTACTTTTTCCTCCGAATTTTTTAATTTTTAGCTACTTTTTCGTCCGAATTTTTCAATTTAAACAATTTTTTAGGTACTTTTTCCTCCAAATTTTTCAATTTTTAAAAATTTTTAGCAATTTTTTCTCCAAATTTCTCAATTAAAAAATAAATTATCTATTTTTTTGTCATATGGGCTTTTCATTTTTACTAATTTTTAGCTACTTTTTCCGCCGAATTTTACCATTTTTACAAATTTTTAACTATTTTTTTTTCCTCCGGATTTTTCCATATTTTTAATTTTCTTTCTTCTGTATTTTTCATTTTGATAAATTTTTAACTATTCTTTCCTCATCATATTTCCAATTTTACAAATTGTTAGCTACTTTTCCTCCAGATTTTACAATTTTCACACATTTTTAACTATTTTTGCCACCATATTTTCCCATTTTACAATTTTTTTTGCTATGTTTTCGTCCGAATATTCCCATTTTAAACTATTTTTTCCACCGGATTTTTCCGTTTTTTATGAATTTTAAACTGTTTTTTCCCTCCAGATTTCTCCATTAAAAAAATTTTTAGTTATCTTTTCCCTCTAGATTTTTCAATTTTTACAAATTTTTAGCTATTTTTTCCTCCGGATACTTCATTTTTACACAATTTCGGCTATTTTTTCCTCCGGATATTTCCATTTTTACATTTTTTTATAATTTTTTTTCATTTTTTACATATTTATAACATTTTTCTTCCAGATGTATCCATTTTTACAAATTGTATCTATTTTTTTTCTATGAATTTTTTTGAAATATTTATCAAGTTTCATAATTTATTACCTTTAACAATTAAAAAATTTCTAGTAAAATATAGCTTAAACTTTGAAAATTGTCACAAAACAGAATAAAATCAACGTTTACTTCATCAAAGAAATTCTCATAAAAACTCTGTAAATAGTCAATTCTCTCCATCAGAGCACACACTTTATAATTGAGGAAAATTTCGATATTTCTCATTTTTCTATTGCATACATACATACATGCAAGACGCGGTTGACTATGCTTCGCGTCCATTAACCGCAAAAAACATCACTGGACGCATGAAACTCGCTGTGTAGCAATCTCTAGAATGTATGAAATTCATTCAAGCCGCGGTCAGTAACCTGTGTATGTACGCTTCGCGTACATTAACCGAAAAAAAACATCACTGGACGCATGAAACTCGCTGTGTAGCAATCTCTAGAATGCATGGAATTCATTCAAGCCGCGGTCAGTAACCTGTGTATGTACGCTTCGCGTACATTAACCGAAAAAAAACATCACTGGACGCATGAAACTCGCTGTGTAGCAATCTCTAGAATGCATGAAATTCATTCAAGCCGCGGTCAATAACCTGTGTATGTACGCTTCGCGTACATTAACCGAAAAAAAACATCACTGGACGCATGAAACTCGCTGTGTAGCAATCTCTAGAATGTATGAAATTCAATCAAGCCGCGGTCAGTAACCTGTGTATGTACGCTTCGCGTACATTAACCGAAAAAAAAACATCACTGGATGCATGAAACTCGCTGTGTAGCAATCTTTAGAATGCATGAAATTCATTCAAGCCGCGGTCAATAACCTGTGTATGTACGCTTCACGTACATTAACCGAAAAAAAACATCACTGGACGCATGAAACTCGCTGTGTAGCAATCTCTAGAATGCATGGAATTCATTCAAGCCGTGGTCAGTAACCTGTGTATGTACGCTTCGCGTACATTAACCGAAAAAAAACATCACTGGATGCATGAAACTCGCTGTGTAGCAATCTCTAGAATGTATGAAATTCAATCAAGCCGCGGTCAGTAACCTGTGTATGTACGCTTCGCGTACATTAACCGAAAAAAAACATCACTGGATGCATGAAACTCGCTGTGTAGCAATCTCTAGAATGCATGAAATTCATTCAAGCCGCGGTCAGTAACCTGTGTATGTACGCTTCGCGTACATTAACCGAAAAAAAACATCACTGGACGCATGAAACTCGCTGTGTAGCAGTCTCTAGAATGTATGAAATTCAATCAAGCCGCGGTCAGTAACCTGTGTATGTACGCTTCGCGTACATTAACCGAAAAAAAACATCACTGGATGCATGAAACTGGCTGTGTAGCAATCTCTAGAATGCATGAAATTCATTCAAGCCGCGGTCAATAACCTGTGTATGTACGCTTCGCGTACATTAACCGAAAAAAAACATCACTGGACGCATGAAACTCGCTGTGTAGCAATCTCTAGAATGCATGGAATTCATTCAAGCCGCGGTCAGTAACCTGTGTATGTACGCTTCGCGTACATTAACCGAAAAAAAACATCACTGGATGCATGAAACTCGCTGTGTAGCAATCTCTAGAATGCATGGAATTCATTCAAGCCGCGGTCAATAACCGGTGTATGTACGCTTCGCGTACATTAACCGAAAAAAAACATCACTGGATGCATGAAACTCGCTGTGTAGCAATCTCTAGAATGCATGAAATTCATTCAAGCCGCGGTCAATAACCTGTGTATGTACGCTTCGCGTACATTAACCGAAAAAAAACATCACTGGATGCATGAAACTGGCTGTGTAGCAATCTCTAGAATGCATGAAATTCATTCAAGCCGCGGTCAATAACCTGTGTATGTACGCTTCGCGTACATTAACCGAAAAAAAACATCACTGGATGCATGAAACTGGCTGTGTAGCAATCTCTAGAATGCATGAAATTCATTCAAGCCGCGGTCAATAACCTGTGTATGTACGCTTCGCGTACATTAACCGAAAAAAAACATCACTGGACGCATGAAACTCGCTGTGTAGCAATCTCTAGAATGCATGGAATTCATTTAAGCCGCGGTCAGTAACCTGTGTATGTACGCTTCGCGTACATTAACCGAAAAAAAACATCACTGGATGCATGAAACTCGCTGTGTAGCAATCTCTAGAATGCATGGAATTCATTCAAGCCGCGGTCAATAACCGGTGTATGTACGCTTCGCGTACATTAACCGAAAAAAAACATCACTGGATGCATGAAACTCGCTGTGTAGCAATCTCTAGAATGCATGAAATTCATTCAAGCCGCGGTCAATAACCTGTGTATGTACGCTTCGCGTACATTAACCGAAAAAAAACATCACTGGATGCATGAAACTGGCTGTGTAGCAATCTCTAGAATGCATGAAATTCATTCAAGCCGCGGTCAATAACCTGTGTATGTACGCTTCGCGTACATTAACCGAAAAAAAACATCACTGGATGCATGAAACTCGCTGTGTAGCAATCTCTAGAATGCATGAAATTCATTCAAGCCGCGGTCAGTAACCTGTGTATGTACGCTTCGCGTACATTAACCGAAAAAAAACATCACTGGACGCATGAAACTCGCTGTGTAGCAATCTCTAGAATGCATGGAATTCATTCAAGCCGCGGTCAGTAACCTGTGTATGTACGCTTCGCGTACATTAACCGAAAAAAAAACATCACTGGATGCATGAAACTCGCTGTGTAGCAATATCTAGAATGCATGAAATTCATTCAAGCCGCGGTCAGTAACCTGTGTATGTACCCTGTACACTTTAAAAAAAAAAAAAAAACATCACTCGATGGACGAAACTAACTCTACAGCAACTTATAAAATACACGACACACAATTCTTATCTTATAAAATCAATAAAATTAACTTACTTTTATTTCTCCCATTTTGTCTTCTTTGTGGAAGGCCCCGGTTTATTTATATCATCATCGCTGTCGTCCGACAGCAAATCAACAGGAGAATTATGTCCGCTGTCGTCCAACAGCGAAACAGAATCTAAATTCGCATTATTGCCTTCCCCGACCACATCCCACGCTCTTGGGGGGTAAATTCGAATGATCGCCCTCAAGAATGAATCGAACAGTTGACCAGGATCTCTTCTGTGACGCTTCCTCCACAAGAATTCAGCAAGGTAGCTATCAAGAGATACTTCATCTTCTGAATCTGCTACCTGCCGCTTTCCGTAAAGGTTGCGTTTAATCTCGCTCCATAAACCCTCTATCGTGTTCGTGTGCGACCCAGTAACCGGGTCCTTGAAAAAATATTTATGATTGACGGAGGCCTTTTTATAACCTTCATCAGAAAGACAATTATAGGCCCGGTAGAAGCCAATTATAGCCCCTCAGTTCCCGGTAAAATCCGCCTCTTAATAATCTCTAGCAAAATCTCTTTCGTTCTAGCTTCCACTACTTCCACAAAACACTCATTACTTCCACGCTCAACACCACCAAACACCCACTTACTATCCACATGCTTTCCTCTATTATACTTTCTCTTCCGAAACATACTCTCATCTATCTCAACAACCTTACCTACACCTCCCAAATCCCTATCTTCAAACACACGCACAGACTTGCACACCTCTCTACAAAAACTCATCCAATCAGTTGCCGTTTGCTTACTCACTCGCGCCAAATCCACAATCTGTTTATGATCATATTCGTTAACCCAAGCATACGTAACAATTAAAGCGTCAATCATACTCATTCTACTCCCTTGAAACCAACTACCAAGCCTTACACTCCGCCTTACACAATGCTTTTTCCCTTTCTCACTTCTATCACACCGCCATTCAAATCCATCAAGATTATCCTTTTCACACGATTTCATACCATTCCCACATTTCGGACATTCATACTCGCTCGCAATCAAACCTTTCCCCATACAATATTCAATCACAGCTTTTTTACCCCTACCACTCAATTCTATAACACTACGAAAATCATTCCATTCATTCCCTGAGACAGATTTTCGAGGCATCCTGACACTTAAAATAGAACGCTTACGAAACGATATTTAAAAATATACAAAATTGACCCTGAAAAACCAAACTACTCACTCAAGAGGACAAAATTCAAACTTACCCCTAAATACCTTTGGAATATCTTTCACTTTAAATTAGTTCTGTAGCAAATGGGCGTAGTACTGTACCATAAATTACTTCGAAGCAGCAGAAAACAAAATCTCCAAACAAGTGCTACTTCGAACGTCAGTGGTCAAACGATTCAAATGCTGCATCTCTAACTACATGCGTATTCTATAAATCCAACATTACGGCATACAATAAACCAACCAACCCCATCAAACGATTTATTTACTCATACACCAATCAAATTTCCACATCAAACAACGTGCGCGTTGCATTTTTGCCGATCCCACCGACGCTAGCATACAAAAGAAAATATAGGCTTCTGATTGGTTGAATTATTTAAAGAGCAATTGTTGTTTGTAAATAAATCGTTCTCAAATGCATATCATGTTAAAATAATAATAATAAGAAGAAAAGGCAATTTATTTTTATTATAATCTTTTTCAAGTAATACAGAACAATTGAGTTTATAAACATCGCGAAATGGACGCCATATAAAGGAAATGTGATTATTGTGTTTATATGCATATACACATCGTGCTGAAATTTTAAATATTAATAGCTATAAACATCGGAATGAAATAAGTAGATTACATTTTTTTTTTACCTTCAAGATTTAATCACGGAATAAAGATATTGCATAACTCTTTTTAACTTACCTTAGCAGAAGCATCATCATTAACTTCTTTTAATTTTAAATTTCAGAAAATCTTTCTTTTATCTATTAATAAATATGTAAAATCCGAAGGAAATTTATTAAAATATATCTTCCAAAAGGTTTTCAAACAGAAACTATGATTAAATAAACGTAAACTCAAAAATGAATCAAAACAAAATACTCTTCAAATTATTCAACCAATCAGAAGCCCGTATTTTCTTCCCTAGCTTCGGTGGGATCGGCAAAAATGCGTACGCGTTGTACTAGCTACCTCCGAACTCTAGGAATCCAACATTACCGCACACAATAAACCAACCAACCCGACCAAGGGATTTAATTTACTCGTAAACCAATCAAATTTCTACGTCAAACAACGTAGGCGTGGAAAAAATGTAAGACACAAACAGGTAGCAACAAAATATCATTTATCACCTTGCCAAACCCAACATCGCCAACTTCCTCGCTTATTCGAGGATTCAACCAATATTTTATAACAAAACTCGTACAGTTATTCCTAATCGATGAGAAAATTATGCTATGTCACCAAAGAGATGGATTATCCATGTGTATTGCATAATTTACACCACTTTTACTTAAACCAAGGTCGACAGTGCGTCAAGTACCAGATGTGTATTTATTAGGTTGCTATGCACATGATTATTTTCATTCAAACTATTCAGATTTGAATGCATAAAGTACGGTTGATGAGCAGGTGGAACGGCGTAGTGTAAATCACTGACAAAATCCATACCGGATGTTCCATATAAAAGATTAGTTAAAAGATTTGATGAGTATTCGGTTTCAACTACTGGAAAAGATGATAAAGTTTGAGCAACAGAAGTTGGTGCTTGAGATGGCAATGGTTGTGTTATCGTATGAGGGGGAGATGGACTACTTTGTTGAGGCTCAGGACTACTGTAAGTTAAGGTTGGTGAACTACTTTGGTTGCTGTCAATGGAATAACTTCTGTTAGCATCTTGGCCACAAACATTCTGACGTGAATACATATGTTCATAAGGTTGATAAGCTGATGAAAGTTCAGATTGGACATTATGAGTACAAGACAACTGCTGGCTTTCTGTGCAGTATGGATTCCTGCTGTATGTATTCTGCGACAAATTTGGAGTACAAGACATCCCATACTGAGACGTTGAATTGGCAGTAGCATTCGCTTCTGCTTTGTAAGTGCCAATTTGAGAATTCTGCATAAAAGTTCTAGCATCTACAGGATTAGGAAAGGCCGAATTTAGACCTAGAGAATGAGGCTTAACTTGAGAATGACTAGGTTTCATATCTGGCTTTGGTTTGCGCCGAGACCGGTATCTGTAATCAGGATGATCCTTCATATGCTGTTTAGCCAATCTCTCTGCTGCATCTATAAACGGCATTTTCTCTTCAGTTGAGAGACATTTCCATTTGGCTCCCAATCTTTTGCGAATTTCCGAATTGTGCATCTTGGGATTCTCACGAGCTATCGCCCATCTTTGAGCACGACACCATAGCATAAAAGCATTTATTGGTCGCTTAACAAGTGTTCCGTCATTTCGAACAGACAAACTTTTATTTACGTTATGATGTTGCGGTACCATGTTTACATCACCATACTGAAAATTCATTGGATGCTGCATTACGGCTGTTTAAAACCTATGAAATTACCCTGTATTGGATGAAATTTTTCTTCTTGAAACAGAAAAAGGTGTTCTAAGTACAAAATACAATCAAATCACACAACAAACACTTTAAAGCTTCAAGTAGATGCTTTATTAAGATCCGCTGCACAAAGAGTAAAAATCGGCAGCAAACTAAATTGCCGAGTAGCTCTTCTATAAATCAGTGTTTAGATAAATATAGTGTCCAAAAATTATTCATTATTCTTTCATTTTCTTGATACTTGTTTACAATTTTGGCAATCAGACAAAATACATTGTGTTTGATGAAAGATCTACATCACACAATTAAAATAGTCTACAGATAACAATTATCACTCATATCTAAAATAGCACATAAATGTCGTGTTAGTTAATTGTGAGCAGTGTTTTTCTTTCCTTAACCAGAATAGCTTGAAATACGAACTAAAATTAAATACAAGCACTAAAACGTAATGCTCGCACCATCTAATGATCATATAAGAAACGCCGGAAAGTATATACAGCGAGATCAGATTTAAGCTATATTTTCGAGTACTGTAGGAATGTCTCGCTATCGAAAACAATGCTAGAGTTGGATACAGCAAAAATGTTGTTTGATTATTGGAATATACATCTGACTTGTGTGCTTGACATCAAGTGCCCGCTTATAAGTCATCGTCAATATACAGGGCGAGATAGCCACAAGGAAATTTACAACACCAGAGAGTTACATCCGCCAGCTCCACAAAGTTTGTGCAATGGAGCTGGCGGGAGTCGAACCCGCCGACCTGACTTCTACGCTCTCAAGCGATTAGCGGAATGGTGTCTTAACCACTCGGTCACGGAGGCCCCAAAAATATTGTTCCCATGTAAACAAATCTATTTCTACGTTATCAAAATTTAACGGTTGTGTTCAGGACCGTCGCCGGGTCATCCGATTACAAAGGTTGTTGGGTTTCATTCGGAGCATAAAAGTAGAAAATAATTTAATTATTTCCTAGTTTTGTGGTTCGGAACAGGTGTATCCAACCGCGACCTGCGTTATACACGGCCGGTGCACGACGTTTAAAACGTCATATGGAGTGGATCATTTTTACACGGCAATTGGTGCAAAACGGGGGGCGCGTCGCTTTGAACCAATCAACGTGTAAAAATGATCCACTCCGCGGCTAACGAAAAAGAAAGGATACCGAGATATTTTACGCGTATCTTTTTTTACAGACCGCGGGAGTCACGTGATACTCGAATCCACCAATGCAGGAGTACGAAAAGAGCATCACGTCACACTAGCGGTCTGTAAAAAAAATAATTGGAATGCACGCGGTAGCCTGTCTTTTTCGTTAGCCTCGGATACACTCCATGTGACGTTTAAAACGTCATGCACCGGCCGTGTATAACGTAGGACGCGATCCAACGATCACACCTCATTATCTTCTCAAAACTGGCTCTAATAATAGGAATGTTTCACTGCAATTTATCGAAGTGAAGAATATCACTTGTCGATTTTGGTACGAAACCGGTACGAAACGGAAAGCCTGCAAATTATGACGTCAGCGAAAACCCACTCCCATATCCTGTTTCTGAATTCGGATATGAAAATGAGTAACGATACGAAAGTGGGTGTTCGCTGACGTCACAGTCATAGACATCTGATGTAGTAGCGCGACCTGCGTTATACACGGCCGGTACATGACGTTTAAAACGTCACATGGAGTTGATCACTTTTACACAGCGATTGGTGCAAAACGGTGGGTGCGGCGCTTTGCACCAATCATCGTGTAAAAATGATCCACTTCATGGAACGTTTTAAACGTCATGCACCGGCCGTGTATAACGTAGGTCGCGATAGTAGCAAGGCAACACTAGATACCGGGCTTACTCATTCATTTTCATAACGTCACAAATTGCGGCTGTCCGCAACCGGCGATTGGTACAAAGTGACGCGACCATTGTTTCGTGCCAATCGCCGTATCTCTATCGTCGCGGACAGCCGCCTTTTGTGATGTCATGATAATGAATGAGCAAGCCTGGTATCTAGTGCAGCGCGACCTGCGTTATACACGGCCGGTGCATGACGTTTAAGACGTCACGTGGAGTGGATCATGTTTACACAGCGATTGGTGCAAAACGGTGGGTGCGGCGCTTTGCACCAATCATCGTGTAAAAATGAACCACTTCATGTGACGTTTTAAACGTCATGCACCGGCCGTGTATAACGTAGGTCGCGAGTGTAGCCCTGATAGTAGACCACACATCTCTAATCTTTTCTTGAAGCTATCATCTTCCTTCCCACCATCACGTGATGATGGGAGGACAGTGTGCCAAACGGGTTTTTCCCACCAAACTCCTACCAAAGCCGTTTCTTTTATTGCCAGAATGGAAGCAGAAAGTTGACAAGAAAGGGATTAACACCAAAAGAATACACCCTTTTGGCGATGAAAGTTGGATCAATCTCTCCCGGAAGAACTATGGAATCCGTCCTCTACTTAGTATTCCCCCTCTATGGCCACAATTCGTCGGCTTTTCGTGCGCGTCTAATGGGGCTAACCAAAGTGACCCATCTCACTTGATGTCACCGTATCGTATCCTGTTTTCGCAACTGGATGCAAAAACAGGTTACGATACGAAGTGCGATTTCGGTGACGTCAAAATTCACCAGCCTTTTTGGGCGCGTATAGTGGAGCTAACTGAAATGACTGATATCACTTGATGTGACCGGTAAGTTTGGAAAGTTACCGTACAGCGCCTAGAATACATAGTGTGGAAGTCTATTACAAAATAGTACTAAAAAATTGAATCCAATAAATGTACAACATTGCTGAAAATATAACGATGGGATCGCAGCGCCATTTGCTAGCTCTTCTCAATGTAAACATTAAATTAGAATGTTTCAGCTGGTGGTAAGTATTTTAAATACTTAAATTATATCCTTTTCTCCTCTGACTTTTAAATTATGAAAGCATGGCTAAAAAACGTGATACGCATTGTTTTGTTTCTGGTTGCAATATTATCGTAGGAGCACCGTTGCACATTTATAGGCTACAACTTTTTAGCACTTTTTAAAGCATTACAAGGATAGCCGGTTTCCACACTATTTATTCTAAGGCGCTGTAGTTACCGGTCGAAAGTAGGGTGCCTTTATATGAGAGTGGCGACATACGACGCTTAGATTGTGCTACAGGCGCATTTGATCAAACTATGGCAAACCGCGACCTACATTATACCGATTATACACGACCGGTGCATGACATTTAAAATGTCACATGGAGTGGATCATTTTTACACGGTTTGGTGCAAAACTGAGGGCGCGGCTCTTTGCACCAATCGTCGTGTAAAAATGATCCACTTCATATGACGTTTTAAACGTCATGAACCGGCCAAGTACAACGTAGGTCGTGGTAAAACTGACATACCAGAACATGACGATACATTGAATGAGTTCGATTATACAACTGAGACAAATTAACAAACATTAGATTGTCGATAATGGCAGCCCCGCGCAGATTCTTGGCGATTTGCTTTTATCCAGAATCGTCTTAACCAACCAAATTTTATATCCTGTATGTCGCCACTCTAATACCGAGGCAGCCTAGTCGAAAAGCTGACTGTACGATATTAACCAGAGTTTGGTAAAGCCCTATAAAGTTTCTATTACACAAAATAATTTTGAAACGTCAAAAATTGCCGCAACACAAAAACTAAAGGTCCTCCCTCGTCAGTTTTCCCAATTATTTCATTTACTATTGGGGGCGACATTTCTATTATAGAAGGTTTCCAGACGACAAAAATTGCAGCAACATTAAAAAATTTCTTGTTTCGAGCAACTTGTTTGGAAGCCATAGGTGTCTTCCGATAGTAGCGGCAACTTTGATGCCTCGTGTAGAAGATTGCATCTGTCGTTTGTTGATTCCCATTATAGGGTTACTGATGTTGGATAGCGGATTATGCTCGCAAGCTGCGAGCTAACAGAAATAAAAATAAATAAGGAGTACTATTTATCTTTTATTTATTTTTCTGAGAAACAGCATAAAATCAAAGTTTTTAAGCAAGTTGCATTTATTAAGGTAACAAAAGAAATTTTCAAAATAAAACCAAAAGTTCTTGCTACATTTATTATTTTAGTAAAATCATTTACGTACAAGTTTAAAATAATACATTAATCGTTTGTATATGCAATCACTATACAGATTTATTTCAACAGTTATTTAATGATTCGCCTTTATAGCGTTTAGATGTCAACTAAAGAACATTTTAATGATTTAACTATTTTTTTAATAGTTTACTTTTTTTTACGAGTCCGTCTTTAATAAAAAAAATATAGTAATATTATTCTTATTCGAGTATATCTTATTGATAATTTAAAAAGAATATATCACAATACCACCCAATTTTTAATTTAATATATATTTATATATATATAATAAAATTAACAATTAAAAAAACATAAATAAGGTGAATATATTGCATTAGTTTACAAGGACGTATGCCGGATTTTTTTTCTTTTTTTTTTAAGGGAAGGACCATTGGAACTTAGCTCGCACATTCTCTTAGCATAAGCGCACTCAAGAGGTACAATAGAGATCCATTGACCATAACTTGGAATTTTACGGTAAATAAAGTATATTTTCTTTACCTTTGATTATTTGGAAAAAATTATGACATTTATTTTCTAAAACTTTTCTTCATTAAAACTAAAGATCCTCCCTCGTCAGTTTTCCAATTATTTCATTTACTATTTGGGGTGACATTGCTATTATAGAGGGCTTCCAGGCGACAAAAATTGCAGCAATATTAAAAAATTTCTTGTTTCGAGCAACTTGTTTGGAAGCCATAGGTGTCTTCCGATAGTAGCGGCAACTTTGATGCCTCGTGTAGAAAATTGCGTCTGTCGTTTGTTGATTCCTATTATAGTCCATTTAATCTAGGCTTCTGCATGAAAATTTTTGGAAAAGTTTTTTTCTCTTTCTTCCTTTATGTTTTTGGGTGTGCTGAACACGAATTTCAACTTTTCCGCCTCCAATCCGGTCTGCTTAAAAAATTATAAGCGAAAAACCATGAAAAAATCAGCGTTTTTTCGGTTTTTTCCTTGTATTTCGGAAAGTGTTAATTATTATTTTTTTAATATTGAATCAAATTAAACTAGAGAACATTTCCTACATTTATCATATACAATTTTTTTTCTAAGATGAATAGTTTTGGCATACGAGTAAAAGGAATTTTAGCGATATAATTGAAATTCCATCATCGGAAGGCGAAAACACGATCCAATCATTATGTATCATAGCTGCCTCATTGTATCATCGAAAAGTGTATGAAGTTATGCAGCTAACTGAACCAAATGTTTTTTGTATGTTTTTGGCTATGGCCAGCAGGTTCCACTTGAATTTCGGGATATTCCGACAAAAGGGGACGCTTCGATAGCGTCTTTTGTTCCATTTTCATTATTGTATCCTTGAAAAGTGTATGAAGTTATACAAAAAAATGGTTCAATTTTCTGCATATTATTCTGCATATCATGTAAAATTTGGGGATATTCCACCGGAACGGGTTGCTGTGATAGCCATTTAAAGATTTCAAATTCAAAAAGATGTACAAAAAAGTTTTTTTGATTAAATGTTCGGGCTTGATCCGGGGATTGCGGAGCAATTTTTGTTTTGCCTCTATCTTAAAAAATGGCTGAGATATAGCAGCTTGAAATTTTAGGGTGGATGACATTTTCAAACAAGACAGCAGAATTCATCCATAAACGGGTTTAATTTCTAAGTTTTAGACGACATGGTTCAGGGAAATTTTTCTTTTATTATTGTAACCATTGTTGCAATTCTTATATGCTTAACAATATATATGTTACGGTCAATATGATTAATCCGGTCATTATTAATAATAACCGGTTATTATTAATAATGAATGAATTAATCATATTAACCATAACATATATTTATATTCGCCAACGTCAAATTCTCGCCCAGCTTGGCGAAAGTTGGCAAAATATCACCCACGATGGCAACAAAATAGGCTTCCATAAATGAAGACAACTTGGCTGTAGAGGACTAATTTGGCGATATTCTGATTCGAATTCAATATTGACGAGAACTGGGAATGAATTTTCTTTAATCGGGTTCCACGCATTTTAGCTTCGTATTTTCCAGTAAAATTAGCTAAAATCTTAAAATCAAGAAGGGAGAAGCTATCTGTTTCTGTCGGAGCAGGCCAGAAGGCCTTTTCGTAGTTTAGTATACATCGGCTGATCGCATCCAGGTAACCCGACGATTCGCAAGCAGCTGACGTACAACAGAATGAGGAAAAATATAGATTTTATTGGCGATGTAATAGCGAATTTTGAAGTATTAACATGATTGAGATAGAAGAAAATTTTCGGATTGGCACATTTCGACTTTTTAGTAATCTCTTTAGTTTTATGTAACTTAAATTACTTGTTTAATGTCTTCTCCAGCCTCCTCCAAGACACAGGAGGACCCCCCCCCCCCTTTCGGCCACCTCAAAATTCTACAGATTAATTTAAACCACTGCAGGGCAGCAAATTAAGCCCTTAAGACACATATAATTGAAAATAAAATAGATTTAGCTCTGCTACAGGATGCATACTGCGGGCCGGATGGCACTGTTGGGGGTTTGCCATCTTCCTGGGCCATCTTCCAGTCAAAAGCCAAAAGTGCACATCTAGTGATCTCAAACACAGCACTGCAATACGCACATCTCTACACAGGCACACATTGTGCATTTGCCACAATCACTGCAAAGGAAGGTCAACTAATAATTGGCTCAACCTACGCAGCGCCAAAAACAAAGTTTGAGGATTCCCTCGAGGAGTGGAGCCACCTTATCACACAGAGGCAATTCTTTATCTGCGGAGGTGAGTTTAATGCTAGCTCCACCTTATGGGGCTATGATCATGAAAGCCTCCGCGGGGATTCCCTCATGAAACATCTGACAGTCCATAAGCTCTCCATTGCTAACATAGCCAATTCCACACACACTTTTGCCAAAACAAATTCTCGATGAGATGTCATCGCCCAGGGTTTTCCAGATCATACCCTGGCGAACACAAAAGCACTCCAACAGATTCGGAACTGGCATGTATCAGATGTTCACTCTGCCTCGGACCACAAATACATAGAATTCGGCTTTGAAATTTCACCACTCTATACAGCACAAAGAAGATTTAACACAACCCGAAGCAACTTCAAAAAGTTCAACAACATAATCAAATCACAGAAATCACTCCTCACCCGCCTTCTAAGGGACGTAAAAAACATAACACAACTCAATGTATTCACAACAAAATTAATTGAAACAATGCAAAATGCAGCGCGCGCGTCCTTTAGACTTTAGAACACTCGGAGAACACCTATCTTTTCATTTTGGACCACTGAACTAAAAACTAAACGTAATCATCTCACGGCACTAAGGAAGAAACTTCGAAATCTTAGAAACACGGATCACGACACAGAATACTATCGCACCCTCAGTGCCAATTACAAACACCTTTCGGCTAAATTTAAACGCAGTGTACTAGATGCAAGGAACACGGCCTGGAGGAAATTCTGTAGCAACCAAACAGACCCTCTCGGCACAGCTCAAAAATTCTTCACAGGCAAGTTTTTCACGCCTGATGAAATCAAGCTCTAACTGCCGCCAAACAGATCATCCAGAGAACATAATATGGAGCACCTCACAACAACCCTTTTCAGCTCTTCGCAATATCCAAATGTAGACAACTCAGATCTTCATTTTGACTCACCACCAGACAAACCTTTTTCCAAATCAGAAATAGCACATGCGCTAAGAACATTAAACGATAAGAAAGCCCCCGGCCCAGACTATGCCATCTTACCGTCCGATTTGCTTGCTCCCGACTCTAGGTAAACTCCTAGAGAAACTAATAGTCACCCGATTGGTTCATTTTCTGGAGAGCAACAAATTACTCCATCACAGACAGTATGGGTTCAGAGAGGGTCGGTCCTGTGACTAGGCCCTATCTGACATTCTTTCCACATGCACACAGAGTATAGAAGAAGGCAACTATACCTCACTCGTCTCCCTCGATATTAAAGGTGCTTTTGATAACGTGGAGTGGCGGAATATCCTACTTCAACTAATTGATATTCATTGCCCGAGCAACATGGCTGGAGTCATCGCCTTCTACTTCAGCGATAGAAGCATTTTAATAAATTGGGGAGCAGACTCCTCATCCCACAATATACAGAAAGGATGGCCACAGGGGTCTTGCCTTGGGCCAGTTCTCTGGCTAGTTATAGCAAATGTCCTTTTAAAATCCTTTTAAAACTAGAAAGATTAGGATTCATTCTATATGCATTTGGAGACGACTTCAGTTTTGTATTCTCGGGCCGCAGGTGTTTGGACCTGGAAAACTCGGCAGCTCGAGCTCTCCCGGCCTTTTGTCAACTCTTGGAACGTCTCCACCTCCAGCTCTCTACAGACAAAACACAATCCCTAACATTCGCAAAACCCAAGAAGCCTAAGCGCAAACCCATAATGAGAATTTATGGGAAAAGCGTTTCACATGTCACACACCTTAAATTACTAGGAATCGTCATAGACGAACACAGGAGCTGGACGGAACACATCAACACCCTCAAGACAAAACTAATTAAGTATCAATACAATGCACGCAGATTAACTTCTAAGTCTTAGGGAATTAAACCTGCAATGTTAAAAATCTGGTACCACGCAATCATAGAACGGATCCTCTTTTTCTGTGTGGGTGTCTGGGGAGGAAATCTCACCAAGGCAGTCAAGGAAAGTTGGTTTCGATCCAAAGGATGTTCTTGCTGCAAATGGTGAGAGGGTATAAGACTATCTCAACGGACGCACTCACAGTACTAACGGGGATCCCTCCAATCCTAATATCACTAGAATACGAGCCCCAGAAAAACAGAATCCAACACCTAGAATATGAACCAACTACTACGCTACACTTCCCAAAAACAATAATACAGAGAAAAGTTACAAGTTGGCACCTGCACCCCGCGGAGGAGACATCACAATTACAGGTATGCATTGCCAAGAACAGTCACAGACCCTCGCAGCATCCAACCATCTACACTGATGGGTCGCGCACTGAAACTGGCGTGGCCACAGCCTTCTGCGCCATGGTAAATGGAGTGCCGACCTATGAGTGGGCCTCCAGAATTGCAGACGATAACTCAGTATATCAAGCTGAACTGTTTGCAGTTCTGAAGGCTTTGGAATGGATTGCTGCCTCCCCCACGCAGGAAAATTTTAAAATTTTCAGTGATAGTCTTTCTGGACTTCAAGCAATTTTTGCCCTACGAACAAAACACCCTCTCATACTGGAAATTAAAATCAAACTTCAACAACTGTACAAAAAGTTACCCTTGGCCACGTCACTGCACACATCTGTATCGCAGGCAATGAGCTGGCGGGCAGCCTTGCAAAAGAAGCCCCCAAACGCCAATCAATAGACTTCCGTTACCCCCCATCTTTTATTCGCAGAGAATTCAAATCTAAAATACTCCCCAACTGGCGAATCTACTGGGACACCTCCACAAAAGGTAGACACATCCTAATTCCAAAAGTTTCCAGAGAGCTACTTAACCTCACTCCCTATACAAGTACTTTCTTATCCGGGCATGGCCCGTTTAAAAATTACCTCTTCAAATTTAAAATTTTGCGAACCAATGTGTGCGAGTGCGGCGATAGTGGTACCCCCATGCATTATTACTTCTCCTGCCCACTGACTGTTGCTTGGCATCTTAGGCCTGCTCCATCTAACCCACCTCCTTCTTGGCTGCTAAACATAATTAAGCGTCCCATCTTAACTCATACATTTTCAGAAATTTACAAATTACAAACAGAACTATCTAACATAACTTAATCATCCAAAGCAGTTTTCTTTCTCTATAAATTAATAATAATAACTCGCTTACTTTAGTCATTAACTTAATCATTCCATCATTTTTTATCTGCTTAGCTTTCTCCATTTAGCTATTTTGCAGCTTAATTGTTTCTCTCATCCGCAAGTAATGTTCTCTTCTTAGCAGGGGCTGAGTCCCCATTAATTAATTTATTCTTATCGGGAACCGCACGTTTGGTAAGCAAGCAACGTATCGTCACCTCTAACACGAAGTGCATCCAGTCTCGATCCAGTGTGAGGGTTTCAGCGCAATTGTGTGGCGCTCCTTGTCGCGTGGGAATCTCACACTGGCACTTCCACATCTCAAGTGCCGTCATTTACGAACTGTACAATTGGTACAGCCTTACCTAAGAACTGCACCCTTCTACTAAATTAGCGGACTGTACAACTGGTGCAGGCGCACCTGTGGACCTCGTCCACCCTGTCTGTTGCTCCTTGTCGCGTAGGAACGCTGGTTCCAGCGACAGACCCCATATTAATTTTTTTTGTCTTTAGTTCCTACCACCTGTCGCGTGGGGTTTTACCCAGCAGGACCAGCCATTGGCGTAGTTTATACTGCCACGTTTAATCCCTGCGTGCCGGGGCAACACCGGCTCTATTACAAAGCCAGGTTTCAGAGGAAATACTGGTTTGCTGACGTCATCAACCTCGGTCATAAAACAGGTCCCAATATTCTCCCATTCTGTACTTGTCCGTAGGAAAATAACATAATAGTACCGTGCGTTCCAGAGACAACGTGTTGGGGAATCAAAATATGTTTTGAATTCTGGTGTTGATTTAAAGTAGTTCAATTCAAGATCGGATTGCTTTTAATTAAGGTAAGTACTTATTTACAGCATATATGTGTATTTTTATGAATATTAACAATGTTGATCATTATGTATTAAAATATGTTTAACTTGTCGTTTCTGCGCGAGTAGGCTTAGTTCCACAGCTTTGTCCGAAGCTCGTGGTGTGAAAATATTTTATTACGTTTGCACTATTTATTGATTAGTAAATAATCTCGTGCAACAATTTTTATTCAGTATTCAATATGAATTTGCTTTATTTGTAAATTTAATACTTTTTAGTTAAGACCTACCTTTCTTTTCATACATATCAATGGAAGATTGTGCATAAATAATTTCACATACTTCGTATTTATTCGCTTATCAGAGCTTTTAAATTTGGTACGATTTATGTAAATATGTTTAATATTAATATGAATCTAAATCAAAATTCCAAATCGGAATACCTTTTTTTATGATAAAGGAAATTTACGTTTTGATAAATTTACGATTGTTTCAATCTCATGCTTTTCCTTTACCCTTTTATTTATTTTTTCATATTTAATATCTTCCTTTGCTATATATATATATATATATATATATATATGTATATATATATATTTTACATACAGATATCACAATGTAAATTTTTGAAAATGAAAATATTAACTTAATTAAATGTTTTTTATGATGTCACTAATTCACATGCAAAATGTTATCAATAATATCAATTAGTAAAACTGTACTATAATCTACTGTCTGTCATACGATAATTACATATTCGATTTATT
Source organism: Maratus michaelseni (assembly GCA_963931845.1). Taxonomy (NCBI): domain Eukaryota; kingdom Metazoa; phylum Arthropoda; class Arachnida; order Araneae; family Salticidae; genus Maratus; species Maratus michaelseni. The sequence continues at coordinate 156,546,750 of OZ007595.1, read as the reverse complement.
TTGCCATATTACATAGTTTATACATATGTATATAATCTACAATAAAACTCACCAGAGGTGGTTTAATTATTATTAGAAAATATTAAATATATCAAGCGTATTATAATTATATCAAGGGTAATATACCAAGCGAAATTTGGTGAATATTTAGGGCCACTTCACAAAATTCTATTTAATAAAACAGGATCCTTCACAAAAATCAATTTAATAAAATAGGCCCTCCACAAAGCTGAATTTGATGGTCCCTTCACAAAATTCTTTATAATAAAACAGGCTCCTTCACAAAATTCCTTTTTATTCCATAAAAACTTACTATTTATTATTTTGTGACACTTGAAAATGTGTAATTTGTAAACACAAAAATAACCTTTACTTTTCACAAAATTTTATTTAAATCAAATATCACATTTAAAATATGTAGTAAATAATTGATAAAAAATATATGTTATAATGATAAATGTTATATTAAAAATGTCTTTTAAAGGATCTTTTTTAAAAAAATTTCAAAACAGGGCCCTTCAATTTTTTTTTTTTTTTTTTTTTAATCTCAAAACAGGACAACTATATATTTAAAATTTCATAATAATAATAAAATGCCTCTGTTTATTGGTGATTATAAAAGAAAAGCACATATGGAAAAATAAATCAAATATGTAATTATCAAATTACAGACAGTGCATTATATTAAGTTCTTACCTTGCACTTTTCAGTAACTAATATAATTTTGCATATGAATTAGTGACAGAAGAAGCATTTAATTAAGTTAATATTTTCACGTTAACACATTTACAATTTAATCTATGGATAAGAAAAAAGGATATAAATATTTTAGTGTACTATTGTAGCAACGACAAAGTAAACATATTTTAATAGATAATGATTAACATTGCTAATATTCATAAAAATGCATGTATATACTCTAAATAAGTACTTAATTTAATGGAAAGTAATCCAGTCTTTAATCGAAATATTATTAATTTTCTTGAAAATGTGCTAGAACTCAAATATGAACTTTAATTTACACATTAACCAAAAGAAAAAAAAAAGTGTTATAAAAAGTGTCTTTCACGAAATGAATATATATTTATAACACATGAAGCAAATACAATAATACTTAATAGAAAAGAAAAAATAATGAATTAGATAAATATTTTTCTTAATATTAAATTCTTAAAAAAAAAATAATAATAAGACTCTTATACTTAGGAATTATACATATTTTATATAAAGAAATACACGAAAAATGAAAAGAGTTTTTTTTTTTTATGTTTATACATTATATTTCATATAATATGAATATTTTTATTGTACATTTTACGAATTATGAAATATATATATTTTATGAATTATACCTATTTTATTTCTATTAAAAGACAGAAAAAAGCGGAGGGGGGGGGGGGTAAAAACATTTTTTTTTCTTTAAAAAGACAATATAATGAAATCTTTCAAAAGGATTAAAATGAAAGTGTCTTTCCTGAAATGAATATAACATATGAAATGGTTACATGAAGCAAATAAAATGTAACTTAAAAGGAGAGAAAAAATAGCGAATTACATTTATATTTTTCTTATTCAGTTGTTAATAATAATAAAAAAAACTGTGATATTTATGAATTATTCATATTTTATTTTTATTAAGAGACATGAAAAGAAGGGGGGGGGGGTAAAAAAGATTTTTTATCTTTAAAAAGACAATATAATGAAAGATTTAAAAGGATTAAAATGAAAGTGTATTTCCTCAAATTAATAGAATATTAATAACATATGAAATGTTACATGAACGTATATACATGGTTATATACCCTGTACACTTATGGCTGAAATAAGTTTTGGAACGAACTCAGAAAGTCATGATGACGAATGGAAAATAAACGGAGTTCGTCATCCTTGACCGAGGTTAGTGACGTCACTCCGAGTGTACCCGGGCTTTCTTAATAGAGCCGGTGTTGGCCGGGGAGCTAGCCGGGGAAGAAATTAAACGCTCAACGGCTGGGTTCGCCCTCAGCCGACTGGTCTTCCTCCGGCATTAAAATTAAAATGAAATGATATAACTAAATAAATAAACAAAGAAAAAATACAACGCAGTAAAAATTCATTTTTAGCAAATGCTGTCCATAGCCAGTAATATGTGCGAATTCTTTCCTGCAGCCTTATATATGATCTACACACATCGTAATATACTTAAAATTCGTTTTTAAAAATGCATATCGCAGCTGAAAGCGCACATCCAGCAGTTGTTGTTCATACCCAGTCCTCTAACCAAATTATTTTGAGTGCTCCGTAAAAAAAGATAGATGCTACGTACTCAATCTATCAAAGGTACATGCTGAAGTCACCTCAGTAATGTATATCAATTTCATTGAAATAGTGTAGCATTATTAAGATACACTGCAAATTATTTTTTCCTCATAGATCATAATGGAATGGAATTATTTTGTGCGCAACTGTAAACGAGTTATAATTGCTATTTACTCTATACTTTATAGAAAGCAAGTTGCCATCCACATCAGTGATGCATATAAAGGATCAGGGTTCACAAGCAGTGTTCTTGGCCTATGAAATAAGACTAAAATTCGACTTTGTTATACTGACTTAATTATTTCACTTTGTAATATTAGAAGGTTTATCCTGTACGATTTCAACAATATTTTTTGCAATTTGTTCGAATTTATATAACTTACACAATTTAAAAGTTCGTATTATTCGTAGTTTTAGATGAAAAACACGCAATTTCTCCTAATTTTACCTCAATTTTTAATTAATTTTTTAATATTCTGCTATAAGCGCAGCTTTGCAACACTTATTTTTACGTATATTGTATATTTTGATGTATTTTATAACATATGTAAAGAAAAAAGTGTTGCACGATTGCGCGCATATAAATAATTGAGGTTAAACTAGGAGAAATTGCGTATTTTTAATCAAAAACTACGAATAATACGAAATTTGAGCTTGTGTAAGTCATATAAATCCGAACAAAATGCGAAAACTATTGTTGAAATCGTACAGCATAAACCTTCTAATATTAAAAAGTGAACTAATTAAGTCAGTATAACAAAATCGAGTTTTGGTTTTATTTCATGGGCCAAAAACACGGCTTATGGACACCGATCCTTTCATTATGTTTAGTTTGAAATAGTGTAACATTATTAAAATGCACTGAAAACAATTTACCTCCTCCCCCATTGATGGTAATGTAATATGGGATATTCCTGAGTGTCCATATAATTTAACCGTAAATGGTACACACGTCATTTTCAATATCTAACATGTCATGGAAACTTCAATAACTTCTATCAATTATATGGCAATTGAGTATATTTAATGACATAGCACGGACGGACAAATAGAGGGACAGACAGACAGGCGGATTCTAAACACTTTTCAACTATGCTAGAAAATGTTAAAAATGAGTTTGAGAACGTATAAGAAAGATTTGCGTTGTCGAGAGAGGAAAAAAATTTACACCAAAAACGAACACCCTTAAAGATGTTATCAAATAATTTACCCCGCTCATTCTTATTCTATTTCTTTTGTATAAATACTTTAAATGTAATTGAAAATTTGAATACCATGTTAAATTTTAAAGCGCGCTTACAATATGTTAAATATTAAAAATAAATAACATGGCCTTGATTGCAGAGATAGATCAATGGTTTGTTCAAGGTTTCAAAATGGAAGGCGACATTGAGACCCGTTACAGGGGAAATAAGTACTTTAAGATTAAAATTATATTGAAAAAATATTTAGTACGCGTCCCTTTCGATCGTGTTCAATTTATGTTTTGTATTAAAAGTTGTTTATTGCTGTTTTGGGAATATTTTGAAAAATGAGTTTGAGAACGTGTAAGATTTGCGTTGTCGAGAGAAGAAAAAAAATTACACCAAAAATGAACACCCTTAAAGATATTATCAAATAGATAATTTAACCCGCTCATTCTTATTCCATTTCTTTTTGATAAACACTTTAAATGCAACTGAAAATTTGAATACCATGTTAAATTTTAAAGCGCGCTTAAAATATGTTAAATATTAAAAATAAATAACATGGCCTTGATTGCAGAGATAGATCAATGGTTTGTTCAAGGTTTCAAAATGGAAGGCGACATTGAGACCCGTTACAGGGGAAATAAGTACTTTAAGATTAAAATTATATTGAAAATATATTTATTACGGGTCCCTTTCGATTGTGTTCAATTTATGTTTTGTATCAAAAGTTGTTTATTGATGTTTTGAGAATACTTTTTGACAGCACAAAGAAGGCTGCGTACATCGTTGTGGAGTAAAGGGGCGGCAGAATTTTAAGTACATAAAAGGTTGAAAACCAATGTCATAGTTATTTCTCAATAAATTATTGAATACCAAATATACACAAGATGTTTCAAATTATTAACAAGAGTTTTAAAAAAAGCAATAATTTTAATATTACACAATGTTAAAAATTAAAAAAATTAAAGAGGAAATGATGCGTGAATGGTAAACGAGAAAAAAAAAGTTATGTTGGAAACTTCAAATGACGTATATTTAGCCCAATTATTTTCCTAAGAATCGAATGCTTGTTTAAATGTGGGAAATATACATAGCGGAATAAATATAAAATTAATGGATGCATTCTCTTTAAAGTTGATAGCTTTAGAAACTTGATAAAGTTTTGTAAAAAGTTATTTGATGATTTAAGGATCAATAAAAATTGCTTAAAGAAATAAATCTGATCAAGCTGAACAAGACCTACATGATATTACTTTGTCGTTTCATAGTCCTCAGGTTGAAAACTTGTAAGAAAATGCAAATGTAGTTGGTTGTATCATTTCTTTTTAAATTGATATATTGATCTTTAGCAATAATTCTTTCAATTACATTAGAATAACTCTTGCCATGCACTTTTAATGAATTGGAGATGAGACTATACTCCATTCGCTGAAAGAAGATAACAGAAGTATAAAAAATGAACATGCGGATTGGCGATGCTTAAACCTGGCGCTGTGCCAGAAGTGTCAAGCAGACTGTCTGAAGTGTTTGAGCTTCTGCTTTTTCAAATCGAAATAAAAAATAAAATTTTCCAAACAAAGGATTTGTGCCAAATGTGTGGCTCCTTGGCGATTTTTCTGCAACCCGTTTGTTTACTTTCGTTATCTCCTTTCCCTGAACAGACTATATTTATATTGAACAGTTGATAGCCAAGTTAACATGAAACTGGACGAAAAACTGACTTTAAATGTGGGATATAACTTATTTTTATTAAGTTCCAAAGAATTTCTTTGGGAGGAGGGGGAGTAATAGAGACTGAATATAAAAAAAAATTAACATGCATTTGTGCAATAGCGTAATAAACCAAGTTTAACAGACATAAATATCTCTAAAATGGTGTAAAATAGCCTAAACTACAAAACTAATATTTTTCATGTAAATCATTATAATAAGTTTCGTTTTTAACAATAAAGCTTTTGAAATACTACAAAAATATGAATGATAGGTCTCACTGGCTACAGTTGAGTTGAGAATTCTCACGAAGATTTGAGTTTAATATTACATATGATCTTTTAAAATACTTTAACCAAACAATACAGGTCTTGTTATAAAATAGTATCATTTCTTCTTAAATTTATATATTGATCTTTAGCAATAATTCTATCACTTACATTAGAATAACTCTTGCCATGCACTTGTAATGAATTGGAGATGGGAATAGTTATATTCAACAGTTGATAGCCATGTTAACATGAAACTGGACGAAAAACTGACTTTAAATGTGGACATAACTTATTTCTATTAAATTCCAAAGAAATTTTTCGGGAGGAGGGGAGTAATAGAGACTGAATATCAAAAGAATTCACCATACATTTCTGCAATAGCGTAATAAACTAAGTTTAACAGACATAAATAGTGTAAAACAATCTCTAAAATGGTGTAAAAATCTCTAAAATGGTGTAAAACAATCTAAACTACAAATAAAATATTTTCTATGTAAATCATTATAATAAGTTTCGTTTTTAACAACAAAGCTTTTGAAATAATACAAATATGTGAATGATAAGTCTCACTGGCTACAGTTGAGTTGAGAATTCTTGAGAAGATTTGAGTTAAATATTATACATGATCTTTTTAAATACTTCAACCAAACAATGTGTCTTGTTATAAAATATTTTATAACAAAACTGGTACAGTTATTCCTAATAGATGAGAAAATTATGCTATGTCACCAAACAGATGGATTATCCATGTGCATTGCATAATTTACACCACTTTTATTTAAACCAAGGTCGACAATGCGTCAAGTACCAGATGTGTATTTATTAGGTTGCTATGCACATGATTATTTTCATTCAAACTATTCAGATTTGAATGCATAAAATACGGTTGATGAGCAGGTGGAACGGCGTAGTGTGAATCACTGACAAAATCCATACCGGATGTTCCATATAAAAGATTTGATGAGTATTCGGTTTCAACTACTGGAAAAGATGATAAAGTTTGAGCAACAGAAGTTGGTGCTTGAGATGGCAATGATTGTGCTTGTGTATGAGGGGGAGATGGACTACTTTGTTGAGGCTCAGGACTACTGTAAGCTAAGGTTGGTGAACTACTTTGGTTGCTGTCAATGGAATAACTTTTGTTAGCATCTTGGCCACAAAAATTCTGATGTGAATACATATGTTCATAAGGCTGATAAGCTGATGAAAGTTCAGATTGGACATTATGAGTAGATGTCAACTGCTGGCTTTCTGTACAGTATGGATTACTGCTGTATGTAGGCTGCGGGTATGGATTACAAGACATCCCATACTGAGACGTTGAATTTGCAGTAGCATTCGCTTCTGCTTTGTAAGCGCCAATTTGAGAATTTTGCATAAAAGTTCTAGCATATACATGATTAGGAAAGGCCGAATTGAGACCTAGAGAATGAGGCTTAACTTGAGAATTACAAGGTTTCATATCTGGCTTTGGTTTGCGCCAACGCCGGTATTTGTAATCAGGATGATCCTTCATATGCTGTTTAGCCAATCTCTTTGCTTCATATATAAACGGCATTTTCTCTTCAGTTGAGAGACATTTCCATTCAGCTCCCAATATTTTACTAATTTCCGAATTGTGCATTTTGGGATTCTCATGAGCTATCACCCTTCTTTGAGCACGAGACCATAGCATAAAAGCATTCAGTGGTTGCTTAACAAGTGTTCCTTTATTTAGAACAGACAAACTTTTATTTACGTTTTGATGTTGCGGTACCATTTTTTCATCACCATACTGAAAATTCATTGGATGCTGCATTACGGCTGAATTAAACCTATGAAATTATCAGGTATTGGATAAAATTTTTCTTCTTGAAATAGAAAAAGGTGTCTTAAGTACAAACTACAATCAAATCGCACAACAAACACTTTAAAGCTTTAAGTAGGTGCTTTATTAAGATCTGCTGCACACAGAGTAAAAATCGGCAGCAAACTAAATTGCCGAGTAGCTCATCTATAAATTAGTGTTTAGATGAATATATTGTATAAATATTATTCTTTCATTTTCTTGATACTTGTTTACAATTTTGACAAACAAAATACATTGTCTTTGATGAAAGATCTACATCACACAATTAAAATAATCTAAAGATAACAATTATCACTCATATCTAAAACAGCACATAAATGTCGTGTTAGTTAATTGTAAGCAGTGTTGTTGTTTTTTTATTTCCTTAACCAGAATTGCTTGAAATACGAACTAAAATTAAATACAAGCACTAGAACGTACTGCTCGCACCATCTAATGATCATATAAGAAACGAAGGAAAGTATATACAGTGAGATCAGATTTAAGTTATATTTCCGAGTACTGTCGGAATGTCTCGCTATAGAAAACAATGCTGGTGTCGGACACAGCCCGAGGCAAAAATATTGTTACCATGTAAACAAATCTATTTCTACGCTATCAAAATGTAACAGTTGTGTTCAGGACCGTCGCCGGGTCATCCGATCACACAAGTTGTTGGGTTTTATTCGGAGCATAAAAGTAGAAAATAATTTAATTATTTCCTAGTTATGTGGTTCGGAACAGGTATATCCAACGATCACACCTCGTTATCTTCCCAAAACTGGTTCTCGTAATAGGAATGTTTCACTCTGGCCGTGTTCACTTGTTCACCGTGTTCACCGTTGCAACTTATCGAAGTGACGAATATTACGTGTCGATTTTAGTACGAAACCGGTACGAAACAAAAAGCCTGCAAATCATGACGTTAGCGAAAACCCACTCCCATATCCTGTTTCTGAGTTCGGATACGAAAATGCGTAACGATACGAAAGTGGGTATTCGCTGACGTCACAGTCATAGACATCTCATATAGTAGCAAGGCAACACTAGATACCGGGCTTACTCATTCACTTTCATAACGTCACAAATAGTGGCTGACTGCAACCGGCTTTTGGTAAAAAGCGACGCGCCAATCGTTTTGTGCCAATCGCCGTATCTCTTTCGTCGCGGCCAGCCACCTTTTGTGACGTCATGATAATTAATGAGCAAGTCCGGTATCTAGTGTAGCCCTGATAGTAGACCACACATCTGTAACCTTTTCTTGAAGCTATCATCTTCCTTCCCACCATCACGTGATGATGGGCTGACCGTGACCTGCGTTATACACTGCCGGTGCATGACGTTTAAAACGTCACATGGAGTGGATCATTTTAACACGGTGATTTGTGCAAAGCGACGCGCCCCCCGTTTTGCACCAATCGCAGTGAAAAAATGATCCAGTACATGTGACGTTTTAAACGTCATGCATCGGCCGTATATAACGTAGGTCGCGGGCTGACAGCGTGCCAAACGGGTTTTTCTCACCAAACTCCTACCGAAACCGTTTGTTTATTGCCAGAATGGAAACAGAAAGTTGACAAGAAAGGGATTAACACCAAAAGAATACACCCTTTTGGCAATGAAAGTCGGATCAATCTCTCCTGGAGGAACTGTGGAATCCGTCCTCTACTTAGTATTTCCCCTCTATGGCCACAATTCGCCGGCTTTTCGTGCGCATCTAGTGAAGCTAACCAAAGTGACCGATCTCACTTGATGTCACCAGTAAGTTCGTATCGTATCCTGTTTTCGCAGCTGGATGCGAAAACAGGTTACGATACGAAAGTGCGATTTCGCTGACGTCACAATTCACCAGCTTTTTGGGCGCGTTTAGTGAAGCTAACTAAAGAGATTGACTTGATGTCACCGGTAAGTTTGGTAAGTTACCGGTCGAAAGTAGGGTGCCTCTATATGAGAGTGGCGACGTACGACTTAGATGGTGTTTGTTTGTTTGTTTATTGAGAACATACATCTGACTTGTGTGCTTGACATCAAGTGCCCGCTTATAAGTCATCGTCAATATACAGGGACAAGATAGCCACAAGAGAATTTATAACACCAGAGAGTTACATCCGAGAGCTCCACAAAGTGTGTGCAATGGAGCTGGCGGGAGTCGAACCTGCTGACCTGACTCCTACGCTCTCAAGCGATTAGCGGAATGGTGTCTTAACTACTCGGCCACGGAGGCCCCAGCTTAGATTGTGCTTAGACAGGCGCATTTGATCAAACTATGGCAAACCGCGACCTACGTTATAGCGGCCGGTGCATGACATTTAAAACGTCACATAGAGTGGATCATTTTTACACGGTGATTGGTGCAAAACTGAGGGCGCGGCTCTTTGCACCAATCGCCGTGTAAAAATGATCCACTTCGAGGCTACCGAAAAAGAAAAGCTACCGCGGTGCTTTATTCATATCTTTTTTACAGACCGCGGGAGTCACGTGATGCTCGAATGCACCAATGAAGGTGCAGGAAAAGAGCATCACGTCACTCTAGCGGTCTGTAAAAAACGATAAGTGAAATGTACCGCGGTAGCCTGTCTTTTTCGTTAGCGTTGATCCACTTCATATAACGTTTTAAACGTCATGCACCGGCCATGTATAACGTAGGTCACGGGCAAACTGACATACCAGAACATGACGATACATTGAATGAGTTCGATTATACAACTGAGACAAATTAACAAACATTAGATTGTCGATAATGGCAGCCCTGCATAGATTCTTGGCGATTCGCTTTTATCCAGAATCGTCTTAACCAACCAAATTTTATATCTTGTATGTCGCCACACCAATACCGAGGCAGCCTAGTTGAAAGGCTGACTGTACGATATTAACCAGAGTTTGTTAAAGCGCTATAAAGTTTCTATTACACAAAATAATTTTGAAGTGACAAAAATTGCCGCAACACAAAAACTAAAGGTCGTTTTCCAACTATTTCATTTACTGTTGGGGGCAACATTGCTATTATAGAGGGTGTCCAGGCAACAAAAATTGCAGCAACATTCAAAAATTTCTTGTTTCGAGCAACTTGTTTGGAAGCCATAGGTGTCTTCCGATAGTAGCGGCAAATTTGATGCCTCGTGTAGAAGATTGCGTCTGTCGTTTGTTGATTCCCATTTTAGAGTTGCTGATGTTGGATAGCGGATTATGCTCGCGAGCTGCGAGCTAACAGAAATGAAAAAAGTCCTTCCGGCCTGTACCGGGAGGAAAAGGTAGCTTTCCTATATCTTCGTTTTAAAATTTTAGCTAATGTTACACGAAAACAGCTAGTTAAAATGCAAAGAAACGTTTACAAAAGATTCGTTAATACTGAATTTGAATAAGAATTTCGCCAAATTATTGAGCAATAGCCAAATTGGCTTAATTTATAAAGACTTATTTTGGTTGCCAAATTTGGCGATATTTCGCCAAATGTCACAAATTTTGCTAATTTTGTCGCCAATTTTGTCGCCAATGTCGCCAATTTTGGCGCTAACGTATATGAATATATAGTTTTATGCGTATGATTGGGAAAATTATTACAACAATGAAAGAAAATAATTTGCGAGTAATCGCGTTAATGTGCTGTTTTGTTTCAAAATGTCAGCCACCCTAGAATTTCAAACTGCTCTATCTCAGCCATTTTGTAAGATAGAGGTAAACCAAAAAATGCTCTGGAATCCTTGTATCAAGGCCTAACACGTAATTAAAAAATAAATTTGAATTTTTAATTTTTTTGTATATTTATTTTAGTTTTAAATTTTTAAATGGCCGCCATCTTGAAACAAAATGGCGGACCAAGCTGGCCAACGAACTTGGTTGAGACATTGGTGACCTTAATACACACAATTAGTTTAATCAAAATCGATTTATAAATACGAGCGTTATCGTATGACATAAGTCAGGTATATATATATACTAGCAGGCTTTGCCCGCTACGCTGGTCGGTTCTCCAAACGAAATATACCCCTGAATTTGGTCATCTTGTGTTTTAAAGCAATATGCACCTTTACTTTGATTGTCCTTCGCAATGCTGTAAAACGAAATAAACGTCATTGCTCTGTTATATTTTCTATTTTTTGCACAAAATTTGGCTATTAAAGACCAACTTCTTTATTTAATCATTTACAGTATGATTTGCTAAAGAACTATGTAACAATATGCAATATACTAAAATTACCCCTGGAAATTTATTAATGCAAGTTCAATCGAAATCCATTCTGCAGTATTTTTTATAAAGGCTAATGTTTCACGGCTTCAACTGATTATAGAAATTTCAACCCTAGTTCTATAATTAGACAACGTAGAACTATTAATAACGATAATCGTTACAAAAATATGCATTATCTCATTAACAATAGGACTTAGAAAAATGAACTTTATACCATTCTATTCAGCATACAAAAATACATTAAAATATATTGTAATTGTCACTTAACTATAATACTCGATTTTTAAGGAATTTTTTTAAAGTTTGTTCATTTTTTTACCTCCTTTAAGGTTGGAGTTTTTGAAAATCTCGTCTTAGTGCGCCTCCACATACTAAGAAGTATTTTCCCCCCAAGTTTCGTGTTTGTAGGTTCAGTAGTTTGGGCTCCGCGTTGATCATCTACCCAGTCAGGATTTTCATTTATATATATAGATAACAGTTTGCGGGAACAGATTTCGCCGCATTATCTTATAACAATGAAAAGAAGTCCGTCGCGTTTTATCGACAATTTGAATTTCTTCCATTGCTATAATAACGCGCGTATGTACAGAAATTATCATTTGAAATATTAGAATTTTGAGGTTTTGACGCCAAGAACGTCGCCAAATTTGTAAAATATGCAATATCTCACTAACTATAGGACTTAGAAGAATGTACTTTCTACCATTCGATTCAGCATAAAAAAAATACATTAAAATTAGTTATAATTTTTTTACTTAATTGTAATACTCGATTTTTAAGGAATTTTTTTAAAGTTTGTTCATTTTTTTACCCCCCACCCCACTTCTTAGGGGTGGAGTTTTTGAAAATCCCGTCTTAGTGCACCTCTACATACTAAGAAGTATTTTTCCTCCAAGTTTCGTGTTTGTAGGTTCAGTAGTTTGGGCTGCGCGTTGATCATCTACCCAGTCAGGACTTTCATTTATATATATAGATAATGCACTACACCAAAACTATCTCTGAAAAATTAACAATGCAAGTTTCATCGAAATCCATTTAGCAAAGTCTTTTAAAAAGGATAATGCTTCATAATCGGGTTCAATTGATTATAGAAATTCCCCCTAATTCTATAACTAAGCAACGTAGAATGATATGTTATGCACTAAAACCTTGCTTCAAAATTTAGCTAACTAACAGTGCAAGTCCCAACAAAATTCCAGTTATAAGTGGCCGGATCGAAATTCCCCTTTGCATTATATATATACAGTAGATAGGTGAATGTATCTTTCATAATCATCTTGTCCTGATGATAGAAGTGGAATTTTCTTCTTGACCTTCTGGAATTTTCAAAAAGAAACTCTGCACACTCTCCGTAGCTGTAACATATACTCTCTAGTATACACCCTCTGTCTATAGCGTATATGCACAGTTTTTTTACTACTCCACTGACAACTTTCTCCCATAGCTCCATAACTAAACAATGTAGAAAATCCATCCCTGAAATATTATCTAACTAACTGTGAAAATTCCATCAAAATCCGTTCAGTAGAACTTTAAAAAAGGTAATCTTTCATAATCGGGTGCACCTAATTTTATCTAAAACTTCCCCCCGTAGCTCTATAAATAAGCAATGTATAACAATGTGCTTTCTTTTTAAACCTTTCTAAAACAAATTACCTAACTAATAGTGAAATCCTATAAAAATCTGTTCGGTAGAACCTGAGTTTTAATCAATCTGATTGAAATACGAATTTGCGTTTTATAAATATTGTAGATGATGATGACATGATTTCTGTAATCGGATTCGTTGTCAAGCTTTTGCTTCAGAGAAGAAACGCAGAGGAAAACTTGTCTACAGATAATTGCCAACCATCTCCACAAAATTTCGTAACTAACTGTGTAAATCCCACCAAAGTCCGTCCAGCAGTTTTAAAATTATAAACAGTCGGAATGAAATACGAATTTGCATTTTATATATATAGTAGATATATCTTTCATAATTGCACTCATCTTTCCCAATCACTTTTCCATTAGCTCTATCACTAAGCAACGCAGAATGATATATAATAGGGTCATTAGCCATACTTGAAAAGTCACTTCCATCAAAATTTGTTCAGTAGCATTTTTTTGTAAAGGTAATCTTTAATAATCGGGTTCACTTAATTTTAGAGCTTTCCTCTGTATCTCTATAACAGAGTAACGTAGAATAGCTATACTCTATAAAACCTTTCAAAAAACATTACTTAACTAACAGTGTAAAACCTAACAAAATATCATGAATAAACGGATTAAAATATGAATATGAGGTTTAGAGTCATAGTAGATAATATGATTTTCTGTTAAAGAGATTCATCATGAAGGTTTCGCTTCAAACGTAAACGATGCTTTTGCTCATTGGATACTTCTCTATTATCCCGTCGACCACTTTTCATAACAAAAAAATTTCGCCAAATTGTAAGATTAAACACTAACAATGCCGTCCCATTTACTTGATGTCAGAAGAAATATACGTGTTTGTTACGTCATCAAGTGGTTTTTAATTCGACATTTGCGTGTATTTTTCATTATGTTTTACTGATTTATTAGTTATTTCATTAATTAAAGTAACAATTGTATCCTTACAGTCTTATATTTTATTTATTTATTTTGACATTCCAATGGCAACGTTCTCCCGTTTATTTGGCGTTACAGTTTGGCGATAGTTTTTTGTTATGAAAAGTGGTTAACGGGATAACAGAGAAGTACCCAACATGGTAGCTAACAACCCAAAGAAAAGGGGAAACATGGATGAAGACTGAAAACAAATAAAGAAGCAATATACTTGTATAATACTAAACAGACCTTCGAAACTTTATTTTAGCAATCACGTTTTATTTTAAATCGTGGATTTTGTAGAATTAATAATTATACACAATTACATAAATATCCGTAAGAATAATATTCCATTCCCAATTGAACAGTTAATCTGTAATGTTAAACAGTTGTTTCTATCTGTAAAAATAAACAAAATAATTAAATAACAAAAAGATTTAATTTGAATTTTTTCCATTGCTATAGTAACGGATGTATTTTTAGAAATTCTCACTTGTATTGTTAGAATTGTGAGATTATGACGTCAAAGACTTCGCCAAATTAGAAAAATGTGGAATATCTCACGAACTACTTGACTTATGAGTATTTAATTGATACCATTCGATTCAGCATACAAAAATACATTAAAATATGTTATCATTTGTCATGTAACTACAATACCCGATTTTTAAGGAATTTTTTAAAAGTTTGTTCCTCTTTTAACCCCCCTTAGGGGTGGAGTTTTTGAAAATCCCTTCTTAGTGCGTCTCTACACACTAAGAAGTATTTTTCCTGCAAGTTTCGTCTTTGTAGGTTCAGTAGTTTTGGCTGTGCGTTGATCATCTAGCCAGAAAGGACTTTCTTTTATATATATAGATATATATGGATATATCTATATATATATAAATCAACATTTGAACGGAGGGTGGTTTTGGGGTCTGGGGGTCATGATCGGTGAAAATATATCAAAATTTTCCGGAACTGCTTTCCTCCGAACGGCTGCAATAGGTAGCTTTATACATTTTTGTATTGAAAGCTACCTAATAAATAAGTAATACTGTTTATCTTTTATTTATTTTTCTGAGAAACAGCATAAAATCGAAGTTTTTAAGCAAGCCGCATTTATTAATGTAACAAAAGAAATTTAAAAAATAAAACCAAAAGTTCTTGGTACATTTATTATTTTAGTAACGTCATTTACGTACAAGTTATAAAATAATACATTAATCGTTCGTATATGCAGTCACTAAACAGATTTAATTTAACATTTATTTAATGATTCGTTTTTATAGCGTTTAGATGTCAGCTGAAACACATTTTAATGATTTAACTCTTTCTTTAATAGTTTACTTTTTTTACGAGTCCGTCTTTAATAAAAAAAATATAGTAATATTATTCTTATTTGAGCATATCTTATTCATAATTTTAAAAGAATATATAACAATACTACCCAATTATTAATTAAAAATATATATATATAATAAAAATACTAATCTATTGAACAATTAAAAAAAACACTAATAAGGTGAATATATTGCATTAGTTTACAGGGACGTATGCCGGATTTTTTTTTTTTTTTTTTTTAAGGAAGGACTATTGGAACTTACCTCGCACATTCTCTTAGCATAAGCGCACCCAAGAGGTACAATAGAGTGCCATTGACTATACTTGGAATTTTACATTTAATAAACTATATTTTCTTTATCTTTGATTATTTGGAAAAAATTATAACATACAGCATTATGAATAAAAGAAAAGACTTTTTCTAGAAGGCAGACCCCTGTAGAAGAAAATTTGAATTATATTTTCCTTTTAACGTTCTTGTATTTCAAATTTATCTTAAATGGAGGGGAGGTTCAGGGGACTGAGCACCCCCTGACAAGAAAAGCAGTATACTCTATATTCTGCCTTTTTAAAAAAGGTGCCGATAATATTTACCCTATAATATAAAGATAAACTTTAAAACAGTTCACATAAGCTTAACAAAGATAAAACTATTTGTAAAATATTCATAAGAAATAAGTTATTCGGGTTTGTCTATTTAAATCAAGAATTCATAAAAAAAATCGCACCCAACTGTTTAAGCAGCATAATGTATGCAATATCTCGAAAATCGAGCTTGTTTCAGCTCACAATGTCAAAATTTCATCATATAACTAAGTAACAAATCACGTGACTCCGTTAATCAAGAAATGTTTTCGGTAAGTTCGGTCGCATACCGGTGACTTCGGTTACTTCCATTGGCTGAGATCGGTTGTGGTTACATCTTGCGTATCAGTAAGGACAAGGCAACACTAGATACCGGGCTTGCTCATTCACTCTCATAACGTCACAAATAGTGATCTGACCGCGACCAGCGATTGGTACAAAGCGACTCGCCCATCGTTTTGTGCCAATCGCTGTATACCTTTCATTGCGGCCAGCCATCTTTTGTGACGTCATGATAATGAATGAGCAAGCCCAGTAGCTAGTGTAGCCCTGGTAGGGAGCCTATTCCAGAACTTGGTGATACCGCGATCGACGTTATACACGGCCGGTGCATGACGTTTAAAACGTCACATGAAGTGGATTGAGGCAAACGAAAAAGAAAGGCTACCTCGGTGCTTTACTAGTATCTTTTTTTACAGACCGCGGGAGTCACGTGATGCTCGAATGCACCAATGCATGTCTACGAAAACAGCAACACGTCACTCTAGCGGTCTGTAAAAAAGATAAGTGGAATGCACCGCGGTAGCCTGTCTTTTTCGTTAGCCTCGTATCAACTCCGAGGCTAACGAAAAAGACAGGCTGCCGCGGTACATTCCACTTATCTTTTTTTACAGACCGCTAGAGCGACGTGATGCTCTTTTCGTGCACTTTCATTGGTGCATTCGAGCATCACGTGACTCCCGCGGTCTGTAAAAAAAGATATAAATAAAGTACCGCGGTAGCCTTTCTTTTTCGTTAGCCTCGTATCAACTCCATGTGACGTTTTAAACGTCATGCACCAGCCGTGTATAACGTAGGTCGCGGCGATACTCATCTGGACAAGAGTTCGATTATGCGAGTGAGACAAGTCTTTTTGCGATAATGGCAGTTTTGCCAAGATGCTTGGCAATTTTCTTTGTTCAAAGGCAGTCTCAACCAATCAAATGTTATACCTGTATGTCAACTTTCTCATATCTAGGCTCCCTAGTATGAGTGAACAGCGCTGTACACATTGGTAATTAATCTGTTAGTTCGGTAAACTGCACTGACGCCCCTATACTTTCCCAGAATTGAGCTGCAAGTAACCGGTGAGATTAGTCACTTTGGTTAGTTCGCGACCTACGTTATACACGGTTGGTCCATGGCGTTTAAAACGTCACACGAAGTGGATCGAGGCTAACGAAAAAGACAGGCTACCGCAGTGCATTCCACTTATCTTTTTTTACAGACCGCTAGAGTGACGTGATGCTCTTTTCGTACAACTGCATTGGTGCATTTGAGCATCACGTGACTCCGGCGGTCTGTAAAAAAAGATACGCGTAAAGCACCGCGGCAGCCTTTCTTTTTCGTTAGCCTCGGAGTGGATCATCTTTACACGGCGTCGCGCCCATCGTTTTATGCCAATCGCCGTGTAAAAATTATCCACCCTGTGTAACGTTTTAAAAGCCATGAACCGGCCGCGTATAATGTAGGTCGCAGTTAGTTCCGCTTATGAACATAGAAATAGATATCTATTTCTATGTTCATGGTTCCACTGGACGCGTCCTACATACACTCAGCAAAATTCAAAATGTTGAGGAACGTCATCAGGTGATCTGTGTCACGTGGTCTCATAACCGGCAGACACTAAGCTCTAATATAAAACAGAGCTAATTTCCTATACTTTAACACTGAAGCCAGCGGTCCACGTATGAGTACAATTTCGTCCCGCAGTCGCGCGGACGGTAAAGCTCGGTTCTCGTAAGATCACCGAAAGCCAAGCAGCATCGACCAAGGTCAATGTTTGGGAGGGTGACAACCTCTCTCGTCTGCCTCTGCTGTGGGACAGTGTACGTTAATGGGAGCTGGTGGACGTTAAATCTGTTCGTGGCTCTAAAGTCCTCCAAGTTCTATATAAGCGTTCCTCTGGGGGTGTCAATCCAGATGCAGGTCTCTCATCTGGAATTGGTTAAAAATTAGGAGACTAGTTTCTGTGTTATATGGATCATGCCAGCTGTATAGAAATAAAAAGCTGCTCACCAGGCTTTTCGGCCAAACCAACCAAAAGTACAATTTTGCCATAAACTTTTGTTTCCTTGGTTTCGCTTTGAAGAAAAACTATGGCATGACAATGAGTTCCCATTGACGTCGAAGTCACACTCAAATGGTTCAATTCGATTTTAGAAGACTATGGCAGACCGCCGAGTTAACCCTCTGTTCCATATTAGAGCTCAATGTCGGCAAATTGTACTCTCGGGTTTCACTCACTTCCCCTACAAAAATTATGTGGGTGATTTGATCACATGATGAGTTTTTTATGTTTACGTTTCACTTGTGTACAATTTGGTTCAGTAGATTGATTAATTAATCGCAGTTTTAGAAGCTCGATCGAAGATCTAAAGTTTTTGAACTTTTTAATATACTGAAATGGTTTTTTAATTTTAAAATTTAAATTTGCCGCACCTTTATAATTCTTACAAACCCAGTATAAAAAATTAGAGCTGCAAAGTAGGATTTATATACATATTAGTTTTAGCGAAGTATCAGTTGATGGCAATTATAAAAATACCTGCATTATTGTACAAAACAATGCGTATAATAAAATAAAGTGCTTTTTAGGGTTTTGTTCATCTCACAAAACACTATTTGTCTCGCTTCTCTCTCTGTCCGTCACAGAGTCGGTTATCAGAAAATGTATAAGTTAGAGACTTGAAATTTTGTGTACTTACAGCTGAATATCCACTGTCACGCTGAAAATCATAAAATTTTCAAACTGTCTTTATTAACTGTCACTCATTAATGAATAAAAACATTCAACTAAAGCGCTGAATTTATTTGAATTGATGCCAATTTGTAAGAAAGGCTATAACAAATATATATATCTTTAAAGTTTAAATGTATTCGATGGTAGTCGATCGAAAAAAATAGAGAAACACAACAAATTTTTACTTAGATTTTCGTCAAAAGTATGAAATCAACTTACACCAATTTTAGGTATATTTAAGGCTATTATCACAGCCCGAGAAATGCCAGACGGCCAACTAATAAGTAATAAGTAACTTCAAAATAGTTTTGCTTTCTCAACGTCATAGTTGTGTGAAAATACAAACTATCTTTTTTTTTCTGTAGATTTTACTTCGTTTAGGCGACAACGAACCGCGCCATCCTTGGTTAAACAAGAAAGTAAAATCATGTGTCAAGCATGGATTATCAAACGCTTTCCAACACATTCAGAATACTGTAACAAAACTTCACCGTTCATTAAGATGAAAGATGATATCTGCATAAACAACTCGGGAAAAGCATAACACATTTGAAAACCCAATTTCAGCAACTACCATCTGTTCCATAATCGGCAAAAATATTCAAACAGTTCTGTGAAGCCCAGTATGTGGTCTAAAGATTTCTGTATATACTACATAGTATGCTAAATTTAGTTCAGACAGGAAAGGCATAACACATCTGAAAATGCTCCTTGAGCAATTTCCATCAATAAACGGAAATTTACTCTTGAATTCTTTTGATGTTTATGATAGTTTTTTCACATTTGTGATCTATAGAATTTATGCACACCAAGTCATATGCAAAAAATTAGTTAAATTTTAAAACGCATACCATAACTGGAAACGTATTTCTAGTAATTATCGCTCATAAACAAACAGTATTGTAACAGAATTATTTTGTGTACCTCTGTAAATGAGCGATAAATCCTATGCATACGCTACAGTCAGTATCTTGTAGTGCATCTCACTGATGTACATCAATTGCAGTATGTTTGAAGTAGTGCAGCATCATTTACATACATTGCAAAAGATTTTCTCATAGATCCTAATGTAACGGAATTCTTTTGAGTGTCCTTTTAAACGAACTATAAGTGCTACAGACGTCATTTTCAATACCGAACTTACCATAGTAAACCCCAATAGCATATATCAATTGCATGGCAATCCGAGAGTATATTTAAGCGATATAGAGTACGACAAGACAAACCGAATTCATAAACTGTTTTCAATTATGTTGGAAAGTGTTAAAAATTGAAACTCCTACATCAGTATGGAAAATACAAGCATATTCTTAAAATAATAATTATTATTATCATACATTTTATTTTTAAGAAATTACTGTATAGAACAATCCAGATGCTGTAAAACGGGAATCCTTTAAGGTACTTACCCCAAATGCAAGCCGTAAGGTATACTCATAAAGTTTTTTTTTCCCGCTGCTGTGCGATGTGACATAGACTAGCGTGTCATGCGAATATCAGTAGAAATGGCTGCGTCTGCAGTGGAGAAGGCATTTTGTGTTCTTGAATTGAGAAAAACGGAATCTGCCACCATTGTGCAACGGCATTTTCGAACATTATTTGGAAAAGAACCTCTAACCAGGAAATCCATTTATGATTATTTTAAAATTTTTGAAACTACGGGCTGTTTGTGCAAAGTGGACCTGAAATGGATTACCGGTTTGGTGTGTGTCATGCACACATATGTTTTTTAAACCAATCATAAATGGTTAGAGGTTATTTTCCAAATCGTGTTCTAAAATGCCGTTGCACAATGGTGACAGATTTCGTTTTGCTCAACTCAAGGACACAAAATCCCTTCCCCATTGCAGACGCACCCATTTCTACTGATATTCGCGTGACAGGCGAAGTGACATAGCTTTCGCCTATGTCACTTCACACAGCAGCGGGGTAAAAAAACTTTATGAGTACACCTACCTTATGGCTTGCATTGCGGACTTACTTATGAATCACCAATCACCCAGTACATTCTCCAAGCAAAAATAATCATATTTAGCGTATAAGATTCCTAATAAAATGAACAAGCTCCCGTTGTTAGAAATTTGCCCAGAACATGGCAGGAAATAATTGCAATGTCATGTCAATAACAGTTAAAAAAAAAAAAACTATTTGGCGATTATCGTTTGCTATAGGCTAAAGGAAAAGTACACAACTCTTTTTACGTATGCATATCAGTGTGAATTTTTACTAATCCACGTAATTGATCCTAACAGTTTTAGAAATATATTGCGAAAAAATGATTTTTCGCGGGACGTTTTAAAACTATGCAATCAACTGACTCAATTGTAAGGTTTTAATTATTTTTTTATAATGTTATGTTTTCATATGTTATTATATTTCAAATAAAGTGGAGAGTCAAAATACATCCATTAGAATTGACTTTTAAAATATACACTAAAACACTTTTTATTTTGCTTAAAAGACGTCAAAATATCAATATAAACCTTAAATATTTTAAAATTTACATGTTTCGATTTGTTCATCAAATCATCATCAGATTTTAGCATTCTGATGACGATTTGATGAACAAATCGAAACATGCAAATTTTAAATTTTAACATCTTTAATGTTTATATTGACATGTTGACGTCTTTTAAGCAGAATAAAAAGTGTTTTAGTGTATATTTTAAAAGTTATGTTTTCAATTTAAACAAAATTAATATATGTTGTTTTGGAACACTATACAAATTCACCTATCGTAATTTTTAGCAAAATTTTCTTACTCGTGAACTTTTAAATTACACACACCCGATGTTTAAAACTATTTTACAGAAAAAAAAAATCACCCAATTTTTTCATCAAATATAATAAATGATTTCGATTGGTAGAATGAGAACTTGATATTAATTGTATCGTATGCGGTCCTAGCATATTTTAAGTCATATTTATATTAGCTCTGTATATAAGACTAGCGGCCCGTCCCGGATTTGCACGGGTAGGCAATGTAATTTTTTTAGTACATTTCTTTTCCTGAATTTCGCGCTCCTACCTAAAACTGTTGCTGAGATATGTCGAAATGACCTAAAACTTTCGAATCCCTCTTTAACCACCTTTGGGGGGGGGGGGGGGGGGGGAGATTTCGAAATCCACTGAAATACGTGTTTAATCATAACTTTAGTAGATTTGTTTTCCTGAATTTCGCGCACCTACATAAAACAGCTGCTGAGATATGGCGAAATGTCCTAAAATTTTCGAAACCACCCCCTTTAAAACCCTACGGGGAGAATTTTTAAAATCACTGAAATGCGTGTTTATCCATTTTATAGTAGATGTGTTTTCCTGAATTTCACACTCCTACCTGAATCTGCTGCTGAGATATGGCGAAATGACCCAAAGCTTTTGAATACTCCTTTAACTACCTTCTGGGGAGAATTTCCAAAATCGCCGAAATACGTGTTTAAATAATTTTTTAGTAGATTTGTTTTAATTAATTTCGCCCTCCTACATAAAAGCTGAGATATGAACATATGACCTAAAAAATTCGACCCCCCCCCCCATTTAACCACCTTCTGGGGGGAATTTCCAAAATTGCTGAAATACATGTTTTATTCATTTTTTAGTAGATTTGTTTTCCTGATTTTCACGCTCAACTAAAACTGCTGCTTAGATATGACCCTCCTTTTAACCCCTTTTGGGGGTAAACTTCTAAAATCGCTGAAATACGTGTTTAACCAATTTTTTAGTAGATTTGTTTGTCTTAATTTCGCGCTCCTACATAAAACTGCTGCTGAGATATGGCGAAATGACTTAAAACATTTGACCACCCCCTTTAACCACCTTCAGGGAGAATTACTAAAATTGTTGAAATACATGTTTAATCATTTTTTTTAGTAGATTTGTTTTTCTGATTTTCGCGCTCCTACCAATAACTGCTGCTGAGATGTGGCGAAATGCCCTAAAACATTCGACCACCCCCCTTTAACCCCCTTCTGGGGGGAATTCCTAAAATCGCTGAAATAGGTGTTTAATCATTTTGTTATTAGATTTGTTTTCCTGATTTTCGCGCTTCTACCTATAACTGCTGCTGAGATATGGCGAAATGACCTAAAACATTCGACCACCACCCTTTAACCCTCTCCGGGAAGGGAATTTCTGAAATAGCTGAAATACATGTTTAATCATTTTTTAGCAAATTTGTTTTCCTGATTTTTGCGCTCCTACCTATAACTGCTGCAGAGATATGGCGAAATGACCTAAAACATTCGCCCACCCCCCTTTAACCCCCTTCTGGGGGGAATTCCTGAAATCGCTGAAATAGGTGTTTAATCATTTTGTTATTAGATTTATTTTCCTGATTTTCGCGCTCCTACCTATAACTGCTGCTGAGATAAGGCGAAATGACCTAAGACATTCGACCACCCCCTTTAACCCCCTTCGGGTGGGGAATTTCTAAAATCATTGAAATATATGTTTAATCATGTTTTAGTAGATTTATTTTCCCGATTTACGTGCTCCTACCTATAACTGCAGATGAGATATGGCGAAATGACCTAAAACATTCGACCACCCCCTTTAACCCCCTTCGGGTGGAGAATTTCTAAAATCGTTGAAATATATGTTTAATCATTTTTTTAGTAGATTTATTTTGCCGATTTTTGCGCTCATACCTATAACTGCTGCTGAGATATGGCGAAATGACCTAAAACATTCGACCCCCCTTTAACCCCTTCCGGGATGGGGAATTTCTGAAACCGCTGAAATACACGTTTAATTATGTTTTTAGTAGATTTGTTTTCCTGATTTTTGTGCTCCTAACTAAAATTTCTGCTGACATATGGCAAAATGATCTAAAACATTCGACCCTCCTTTAACCCAATCCGGGAGGGGGAATTTCTAAAATTGCTGAAATACATCTTTAATCATTTTTTAGTATATTTGTATTTCTGATTTTGGCGCTCCTACCTATAACTGCTGCTGAGATATGGTGAAATGACCTAAAACATTCGACCACCTCCCTTAACCCCCTTCGGGTGGGGAATTTCTAAAATCATTGAAATATATGTTTAATCATTTTTTAGTAGATATTATTTTCCCGATTTACGTGCTCCTACCTATAACTGCAGCTGAGATATGGCGAAATGACCTAAAACATTCGACCACCCCCTTTAACCCCCTTCGGGTGGAGAATTTCTAAAATCGTTGAAATATATGTTTAATCATTTTTTTAGTAGATTTATTTTCCTGATTTTTGCGCTCCTACCTATAACTGCTGCTAAGATATGGCGAAATGACCTAAAACATTCGACCCCCCTTTAACCCCCTCCGGGAGGGGGAATTTCTGAAATCGCTGAAATACACGTTTAATTATGTTTTTAGTAGATTTGTTTTCCTGAGTTTTGTGCTCCTAACTAAAATTGCTGCTGACATATGGCAAAATGATCTAAAACATTCGATCCTCATTTAACCCCCCTTCGGGAGGGGGAATTTCTAAAATTGCTGAAATACATCTTTAATCATTTTTTAGTATATTTGTATTTCTGATTTTGGCGCTCCTACCTATAACTGCTGCTGAGATATGGTGAAATGACCTAAAACATTCGACCACCTCCCTTAACCCCCTTCGGGTGGGGAATTTCTAAAATCATTGAAATATATGTTTAATCATTTTTTAGTAGATATTATTTTCCCGATTTACGTGCTCCTACCTATAACTGCAGCTGAGATATGGCGAAATGACCTAAAACATTCGACCACCCCCTTTAACCCCCTTCGGGTGGAGAATTTCTAAAATCGTTGAAATATATGTTTAATCATTTTTTTAGTAGATTTATTTTCCTGATTTTTGCGCTCCTACCTATAACTGCTGCTAAGATATGGCGAAATGACCTAAAACATTCGACCCCCCTTTAACCCCCTCCGGGAGGGGGAATTTCTGAAATCGCTGAAATACACGTTTAATTATGTTTTTAGTAGATTTGTTTTCCTGAGTTTTGTGCTCCTAACTAAAATTGCTGCTGACATATGGCAAAATGATCTAAAACATTCGATCCTCATTTAACCCCCCTTCGGGAGGGGGAATTTCTAAAATTGCTGAAATACATCTTTAATCATTTTTTAGTATATTTGTATTTCTGATTTTGGCGCTCCTACCTATAACTGCTGCTGAGATATGGTGAAATGACATAAAACATTCGTCCACCCCCCTTTAACCCCCTCGGGTGGGAAATTTCTGAAATCGTTAAAATATATGGTTAATCATTTTTTTAGTTGATTTGTTTTCTTGATTTTCGCGCTCCTACCTATAACTGCTGCTGAGATATGGCGAAATGACCTAAAACATTCGACCACCCCTCTTTAACCCCCTTCTGGGAGGAATTTCTAAAATCGCTGAAATAGGTGTCTAATCATTTTTTTAGTAGATTTGTTTTCAGGAATTTCAAGCTCCTACCTATAACTGCTGCTGAGATATGGCAAAATGACCTAAAACATTCGAACCCCCCCCCCCCCCTTTAACCACCTTCGGGGAGCAAATTTCAAAAATACCATCTTATTGCTTGCCTAGGCCATAACAGTAATCTACAGTTCAAATTGCGTGACCCTGACTTTAGTAGTTTCGGCTGGGCGTTGATGAGTCAGTCACAGTTTCCTCTTTATAAAATAGTATAGATTATTGCAGATTTGTATACATGTAAATTTGACGGAGAAAATTGTCATGTGCAATGACACTAAAAACCGTTCATTTTCTACTGAGGAAATGTTCTTTTTACGAACTTTTAAAAACTAAATCCAAGTACAGTCTAAAAAAAAAATTCTTTAAACTTTCAGAAAGAAACTGCCAGTTGAAATGATTGAAACAAAAAACGTGTATTTTACAGAGAACTCTCTTTTTAACACTTTCCAACATAGTTGAAACGTATTTAGGAATTCAGTTTGTCTGTTTGTCTGTCTGTCGTCTGCCCGTGCTCTAACTCTCGTAAATATACACTGAAAAAATGAAATACTCAAAAATGAGTAAGTCCATGTATTCATTTCGAAATGAGTATTTTTGGATCAAAAATGAACATGTGCATTCTCAAAAATGAGTAAGTTTATGTACTCATATCGAAATGAGCATTTTTGGATCAAAAATGAACATATGTATTCTCAAAAATGAGTAAGTTCATGTACTCATTTCGAAGTGAGTATTTTTGGATCAAAAATGAACATATGATCAAACCCAACATACTTGTATATTTCAGAATGTGTAATGACGAAATTACGGAGCCTAAAAAGCTACTATTTGAAGGAAAAACGAAGAATAAGAGAAATGAAAAGTGGATCTGGTTGTTCGGGATTTTCATCAAAGTGGATCCACTACAACACATTTACTACTCTTTTTTTTCTCACATTTTACACATCTACTTTTTTTTTCCTTGATAGTACTTCAAAATTATAACTTTTTTTCCACTAATTTTTTTAAATTTATTTTAACTTTTTTTAACGTGAGGCAATATTGTGTTATTTAAAAGTTTCATAACATAACATCTTTGCAAATTATAGCTATGCAAATTGGTATTAAACTAAACTCGTGATTTGGCTACTTTTTTTTTATTTTTGACTACTCGTGATTTGGCTTACAAATTTATGAATTACGCTAAAATTTATTATTTTATAAATTATAATTTTACAAAGTTTAAAATTTTTTCCTTAAATTTATAAAATTAGTTAATATTTTTTCTTTACTTTTATAAAAATAAAGTTTTTAACTTTATAACGGTTTTAATTTATTTCTTTAGCTTATATTTTTATAAATTAAACTAATTTAATTTAAATTAAATCAATAAGTCCAGATTTAAACCAACCTATCCCAAGGTCATTAATTTCAAATTTGTCTCTAAAAATCATTTTTTTTAACTATTTAGTTTAACAGAATCGTACGCAAAAGCTCTCAGCATAGCTGAAATATAATAATTTATTTTATTATAAAAAAATTTATTTACATAATTTTTTTTTAAATAAGACATTAAAAAAATATTTTAATAGCATGTAATAAACACGTCTGATTAAGAAAATTGTTGTTTTTATTGGAATTGACAAATAGATAATCAGGCAAATAATTTTAAAAAAGTATATGCTCGAATAAATAAAATGTTGGTACTGTTGCAAAAAGAAGCAATCAGTATTCTTAATACAATGTTTTACGCATATAATACATAATAAATTGAAATTTATCTGTTATAAGGCACCAAATCATACAGCAAAATATTGAAAATTATGAAAAGAAAATATTAAAAACATTGGAACTGAAAAAATCCATCTACAGATGAAACCTCAAGTTTTTGCATCATAAAATAACTAACAACATTTGAGAAGGAGGCGTAACCACTCATGGCTCGTTGGTCTGAGTCGTCAGGTTAGTATACAGGAGGTCATGGGTTCGAATCCTCTCACGGCAAGGGTTGGTTAATTAGTATATACTCACGCAGGAATGAAAAAAATGAGCAGAAATGTATGTATCCCTTATAAGGTTGTCCTCGCGAAGTAATTTTTTTTTAATCCTGTAAATTTTATTTTAACGACATAAAAATTTCTAAATTTGAATACATCCATGGGATCAAAAATGAGTACATATGTTTCTCAATTTTGAGTACATTTGGATCGGAGCTATTTTGAGTATGTGACGTATTCAAAATTGAGTACTTTTTACTCAATTTTGAGTACTCATTTTTTTTCAGTGTACTCGGATTGCCATGAAATTGATATATACTATTCGGCTTTACAATGGCATGCTTGGTATTGAAAATGAATTGTGTAGCATTTACGATTCTTTTGCAGGAACACTCAAAAGAATTCCTTTACATTACGGTTTATAGAGAAAAATCCAAGAGTCGTATTTTAATGATGTTACACTATTTTAAACATATTCAAATTGATACATATCACTGAGGTGCACTACAAGGCACTTATTGTAGAATATGGTATGAATAGAGCGTATCATTCATTTACAGGAACACTCAAAAGAATTTGTTTGCAGTACTGTCTATGAACAATAATTGCAGGTAGCACGTTTTTAGCTGTGGTACGTGTTTTTATAGGTAACTAATTTTTTGCATATTAATTAGTGCATATAAATTCTACATATCATATACAGGGCTTCCTAAAAGATCTCACGTATACATTTCCGTTTATTGATGGAAATTGCTGAAGGGAAATTTTCAATTGTGCTATATATTTCCTAACTGAAGTACATTTTAGCGTACTGTACAGTATGCATACAAATCTTTATGGCATATTTAGGGCTGCACAAAATAATTGGGATATTTTGTTTGACTATTAGTAGTAATTGTTGAAACTGGTTTTTCAAATATATACTATGCGTTTTTTAAATTGTTTGCTTAGTAAACTTGGACTTTTTTTGTGTTCTGGATTTGTTGGAAAGTTTTTCATAATCTATGCATGAGGCATGATTTTCCGTTCTTGTTTAACCGTGAAAACAGAATTTAGTTGTTAAAGTATGTATAATGGAGTTTCCATTATATATACTTTTGTAAATAGTTAACCCTCTCTTCGTATTCAAAATGCATTTAATTTAATTATTTTAAATTTAGATTCTAAATTTAATTTGTCTGTGCATCCCATTCCCTGAATTTAAATATATCTCTTTCTATTATTAAAGATAACGCTTTCAATTCAAAATCATCCTCCCACACTCTATTTCGTGCAGATGTATTTTTGCTCAATTAAAAAAAATAAAGAAGAAAGAATAATTCATTCTCATGTCTGCACTTCTGCATTTACACTTATAAATGTAGCCGTGAGATATGTATATTGTTAGTTCATAGTTTCTACAATCTGCGGATGTTTTGTCTAAATCCTTGGGATAATTTTCTGTTTCCAGTAAGACTAACTTTTGTCCTCTCGCAACCCTATAACGCTATGTATTGAGGATGCAATTTTTCATAGATATCTCATTTGGTTATTTTATATCATCGCTGTCTTCTGTATCTCTCTGCATATATTATCGCCAAATCGGTAATTCTTCAAAGGAATTTGGCGGAAACCGCACGCCAAATATGTACCAGCTGTCAAGGACTTTGAAGTAATTTTTTATTGCAATTCTGTTCCTGATCTCGTTGGATAATGTAGCCTCTAAAGGCGCTCTGTGGTTGGTCGGGTCACTCCCGATGGATCATGTAATCTTCCAAGTTTTATTAAACATCCTCAAACGCCACTTTCTGAATGATGCTTGTCTCTTCGCTTATCTGTGTTGTTGTGGTGCCACTTCGATTCGCAAATGTACTCCAGGTATACGACCGAAGTATTATATTTGATACAAAACTTGAATTCGTTCTTCTTCATCCAATGTGTACCGAAAACAAATCTAATAAATAAATAAATTAACTGCAATAAATTTTACTTTGTTCTTCAATATGTAGATTCTAGACATTAAATATCATAACCAATCACTCTAACACAAATGTTTGTACACAGTATCTAGAAAATAATGTTTTTCTAAAGAAAAAAAAGATTCGAAAACTAAAATGTAATAAATCCATTTTCTTCACCAAAATAGTACTTATTGTAATAACATTGTTGTCCTTCATTATTGCATTGGCTGATTCTGAAACAATAGATTGCATTTCATTTTGTTTGCTGTGTGATCTTATGAGGTTTGATGTTATTGCAATTGATACAAGGACTTGGAAACTAATAAACAAATTAACTTTATTGGATAAATTACGGGAATGGCCCATTAGCTTTGGGTGGTTATTCGAAGAACAGAAAGAGTGAAAGTTTTATACTCGCCGGAAAAGAAAAAAAAAAGAGAGAGAGAAACGTGTAGGTAAGTAAAGTATATCACATATTTTTATTTTATTTATTGCTATTTATCTAATTAACTAAAGTATGTTACTGTTCGATATTTCAGACTGGATTTTTATTTTCCACTTTAAAAAAAAAGGAAATCACTATTTTTAAAAAGATATTTTAAGAAACCTCCAAGATAGAATTTTTTTTTTCTTTCTCGTGTCTGCTAAGAATATGAATTCGAAAATTATTCAATTCCAAACAAATAACGGCTGAATTCTGAGAACGAAGTTGAAACCAATGGAATATACCTTAAATTAGCAATAATCACTGTGCGGGTCGCCTGTAGTCTCAAATATGAAGAACATATTCCGGATTTAGCATAGTGTGCTAAAAAGATTTTGAGACTCTTTAATTCAATAAATTTATGTAAAATTGCATTAAAAATAATCAAAAATAAATACAAGTATCATCTAACAAATGAAAATTCTAAGTCTGGGAAATGACCGCTTGGAACGATCGCCGCTACTCGCGGGCCAAGGCGGAAAAGTCCACCTCTTCCTTCAAGTCTGTTTAGAAGGGATGATCCGATTTAGAAAGGGTGGAACCCGATTATGTCAGCTCCTACCGAAAACAAATAAAGCGATTTTTGTTAAGTTTAAGGCATCGACCAGCAGATCTGGGCGATCTGGGAGGGCCGGTCGTTTAATACATCGGACGACCTTCGAGCTTAATGATTTTGCGTACTATGTTGTCAATGAACTTAGAAAATTTGATACAATTATAGAAAATGCAGATATATTTCGGTGACTCACCTCAAAAATCGACTAAATCAGAATAATTATGCAAGTTTAAACTTTGTAATAGTTAAGTATACTCATAATACAACTAATATTTACATCTAATTTAATTATTAATAATTCCATTTATAATACAAAATTATTAACAGTGATTAAAGTTAATAACTACATATTAATAATTAGTATGTGTAATTAGCTGACCCGCCCATCGTTGCCCGGGTTCAGGATAAAAATCTTAAATATACCTAAAAAATTCTGTTGAATTCAGACAATTTTCCTCCGGGAGGGATTTGGTGTTGAGGGCTCCACTGCCGAAGGCAGTGGGTCCTTCTAACAGCCCTCGTATCCATATGATGTTATATTTTTAAATGAAAATCTATACAAACGAACCTAAGATTGGGGGACCCATTCCCTTTGGCAGCATACACCCGGACGTGCTTCCGTTGCTCCTATATGTTTTTACAAACAACCCTTCCAATTTGTAGGATTTTATATTTTGAAACAAAAATCTATCCAAACGAACCTAGATTGGGAGGCCCCACTGCTTTTACTGCCTTTGGCAGCGTACGTAATTTCTCAACAAAATAACCTGTGACTTATATTAATGGTCACATAATTATTATTTTTTTAAGTACAAAAATTAAAGGGTAATGTGGTATATCTTTATTTTTGATTCCTATTATTTCAACTAAAATCTTTATAATTAACAAAGACACTTTAAGAACCTTCATTGAATTAATTCGTAAGCTCTCGAAATTTTCTGTAAAAACTTTTTAGAATCTATTTCTAGCTCATACACTATCTTGCCAAAGGTTACCGGTCACTTGCGATTTTAGACATTTTGTTAACTATCTAGAAAAATACATGAGGAATTAACCTGAAACTGAAGGTGTGTAAACAGTATAGTATAGGTTATATATTTCCGCGAAGATTTTTTCACGAAACCCCATAGGGGACTGTCAACAAATTGAAAAAGAACGAATATCTTTTGGATTACCCTGTAAAAACTAATGTAGCAAAACCATTCAAACTCGAGATTATTAATAAGTGGCTTATTGTAATATACTGTGTTCAATTTTATGAGGATAGCATGTATACTCGAAGAGAAATGAAGGTTTTTATAAAAACAGTCCCAAATTTCGCCTAGTTTTTTGCTTATAATTTGCAGAGCTCTTAATATAAAAAAAGTTCTTTTCAGAAAATATGTCAAAAAACATTGTGCATAATACTCTGCAATCGGAATTAAAGAATAATAAAAATTAAATGAAAAATGAGCAGGTTTACTAAAAAATGTGTTATTGCGCATGCGCGAATGTAATCAAAATATAATGTGCATAATGTATTAGCTAAGTATATAAAGCAACTTTTGTGAAAGTCTCAAAATCATAGCTTGAAAATTCTGAAAATGATCGTCGATAGAATAAGCTCGAAATCCGTTGTTCCCAAAAAGAAGCAAAAAGATGAGGGGTTGTATCCAAATATAGTAGTACGTGCAATATTGTGTACGCTATCTTGGCACTAATCAACAGATATTTGATACAACCCCTCACCTTTTTGCTTCGTTTTGGGTACAACGGATTTCGAGTTTATTCTATCGACGATAATTTTCAGAATTTTCAAGCTATGATTTTGCGACTATCACAAATGTTGCTCTATATACTTAGCTAATTCATTATGCATATTTTATTTTGATTGCATTCGCGCATGCGCAGTGAAATTTTTTTTAGTAAACCTGCTCATTTTTC
Source organism: Maratus michaelseni (assembly GCA_963931845.1). Classification (NCBI taxonomy): domain Eukaryota; kingdom Metazoa; phylum Arthropoda; class Arachnida; order Araneae; family Salticidae; genus Maratus; species Maratus michaelseni. The sequence continues at coordinate 156,514,474 of OZ007595.1, read as the reverse complement.
ATCCCATTTTTATTATTTTTTAATTCCGATTGCAGAGTATTATGTACAATGTTGTTTGACATATTTTCTCAAAATAACTTTTTTTATATTAAGAACTCTGCAAATTATAAGCAAAAAACTAGGCGAAATTTGGGACTTTTCTTATAAAAACCTTAATTTCTCTACGAGTATACATGCTATCCTCATAAAATTGAACACAGTATATTACAATAAGCCACTTATTAATAATCTCGAGTTTGAACGCCTTTGCTACATTAGTTTTTACAGGGTTATCCAAAAGATATTCGTTGTTTTTCAATTTGTTGACAGTCCCCTATGGGGTTTCGTGAAAAAATCTTCGCGGAAATATATAACCTATACTATACTGTTTACACACCTGCAGTTTCAGGTTAATTCCTTATGTATTTTTCTAGATAGTTAACAAAACTTCTAAAATCGCAAGTGACCGGTCACCTTTGGCAATATAGTGTATACTTATTGTATGTGTAAAGGAGAAATCCCAAATGCTTATTTCAAAAATCTAAAGCTTAAGTACGATAAAGAAGTAAAAAATGGTCCATTATACTAATTATATAATTGTACATTATATAATTATATAATTGTCCATCATATAATTGTAAATTACTTCGCCCATAGTCATCTTCTGTAAAAATGAAAACATGAAAAAATGGCATCAAAGGAACGAATCCAAACCATTTATGATTTTCAAATGTCATATAACTGAAAATGTTATTACTGATGCAAGATGAATTTTTTCGCACACTGCTAATTTGGTGTCACGTCAATTTCTCGCACACAATTCATCGCGGCGTCAATTGATCGTGGCCTCAATTAATCGCAGCGTCAATTCCTCATGGTGTCAATTCGGCGCGAAGTCAATTCATCGTGGCGAAAATGTTTTAAAAAGGCGATGAGGATAAAAGAAATAATTTATTAAAATTATTTCATGATAATTTTGTTTTACATTTTTTTTTCGTTAAATATCATTAAGTAATTTTAATAAATTATTTTCACTTTGCCCCGGATGATTTGGAACAACGACAAATTGACGCCACGCTGAACTGAAACTGTGATCTGTTGCGCCGCGATGAATTGTGCGCAACGAATTGACGCAGAACCTTAAAAAATTCATGTTATGTTAAACAAAATTTTGATGTTGTAGTAGCTGCAATTATGAAGAATTTTACAATGATTTGGTACTTTACATAAGCCATGAAATGATACAATAATGTATTATAATTTTGTTTTAGTTTGAACCAATATCTAGTAAAATGTTGACTTACATACTGGTAAAATTTTGAAGAATAAATGGGAAAAATATTAAACCATAAAAAGAATATAGTTATCCTTTTCAAATAAGTGTTCATTAGCCCTTTGACTGGGGCCTCTGTTTAAAGTTTAATCCAACACACTACGAACATCCAAGCTTGAATCGGGATTCGAACCGCTTGATTTGTAGCCAGAATTCTAATCAATAGATAAGCATGTGAATTATATCATCCACACATCAATTAGCAACCGGCCAACTAAGGAGAAGCAACTTAGGCATCAAGATGCACTGAAGTCACGTCGGCCTAGATGCTTATCAAACAGATCTTCGCCATGCGGAGATCAGGCGACCTCGCCCCGTTGTCAGGCATTAATCTGTGCTAGGGAAAGCCCCGGCAGGTAGGGGCTTGGTCTCCGGTCTAAAAAAAAAGCCTGTGGATATTCTTATATTTTAAAGCAGCATTGGGAGTGAGCAATGAGCTATGTGTTTTGATTGGCTGTTAAATAGCTTTATTTTTTGGTGAAAGTTGAAACCATTTTCGAAGCTAAACAATGAAAATGTTAAGAAGTCCGATATTGCGGTTTTCCTAATTACTTTGCACTAATGGAAGTGAGCTAAAATTTAAGACAGTGTAAAATTATCAGTTTTATAATGGTCATAGAAGCCTGAGAAATTCTGATTTAAAGTATCTCCAAATTGAATTACAAATAAAAAATTTTTTTTGAGAAACTTTTAACATAACTAATAGATGTCTTTTTTTTAACACTTTCCAACCTAGTTGAAAAGTGTTTATGACTTCGGTTTGTCTGGCCGTATGGCCGTCTGCCGTCTGACCGTGCTCTAACTCCCGTAAATATGCTCGGATTGCCTTAAAATTTTTATATTGTTCTAGCTAACCCGCCCGGCGTTGCCCGGGCCCGAGATATTAATCATCTGTTCTATACGAATATGACTGAAATCTGAAAGACTGTCGAAATCAAGTCGAATGAGGCAAACCCCGTCGTAATCGGGCTCATAAAACCCAAGATTGGAAAGCGCATCCTGGTGGTCGAAAGTGCAACTAAAATATTTAAGGCTATAGATATCAAGTCGAATGAGCCAAACCCCGTCGTAATCAGGAACATAGAACCAGAGATACTCCTTCCACCAGAGAGAGTTCCACCTTCCACCGCCAGGGGGCGCAGTCTGTTTTGGAAGAGGTCTTTTCAGAACACTCGACCCAACCAAATTTCCTAGTAGAATTGAAATTTAACCACAGGTAAACAGTGCCAAAATAGCGAAAATCGCGAAAGCGGGTTACGTAAACGATCGGTTTCGAAAGGGTTAATGTAGATATTTTTTAAAACCCAACAGTGCGTTTTGAAGAAAATGAACGTATCTATGATCTGGAGTTTACTGTTTGTCCGTACTCGCATTTGACGAGTCGATGCCGATTTTTAAATCTGGACCAAAAAACGAAAATCGCGGGAATGAGTTTTGGAAAGGATTTTTTTTGGAGGGTTAAAATTAAAAGTTTTCAAAACGGATACCAGATTTTAAAAAACAAAGGGATGTAGAATAGTCGAGGTATTTTTAGTTTTTCGTATCTTGTTTATAAACACCAATTCAGATTTTTAAAGATAGGGAAAATAGTTAAAAAAGCGATATTGACTTACGGTAAAAAACGTTTTCGAAAGGGTTAACGTGATTTTATTTTTAAACTAAAGGTTTCTGCCTAAATCCGACAGAACGTAGATGTCTTTAGGTGTGTTTGCTTTTTGTATGGTTATTTTAGAAAGCCGATGCCAGATTTTATATATCATAGAAAATCGGAATTCGCAAAAGAGAGTCCTGCGCACGAATTTTTTTGAAGGGTTAATATTCGTATTTTTCAAAAACAAATACAGATGTCAAAAAAGGAATAAATGTAAATATTGTCTGATATTTTTAGTTTTTCGTACCTTTCTCTGGATCGCCGATGCGAATTTTTAAAATTTGCCAAAATCGCATACAGAAAATATACTTTTTCGAAGGGTTAATTTTTGTATTTTTTAAAACCAAAGGGAGCTTTGGAAAGGGCAAAGTCAGTTCTTTAATTTGGTGACCTTCGTTTCTCCGTATTTTTTGTATTCCGGTGGATGCAAGGCTCGGAAAACGGAAGAAAATAAAAAACATGAATTCGATGCTTTTTGATTATTTTTCTTTGAAAGGGTTAAATGTAATTTTTTTTCAAACCAACTAGATCGTTTGAGACGTAAAAGTATTTTCTTTCAGAATATGTAGACGGTTTTTCCGTATTTCTAACCGTTTGCCCATGGCGAATTTAGAAAAACTTAAAACAAAAACGGGATGTGTTGTGCTTTCTTTCTTCTATTCCGGAAGATAGGTATATTGGTTTCTGCGCATGCGCCAGCTAGCTTTTAAATAATGACGTTTTTATTTGTGTTCTTTGATCAGTTTTTAATTAATAACTACTTTAATTTTCAAAATATTAAAATTCTGACGTAATGGTGCACCAGGAGAGGGTTTGGACTACCTATATCTAAATTTCCAGCCTTCTAGGCGGACTGGATTTTCCTAGCCATCGCCAACAGACACACACACACACAGAGCGAAACTTTCTTTTATTAGTATAGATTGTCGTTATCTATAGCATGTTCACCTATTTCAACGGAAGTGTGTAGCACTTATAGTTTTTTTACAGGGACACTCAAAAGAATTCCGTTACATTACGGTCTATGTGGAAAAATCATTTGCGGTTTATTTTAATGATGTTACACAATTTCAAACACATCGTAATTGATACATATCACTAAGGTGCATTACAAGAAACCTAATATGGAACAGGGTGTGCATAGCACTTATAGTTACTTTACAGGGACAGTCAAAATAATTCCGTTACATTACGTCTATGGAGAAAAATCGTCTGCGGTTTAATTAAATAATGTCTCACTATTTTAAACGCATTGAAATTTATATATATCACTAAGGTGCATTACAAGAGGCTTACTACAGAATAGTGTGTGTATAGCAGTCATCGTTCATTTGCAGGGACACACAAAAGAATTCTCTACTGTCTGTTAACAATAATTCCTGGAAGTGCGTTTTAAGTTACTGAACACGATTTTAAATTTAACTCACTTTTTGTTTATTACGTGGTGTGTATAAATTCTGTAGATCCTATACAGGGAAGCACAGAAGTTCGCGAACACATTTCCGTTTATTGACAGAAACTCCAGAAGGAGAATTTTAAACTGTGCTACGCGTTTCTTAACTGAACTAAAATTTAGCATCCTTATGTAGTGTATATACAAATTTATAGATCCTATACAGGGCTGAATACAAGTATTCGGATATTTTTCCGAATATTGTATATGTTGGAAATTCCTGAAATTATGTTTTTAAGTATGTTATGCGTTTTCCAAATTGTTTACTTAGATGTTAACTTTCAGCTTATTAAACGGTATGATTTGTAAAATTATTTTGGAAGCGTTGGAAAGTGTTACATAATCTATGCTTGACGCATGATTTTTCGTTCTTGGTTTTTTTTTTAAACGTATATTTTTTTCATAAAATATTTATTTTCACTGTGTTAATTTCTTTCTTTCTTGCACATTTTTGAGTAATAGATTTACTCTATTAATGACGTTGATGACCTGTAAGCATTTCAATTATAATTTATCAACAAAATGACCTAAGGCTTATATTAAATTATGCTTTCTAAATAATTATGCATAACTAAAACTTTCTCAAATAAATTTTGATTAGAAAGGAATAAGCATGCCCACACGTTTAGCGTGGCAGCAACCGGATTGATTTATAACTGAGTCATTCATCATTTACCGTGTTTATATGCTCATGCTTAGTTTCGATTCAAAACATTGGCTAAAATTAATTTTTTTCACGTCTTCTATTATTATTAATCCGCACAGCTAGAGGTTTTGTGTAAATTTATTTTTAACTTTAACGTAAGATATAGGTTGCGTACAACCCTTAATTTTTCCATACAGTATTTTTGAATTGTAATATTTTGGGTTATTTAATCACAGAATTTCTGCGATTAAATTAGATAAAAAGTTCTCTTAGGAAATACTGGTTGTAAAAGATTAAAAATTTTGCAAAAAGACGCTCATCGTAAAAAAAATAATAAGAGTCTTTGAAGTTTCGGAATGATTGTTTAAGTATCTTGAAAATTGGATTCTAAATACAAAAGTCCTTTTGAGAAATTTTTTAACATAGAGATAATTTTTATTTTTGTCATTTATTTTTCAATTCCTACTATTAGCTCACACTCTCTATATATTTATATATCTTGTTCAAATTTTCAATCATTAATAAAATATTTTCTATTCATCCTCTAAAGTTCAAATACATTTTTTTAAACTTGTACTGGATGACACTGGATGTTAATACAGTTTTTTCAAATATTAATTCATTAATTAAATTGAATTAATTTTAGTTTTATATGGGAGAAAAAATTTTCTCCCATTGTTTTCATAAATGAAATGAAAGACTTTCCTCAAATTAGTGATGCCACAAAAATAAAATACCGCAACGATGATTATAAAAAAAAATTTCAAAAAAGATAACGTGAGACATTAATGTTGCATGGGTTTATTTTATATATTTATGACTAAAAAGTAGGAATTAACTTTTAAAAAATTTTTATATTACTCGTTTTTAACTTTATTGTAACGTAAGATATAGGTTGCTTACAATCCTTAATTTTTCCTTACAGTATTTTTAAATTGTAATATTTTGGGTTATTTAATTACCGAATTTCTGCGATTAAATTAGCTAAAAAATTCTCTTTGTAAATACTGGTGGTAAAAGATTAAAAATTTTGCAAGATACGCTCATCGTAAAAAAAAAAAATAATAAAAGTCATTGAAGTTTGGGAAAATCTTGTTTAAATATCTTAAAAATTAGATTCTAAATACAAAATTCCTGTTGAGAAATTTTTTAACTTAGAGATAAGTTTTATTTTTTTCATTTTTATAAATACTTTATCATATTCCCCTTAGCTGACGCATGTAATATAGGATTTTTTTTTGCTTCCGCACATTTTTCAGGAATATGTTACTCTCTACTAATGAAGTTGATGACCCGTGGGGAGTTCAAGTATAATTTATCAACAAAATAACCTATGGCTTTTATTAAATGATGATTTCTAAATAATTATGCATAAATAAAACTTTCCCAAATAAATTTTGATGGGAAAGGCATAAGCATGCCTACACGATTAGCGCGGAAGCAACCGGATTGATTTATGACTGGGCTATTCATCATTTACCATGTTTATATACTTATACTTAATTTCGATTCAAAGAGTTGACTAAAATTAGAATTTCTTCCTGTCTTTACCCCTTCTATAATTTAACCCCATAGCCAGTAACTGATTGCCATTCATAGAATGTTAAATACAATTCTTAAGTTGAGAGCAAAGAACTGCGTGGGTTTTTTACTACTCTGACAATCACGTCTCAACTAAATTGCTTTTTACATTGTTTCACATGCAGTACATGGAGTATATTTTCAATAGCTTCAGTATTACATGCTGGTTACTAATCAGTAGAAGATTCTTCAGTGAATGACACATTTAGAATGTGAGAATAATATAGAAGTGGGGAGAATAAAGGGAACTCATATACGAAAGTCGTTAAAACCTCAACAATACGACCACCATTATACAGTAGCCCCTTGTTATATAGCACCCCATTACATCGCTCATTAGGCTATATTGCTTTTTACTTACCTATCATACGCAGTATAAAGTAAGTCTTTCAATCGTTTTAAAAATCGAAAAAAAAAATTGACGGATTTACACGTTTCACACACTGGAGATTCCGATTTTTAGAAAAAAAAATTGCCGTCCGTCTGTCTATGTGTTTGTAGACGCTCTATCTCCCGACCAAATTGTGATAGAGACTTGAAATTTAGTATGTAATAATATGAATTAAACTTATTGAACTTCAGTAACCTCGATTATCTGGAACTATTTTTTTTCGGACTTTCGAAATATTCGTTCTGATAAAAGGTATATACAAATTTTCGAAATTGTTTATTTTAAGGTGTGAATATAAAAGGCAATAAAAAAACATAAAGAATGCATAAAGAATGCAGTCGATCGGATTATGAGTTGCCGAGATATTTGTAATCCTATTTTTCACACTCTTCGATTTTTCATGACCCTGTATTTCATCAAAATTTCAATTCAAAGATAATAAATATTATTAATTGGAAATGAGACGCTTAATCCGACGCAATAAGCCGTTAGTTAATATGATTATCATTTTTGGAGTTATAAGGATATTTCTTTTACTTAATTCAGTAATAGAGCATTTATAGTTTATGACGTTATCAAGCCACGGTTTTATTCGAAATGCAATGCATTTTATAAGTAGTTTGCACATGTTTTATTTTCGTATTTTATATTATGCATATCCATGATGGGTAAGTATTACGGTGACCCCCAACGACTAGTTTACGTGTCTCCCGAAAAATACTAAGTTCTGCTTTAACCGCAGTTTTAAAGTATCGTATAATTCGATTTTTAATGTATAATTCGACTAAGATAAATCTAGATATTTATCGTTATTCTATTAAAAAAATTGTAATATGCATAAAATCTAACATTTTTGAGATAAATACGGGTATAAAATATTTTTTTTTTTTATTATCAAATTTCTTAATTTTTAAATACTATCGGTTATATCATATAACTCGGATATATCATGTTTTTTTTTAATCTCCCATAATGCATTCTTATATATTATTTGTTCAAATTGTTTGTTGTAGTATGTTCTACCACCTCGTATAGTTTATGCATGACCTTACGGGACACCCTCTATAATCTAACTCAATTGTTACTTCAAGTTACTAAAAGTTGGAAATTTGATTGTTCTCCTGTAGTAACACTACGATGGCTTAACACGAAACTACTTTGGACCCGCCCAAAAATATAGGATTGTTAGAGCAAATAATAGCTACATATGAGATGTAATCTTCCCAAATAGGCGAAAAGTCCGGGCCAGGATTCGAACCCGGGATCCTTTGGCTGAAGCTACAAATACTCTACCAGCTGAGCAATCCAGGAAGAATATGGCTGAACTAATTCACCCAGTTAACCTTAATGATCATAGCATCTGGTCTGATATCTGAATCAGCGCAACAGAATGAATCACGAGTAATGGGACCTCCAGTAAACGCTGGAAGCGTCGTTACACTAGATTAATTTTGACACAATTATTCAAAAAATTGTAAAGAAATATCATATACTGGCTTCGAATCCTGGCCCGGACTTTTTCGCCCAGTTGCTCAGTGGGGCAAAATCCCGAAAAGCTGGCCAAAATATGAAAATGTTATTCAAATTGGACGAAACTTCGTACACAGGTGTTTTTCAGGATGCTGATTACGATTCCGTAGTTAAAATTTATAAAATCAAAATGGGAAATCCAATATGGCGGACTAAAAACTTAAATGTTTTGAAAGCTATTCAATTTGTATGAAATTTCGGATGCAGGTGCTTTGAAGAAGGCTAATTACGATTAAAAAGTTAAAATTAAAAGCAAAAATGGCGAATTAGTATAGATACCGAAAGCATGCGGTAGAAAATTGTTAATAACATTTTTAAATTGCTTCAAGAATAATTTTCTCATTTAAAAATCTCTTCTTATGTAGAAATAGTATTAATTGTAAACATTCCCTCATGATAACGTTTCGTGATTTTCATATCCCTGAAAATCAGTTTAAATTGGCAACTTTTTAAATTATATCCAACCACTGGCAGAAATCTGACAAAGGTCAAAATTCTAATTCTTTTAAAATATCAATGTACAACTGCGGCAGAAAGACATGAACACTTTTTTCCGGTAATTCTGGAAAAGAACGTCAAATAAAAAGTGAGGTTAGATAAGGGATAGCCCACGGTTTCTATATATTAATAATATCGACCATGCAAACGCTTAACAATCACACAGAATATTTCTCCTTATATTCTTATCAATAACAAATCATTTTACTGCGTTGGATTAAGCGTCTCATTTCCAATTGAAATATATCTTTAAGTTGAAGTTTGGATGAAATACAGGGTCATGAAAAATCGAAGAGTGTGTAAAATAGGATTACAAATATCTCGGCAACTAATAATCCAATCGACTTCATTCTTAATGCAAAATTTATGTTTTTTAATTGTCTTTTATACTCACTCCTTAAAATAAACAATTTCGAAAAATTTTATATACCTTTTCTCAGAACAAATATTTCGAGAGTCCGAAAAAAATAGTTCCGAATAATCGAGGTTATTGAAATTCAAAATGCTTCTCCCATCATTACATTCTAAGTACATACCAAATTTCAAGTCTCTATCTCAATTTGTTCGGGAGATACTGCGTTTACAGACACACAGACACACAGACATACAGACACACAGACGGGCGGCAATTTTTTTTTCTAAAAATATGTTTTTCGGAATCTCCAGTGTCTGAAACGTGTAAATCCGTCAAATTGTTTTTTTCGATTTTTAAAACGATTACAAGACTTACTCTATACTACGTATGATGGGTGACATTTCTACTTGTTGTTACAAAAACCTGCACGAAATGTAAAATGGCAGTTTTTGGCAGCTGGTTTTTTCATTATTCATTAGATAATAGTTCAGGACATTATCTCCTTAAATTTCGTCACGGAACACTGTGGAACTTATAAACTTTCTGATGTTTGAAAACAAATAAATAATATTTTAAAAAAATATTTTAATCAAAAATAATCATGACACTATTAATTTTTATGCGGTTAATATAATTTTTCTAATGCATGCTAATAATTTTCACACCATCATCGTGTGAATCCATTTTACAGAATTAAAATTGGATGATATGGGAAAATGTAGCACGTGTTTAGAGGAACCACTGTTTTGCTCTCTTTCTTCACCCCAGATGATACTTCCCCAAGCCTCACTTTTGAAATGATGCATGTAGTCAGGGAAACGAGAAAATATTTTTCTAAATACAGATTCTGACCCTCCAAACATTATTCTAGCCAACTATATAATCAAAATTCCCGAAATAGTAACTTTATTTTTCGACTTTTGGCCAGCTTTTCGGGATTTTGCCCCACTGAGAGTTGGGAAGATTACATCTCATGATTTCTTTACCAATTTTTGAATAATTGTGTCAAAAGTAATCTAGAATAAGCTACATAGTCCATAATTGAAATTTTAAAGATGAACACATGTATGACTTTAACTCGAACTGTATAAACATTCATTTTTACACCCAGAGAACAAAACGTCATTTTTTTTCTTTAAAGAATGCTTTTCTCGCGTTTATTAAGTATAAAATACACATTTCCGCTATTGTAAAAGTGTACTTCGATAAAATATATGATCTATTTTTCACATTGTTAATTTTATTTTTATTATTATACCAGGCAATCCACCACGGCTACACTGCAAAAAATAATTGTTGATTTTGCAGTATAAAACTGGCACCCAGCTGCCAGTATTATACCGTAAAATTAACAGTATTAAACAGTAAAATAAGCAGTAATACGCTGCCGTGCAAGCAGTAATACGCTACCGCGCATAGCGTATTACTGCTTGCACGGCAGCGTATTACTGCTTATTTTACTGTTTAATACTGTTAATTTTACGGTATAATACTGGCAGCTGGGTGCCAGTTTTATACTGTAAAATCAACAATTATTTTTTGCAGTGTACGCGAGTTAAAGATGCCCGATATACTTACCATCCGGTATAAAGAACGTAGCTGAATATCGTTTTTAATTGAAAAAACAAATATATTTTTACATTTATATTTTCTTAGATTGGCCACCAATGCACCAAAAAGCATTTTTTGGTACTTTTGTATTGGCCGGATGTGCAAGCGGGCAAAGGCGAAACATTTCACTATTTACAGCAACCTTTTCAATTTGGTTTATTTCAGTAGTAGTGCGCGTATAGTTCGATTACATGTCTGTTAAATTCGCAGTTTATTAATTTATTTATTTGTGAATATTGAATTTCGTTTTGTCAATTTAGTTATAGAATATGGAAGCATATGGAAGCAAGAAACGCTGAATTATTTACGTTGTTTTAAATACAAACGGGTTAATTTCCCGTAATCGGGTTACACGCAGATTTAGAAATATTCATGCTTGAAAATTATTTTAAAAACTGTAAAAAAAAAAAAAAAAAAAAAAAAAAAAAAGACAGTAAAATGCGATACAGATTTCAAACAATATGCTTTTATTTTTATTTTTATTTATTTATTTTATTTATTTATTTATTTATTTATTTTGTCTATTTTACTTTATCGAAATTGAAATTGTGCGAAGTTTAAAAGTTAAAACAAATTGGAAATTCTACGTCAAACGCAGCAAATGAGGTGCGTTTATACTATAACTAGTTTCAGTGAAATGAATTATATCGTCTGTTATTATGATATGATTAATTTCCGTAATAAAATAAGTACATTTTAAGTTGGCAACATTTTATCTTTTGTTGACATTTGCTGAAAATTCCAATGGGAAACTTAAGCGTAGCTTTGAAAATTTGAGAACTTGAAATCCATATTTAGAATCTTTTTACATTTAATATCTACTTCTCCGGAAACATCTATCCAAAACAACTGTCGGTAGATTATAGGATTGCTATTATTAAGCAATTTTAGTATACAAATTTCGTTTTTAAATTCAGTAATACTGAAATAATATGAATCCATCTTACATATGAGACGTAATCATCATGACAATCTAGAATCATTACCTGTCATGGGATTTAACTGAAATAATTACGCATGATAGTACTTAATAAAATGAAGAAAACTTTTATTAAATTTTTTTTAAAGTTCTGATTCGATTTTCATAAAATTTGAAATGACTCGACAAAATTCTGCATTGATTATATGTATTAAATTTCAAACCATTCGGTTAGGTAGTTTTTGCGCTGTTATATGAGGACAGACGGACGGACCAGACGACGACTATAGGTGCTACGTATTTTTTGTAATTACGAACGCACCTAAAAATTGTAGTGAAGGCTAAATGTATAGGTTAGGTCGTTGGTATGGTCAATATGCAGTTATCATTATTCATTGACAGAATTTTGCTTCATAATATAGATTATTATTTTTTTTTATAATTACTATTATTATCATTATTATTGTTTGAGCAATTATTATTATTAAGTGACAGAGGTGCATGTTGCTTGTGTCCCAAAAATGACTGACGGATTTTAAAGGTGAATAATAAAAAAAAAAAAGAAAAATCGGAACACAATTGAAATGTATCGTTTGCGGCCTTATGTTTGGAAAACAGGTAATTTTATCCCACCAATTTGCAAATTTAGTTAATCTTTTCGCCAAAAGGTGGCGCTGTGTTCCAGGCGGTGATAGTCCAAAACAAGAAATATCCACTGTACCAACGAATAAACACGCACACAAGTCAGATGTATCTTCTCAATAAAAAAAATAATTAAAAAAACGAATAAACCATTTTCAATAGTGTATACTCTTTCAAAAGTACCCACTAACAGATTGCGTAGCAAAATACCGAATGAAGGTGTAACAGATTCAAATACTCTCTAAGGTTCTGTAGCTCTCGCATACCTGCAGCGCCATCTTTTGGCAAAAATGTTAATTAAATTTGCAAATTGGTGGGATAAAATTAACTGGTTTTCCAAACACAAGGCCGCAAACGATACATGTCTATCGCGTTCCATTTATTTATTTATTTTATTTATTTATTTATTGACTTTCATAGTCCATCAGTCATTTTTAGGATACACTGTATCATAAAAGTACTTCGACCATGGAAAAAAACATTGTCTTAGCGATTATTTTGTTACAAATTAAGATTATGAAAGATTCATCATCCTGCTCTATTACCTTAACCCACCTACTGCCAGGATTTAAATTTTGATGCGCGTTCTTAGTTTTCATGATTTGAACCAAAAATTTAATTCTATTAAATGTAGCTTCTTTATTTTCGATATCTCTATATTATTTTATTTATTAATTTTAATTTTTTTCTGGTTTGAAACAAAAAATATCAAAACAAAACATTTTGGCGTCAAATTCGACCCCAATGGTACCAGGAGAGTTAACTTGTTGAAAAAAAGAATTGCTATATTTGTTGCATGTATTAAAAGTTGTTGTACGTAAGAATGTACGTGCGTCATAATGTAATATATAAGATGTATGTGTTGTAGCATACAAGAAGATTATATAGAATTACTGTATTAAGTATGTGGAGCTTGAAAATAAATTAAAAATTTAAAAGTATTTATTAATCTGAACCACTCTGGCTGCCACCAAGGAAATTCTTTTTTCTTTGTATTAGCCTTATACACTCTATAGAAAGCATTAAAAAATCTAATATTGTTTGATCAGTTTTTGTCATAACAAAAGGCAATTGTTATAGATTAATAATCATTAAAAAAAAAAGGTATTTTTTATATTTTCCTGTTTACATGGAATCTTTCAAAATAAAAAAAAAGAACCTATATGTTTATCTTGCTCAAAAAATAAATTACTTTTTTCTTTACATAGATCACACAATAGAAAATCGTTTGTCAAGTATAAGCAAATATTACCGCATTAAGAATTTTGGCTTTCCTTTCAAAAAGAAAATAAATGTACCTGCTTCTATATAAGGAAGAAAAAACACATTATCTGACGCTCTCATTCAACGAAGAAATATGGTTTTGTCTCCTTACTACAAAAAAATGTTTCTTTTCTGGCATTTTTATTGGAGCTTATTTGATGGTTCCAGAATGATGTATGTACTTTTTAGAAAAAATGAGTAGTTTTCTTTTTGTCTAAATTTCAGCTATACAGGATAAGTCAAAAGTCCTTCGACAAACTTTAAGGGGTGATAGAGCAGATTACAACAAAAAAGTTTTGCATAGGTAACCAGTGACGTAATCTATCGTACAGGGTGTTTCACTATAGCCGGAATTTTGTTCGTAACTTTAACAATAATGAAGATATGAGCCATCGATTTTAAAAGTGTGGTACTTCCATTTTGTGGAGAAAAAAAAAAGAGTTACAACTAAATCTTGTTACAAATTAACATAAAATTTATGTTTTAATAATTTCACAATGTATTATTTCTGTTGTCAACATCCCTTTTTCTATGAATTTACGAAACGCACAACACCGAATGTGGTATCATTCGTTAGGTTTTTTTAATGGCTTCTGACATAGTACACTCACATTTCGTTAAAACGTGTTTTTTCATTAAAAATTGCTGCTAATTAAAAATTAAATCGACATTGTTTTCATATTAAAGTAGTGAATAAACTGGTGTAATACTATAAAAGCATACAAAAACTTCTTAATAACACCATAAAAATAAGGAATGCGCCAGGCCTTTCGAAAGAACTTTGTCTTTCTTCGTCAGGCGCAAAGAAGACGTGCAACCACTTTGAAGACAGGAGCAAGACTGTTTTGCTCTATCAGCCTGTTCTGTCTTGCTCTATCAGCCTGTTCTGTCTTGCTCTATCAGCCTTTACAAATTGCCGACGAACTTTTGACCTATGTTTATTTGAACAGTTAAAAAAAATTAATTTCGATTTTTAATATACAAGTTGTCCGAAAATTCCTTGACATATTTGAAAAGTCAATAAAAGATCAAGCAATTGGCATACGAGAGTGTAGGTTGGACTAAAATGCCTCTTAGAATCTGACAAATTTTAAGGAAATAAAAAAAAAGTTGCAAAAATTTTTCACAGATGGCGCTGCTTCTGGAAAGTTATCGAATACGAAGAATGCCTTTATACATAACAATAGCGAAAGACGCACAATACGTATGCGCAGTTTTTGTCCAAACTATGGCAACCCACATTCCATAACTTACCAATACCATAACTTACCAATACTCGTCCTCCTGAGTTCGATTAGACAAGTGAAACAAATCAACAAACAATAGTTTGGTGAGAAATGGAAGGCCGCCTTGACATTCTTCGAGCTACCAAGGGTGCTCACATTGAAATTTACTGTCGAAAGTATTTGTATTAAAAACTTCATAAATGTCTTTACCATATATTGAAATAAGCATATGCCTAATTATATTAGTTTTTCTGCAATAAATTATTGTAATCAGGGAAAAACTTTATGACCACCCTATATATATATATATATATATATATATATGTTTCTATATTTACTCTGTTTTGCCATTCAAGATTGAACTAAAGGAAACTGTAAAGCAACTGTAGAAAACCAAAGAAATAACATTTTTCTGATTTCCGTTATTACCCCTAAATCTAACACTTCGAAAGTCTTTATTCGAACATGTCTCCCAAAAACCTTCCATAATCCTTGCACTTGAATGCTTATAGAATCTCTTTGACTGATTTCTGCATTCTGGGCCATAGTTTTCAGAAAGTTTTTAGATTTAATGCTTCACTAAACTTACATACTCAAAAAATAATACTTATTCACAATATCTAGTTAAGGAACGAATTTTGTTTTTTGGATTACTCTCAAAATTGGCTACATATTGAGGAATGTCTGAAGTACCATGTATTTGAAACGTGATAATGAGGCTTTTAAGCCACCAATTTAGTAACAAATTCAAAATTTCTTTAAGAACATAAGCCAGAGTATGCTTAACAGTCTTCTTTCCTGTGTTTACTTTTTTTTTTTTTTTTAGCATTTTCATTTGTTACTAAAAATATTTCTAGTCTGTATTAGTTCAACTGGAGGTTTAAGTAAAACTAATCCTACCACAGCTTGCCATTGTCAATATAATAGTATATTTATATTAGTTACATTTTAGTTATATTTTTTATATTAATATTAATATTTATAACAATAGTTTACCTTCTATAGTTCCACAGTTTAGTGGTTATGGAATGGATCATGAGATTTTCCTGGTTTTTAAATGTATAAAAATCGAGGATATTTATGACAAATGTTTCAACGCAGCTACATAGTAATTAAATATCCCCACTCCATTTCCTTCCTTTCTTTACAGAATACCATTCGCTAGAGCTATATCCATCCCTGCAACAAAGCGCAACAGTCAGCGGCACATCTTTTCAATTTTGAAAATTTGTAGAAGACTTTGAAATAAATGGTTATCATATCAGTGTAAGCAAATTTAGTCGACATTTTGGGCTCTATATATTGACATTATCTGTAATTCCAAACATCTCTGCATATAATAAAATATTACGCGTGTGTAAGTCTGAGTGCTGGATTGTGGACGACATTTTGCATTTGGAAGTATCAAATTTGGCGCGAAAGTAGCCCTAAACTCAAATTTTATGTACCTCGAAGCTCTATTTTTTTTATGTTTGATTATATTGTTTTATTTCATATTTTATATATTACGTTTTTTAATTTTTCGCTTTTTCCAACGATTTAGCGATGGTAAAAAAAAAACAAAAAAAAAAACATATATATATATATATATATATCCGATTTCAATCTTTTACCCAATGATAGTACATTTTCTCAACTTTTGAAAAAAAATTATTTGGAAGAGGTAAAACGATTTTTTTTTTTTTTTCGTTTTCTAACCCACTTTTGAGTGTAAATAAGGCATTCTCTTATATTAAGCGATTTCAATCTGAAATTATTTTCATCCAAACTTACAATTTGGATCACATACGAGATTATTATTTTGCCAACTTTTAAAATAAGAACCTAAAAAATATTTTCATTGGTAGGATTTTTTATATGCTTTAAAACATCCATGTAAAAAAAAAAAATGTGGGAAAGAAGTTTTTTGCATATTTTTTCGTTTGATATGCGCAGAAAACGTACAACGCAAGAGTTTTTTTTTGTTTTTGTTTTTGTTTTTTTGTGGATTTGCTTGTTATTTTGGTATTATCATTGTCAGTTAGTAACAAACTATTTCTGAAAAAAAAATGTGGGGATTACTTTTTATTTTAAACCAACAATCTTGAGATTGTACAATCACGTGATATAGAATCCATGACGTAATACAAGTGACATCACATCATTGAAAATTGTTTAAATGTGTGTTATTTGATTGTACCATCGCATAATATTCCACCCAGGACGCTATACAAATGACGAGATACCATTGTAAGGTGTTTCATCATCTGCGTCATCCAACCGCAAGACAGTTGGATGAGGCTGCCACAGCGAATCGTATACAAAATATAATAAAAATTTCATATTAAAATTAATATATATTTTAGAATGAATGGCACATACTGTACGGTATTGCATACAGGACTTCATCATTCGTAGGATCCAAAAAGTTACTATATATTTGAATTTATATTGGAAATATATGATTGATATTTCTTATGGACCCTCAGGCGAAGACACCGATGACTTACAGATGAGATAAAATGTGAAATTTATGTGATATTAATGTATTTCTGATGAAACTGGACGAAAGTTTTAGGATATTCTTTTGCGAATGTCTAAGAATAACATAACCGTCAGAGGTTTACATATTTACTGTGGCCTCTACCTGAAAAATACATTCTTCAAAGAAGCTGTAAAGGAAAAAAGTCATAATAGAGATTTATCATTTCTACAGCCTGAAATATAATAGGACAATGCCCTCCATTAACAAATATTGTTCTCATAGTTGTTGTTTATTGTGTCGTAAATGAGAAATCGAAAATAATTCTAGAAGTTATTTCTTGAACAGAAGAAGTTAATCAGTCAATGTTCTTAGCATATACACAGGTAACATAAACACAGATTTCTGATAGATCCTTGTTAAAATATTAATATTTATGCTTTTTTGAAAAATTCCACCACGATTATGTAAAAGAACAGGACCAAACACTTTTTCAAGAATTTTATTTACCGCGTATATCCCGGCGTATATAATGCGCACACCCTACAGTTCGAGGCTATGTTTTCCTATTTTTTTTAATGTATATTCATCATATTACGCGCATACCTTTCTTTGCAAAAAAAAAAAAAAAAAAAAAAAAAAAAAAAAACCTGCATGAAATATGTATAGCATAAATATACAATAAATAACATTAAAAAATAATAATAACTGATTAGAACTGAATTAGAATACTCAAAAAATTAGACCTTTTCTTATTTTTTTTTTATATTTCAATTTTTTTCTTGGCGGAAAACGCGCACTTGGAAATTTTGAGTTTTTTTTCTCTTTTGTTTGTATTTAAAAGTCGCGTTATGCATCGGAATATGCAATATCATCTTTTTGTTACAAATTGTAATTTTTTTTTTGCGAGGCAACGTTTTGTTTGTGCTGTTAAATAAATGTTTTAAAAAAGTAAATTGTTTTTAATAACCTTAATTTGAGTGTACCGTGAAAGTTTGACTGCGAGCTAAGTGTGTCGCGAAAGTTTGATTATGAGTACAAAAGAGTGCCGTGAGAAAAAAATATATATAAGTTAAAAAGCTCTGTGTATTACATCTTACGCAATCTCAAGCATTATATTCATCATTATATACTTATATACATATTTAAGAAAATTTCAAGAATTGAGGAAATTGAGCCATCACATTTAGATCATACGCAACCATTTTTTTTTCCTGCGAAACGCAAACGTATGTTTGTCATGTTAGGAGGGCCGTAGCACGCTATATTTATGCATTAATTAAAAAAACAGTTATATAATAACAAATATAATTAAAATAGTAAACAAAAGTATTACACTAGATTAGTTTTAACACAACTATTTAAATTGGTAAAGAAATCATATGTGTTGTAATTTCCCAACTGGGAGAAAAATGTCTGGACCAGGATTCGAAATAGAGATCTCTTGCCTGAAGCTGCAAATAATCTACCAACTGAGCCATCCCAGACTAATCTGGAGGACCTAATCCACCCAGTTAATCTTATTGGTCATAGCATCTGGTCTGATTTAGTGTAATCACGTATCCAGCGTTTATTGGAGCTCCATTACCTGCGATTTATTCTGTTAAGCTGATTTAGATATCAGACCAGATGCAATCACCAGATCAATAGGGTTAACAGGGTGATTTAGGTCATCCGTATTCGTCCGACTCAATAGGTAGAGCATTTGCAGCTTCAGACAAGAGATCCAGGGTTCGAATCCTGGCCCGTACATTTTTCATTCAGTTGGGAAATTGCAACTCATATGAAAAGTGTTATAGAAAATCATTATAATAAAATTCATATAATAAAGTATTAGATACACTTTTATTTTAAAAAGTAATAAAATAATACAGAATTTTCAAGTGTTAAAAATGAGTTCTAAAGAGGGCAATAGGTAAAAATTGCAGCCCGAGCTCAATTTTAACGCACAGATCATAATTTTATAAATGCAGATCAAGGATTGTGTATAGCCGAGTATAAAAGGTCTGTATACTGCGTGTGGCTCGCGAGCCATAAGCAGAGTATACTGATGTAGATTGCTACATCTAGAGTTATGAAATCCGATACTGTGAATTTAAAATAATACAGTTTATTTAAATATCAATGTGCATAATTTATTTTAAGATAAAATTTTAATTTAACTTGTTCTCTTAACAAATTATTAATTTAATAAAAAGGAACTACGACATTATAGCATTTCTAAAAGATCCATTTACATTCTTAGGAATAATGCAAATGAAAGATAATTTCTGGGGAAAATACGTATTTGTATGAAAATATAATGACAGATCTGCGAGAAGTTGATATTCTCTGTTAGAGAAAGAAAAATATTTTATGAGAAAGATAACTAAAACCGTAAATGTTTCATTAGCACATAACATGATGTCTATGAAAATAACTGGATCGTCAGATCTGCCAAAGTTTTTTAATTAGTATTGTTTTGTGAAGAGGCTGTTATTTGTAAATCAGGCAAAAATGTATGGATACTATAGTATCCATACAGACAAAAAAAAAGAAAGAGAAGAAAGAAACTGTGTATCTGCATTCTTTTATTCTACTGTTAACAAGAGTATTTTTTGCTAGTGGAGCTTCGCCCGCTTCTCTGGTTCGTTTTCTCAAACGAAACTCGCATTAAACGAAACTGGGATTGGGGGCTTCACTACCTTCGACACCATACACCTACGCCCGCTCGTATCTCGAACCAAAAGAATCTTGAATTAATATGATTTATTATTTAAATCCAGATTAAATTCATTTTTTTAGTATTGCCGTTCACGTTTCTAAAGGAAAGGATTTGGTATTCTTCAACTTTAATTTAATCACAGCAGTAGCAAAATTTAACGAAAAGTTCTTTCCGTTCCAGAAAACAAAATGTCAAAAAATCCCCGCAAAACGTGCAAAAACTCTTAAAAATCCCACTCAAAAATTAGAGAAAATATCAAAATCCCAAAGAACAAAATTCACTACATTGGACTAAAAAAGTGAAACCTTTTACGAATATCAAAAGAATAAAAAATTTGTGAAAAATACACAAATGGCAGACGATAATTTTTACTATTTTGAACTAAAAAATTTAAACCAGATTAATTTTACAAATGTCAAAAAAAAAAAAAAAAAAAAATTGCTAAAATTTGCATGAAAAATTCGCGAAAAATTAAAAAAATTACTGTATGAATTTCGAATGAACGTAATAAATGTGAACAAATTTTACTATATTAGGCTTTTAAAAAAATGAAATCGGGTTTCTTTTGCCAATGCAAAGCAATAAAAAACGCTAAAAATCGCATAAAAATTCAATTTAAAATAAAAAAATAAATAAACTGTTATCGAGGTGCATAATTTCAGACATAACTTCATTCTAAATCTTGAAGTTCTGCGCGCAGCGGACTCTTTCAGAAAACAGCACACAGGCAGACAGACACACAAACATATGTCTTTATTATTATAGATGAAATATAAATTTTATTTCCTTGAAATACAACAGCTGATGTTTGTTTTTCTATAAGAACTGTAACAAGGTTTATGTAAATATATCTAACAACTTGATGTTCCGAACACAACTTACGTTAGAAGATAAATTATTTAGGGATATTTTAGGGATATTTATAAATATTTTTCGTACAAAAATATTTTGACAATACGCAGTCTCAGGCATCATTATGCGTATTTACAAAAAATGCCAATGGCTGTGTTATCTAGAGTTATGATATCAAATGTTGTGGATTTTAAAGTAAATAGATTAATTAAATATGAGTATGCTTAGTTTATTTTAAGATTAAAAACTTAATTTAAACGTTCTCTTAACAAATTATTAATTTAATAAAAGGTTAATGTAATAAAATTAATTTTTCTAAGAAAACCGTTTTTAATTATTAGAAGTATTGCAAACGAAAGATAATTTCAGGGGAAACATATATTTTATGGAAATATAAATATTATCAGTCAGGGAAAGAAAACTATTGTGTCAAAAAAAAAAAAAAAAAAAAAAAAAAACCAGTAAATGTTTTATTAGTACATAAAATAATGTCGATGAAAATAGACAAATCAGTCTATGTTTTATGTATTAATATTTTTTACGAAGAACGTATTTTCTGTTCGTGCATTCCAAGAAAATGTGATTTGTAAATCAGGCAGAAAAATACTATTCACGCAGACAGAAGAAACAAGTTGGAAATTGTACGTCTTCATTTTCTACGTTTATTAATGTGCGATTGGCACAATCTTGTGTTATTTTAGCTTATTATAACTTGTACAAAGATGAAATCGTACACTTTTTGTAGAATCTGTGGTAATTTGTTTCTGACGATTCTGCCATAGTTCCACAAAAATACTCCACTAATTCACTATTTTCCATTTTCATTTACCTTTTCTTGGTTACATGTTTTATTATTTCTTCTTCTTTTTCTGGATATTATTCAAACAGGTATGTGTTCATATTTCAAATTTATGATTTTTTCGTGTATTATGTTTCTGTGTTATATAACAGTTATATATATATATATATATATATATGTTATATAAAAATTTATTTCCTTCGTATCCTTCAATTTTATTTGCATTAATCTTTTAAAATTAATCTAACTTCTGCCATAGTCAGTATTTCCTTAATTCTTAATAATATCTATTCCTATTTAAAGTCCTTTTAAAAGTAAATATCCGTATATTAATAATTATTTTATTCCAAATCTTAATCTAAAATTTAAGATCATTCGTAGCTTTTATCAGTTCCCCAATCTATAAAATTCTGAGACGCGTTCTCATTTCGAATGTTTTTAAAAGCCATTTTCTTTTTATTATTATTATTATTATTGCTTTGATTCTTTCGCGCGCTTGGGATTTTAGCTTCTAAATTGGTCCGCACCAAAGTAAGGGATTCTTTAATGTTTTAGCCTCGCCCTTTAGCCTCATTCGTTGGGCTGGAGCTAGCTTCTCACTCATTGGGTTGTGCGCTCGTGACGTAATTCTGTGTATGTTTCCGCGGAGAGGTCAAAACTCGCCTGCACCGGTCGGAACGAGGGATTTTTGACGTTTTCGGAAGCTAAACAAATATGTGTCTGGTATTGTTATGACCGTAGAATATTCAACTGGCCCAGTAACATCTTAATTCAATGAAGTGAAGCAACGTTAGCCCGAGGGCTATAAGTTTTAGACCTTTTGGGAATTGTTCTGTGTTGTTCGTCTTCTAATAAAATTATTCGTCTGGAGATTGGCTGGATTTATTGGAAAACTTTGGTGGAATCATTTCATTGCCTTCTACTTCGCCATACTTGCTAATATCGACTGCAACTTGCTATATCGTTGAAGGACTGCCATCTTTTCATCGAATATTATTCATCGTAATATCTCAACCTCGTCAAAATGCTACATATATATATATATAATGTAATCACATGTGTGAAAAAGAATGGAAGATATATTATAAAAAGTCCCTGACGGCTCGGCCTACAGGCACAGGTAGATTTCGAAGATGCAGACCGTGCAGATGGGAACCGCCCACTTCGAAACCTAACTTGTTTGCAGGTGGAGCCAGCAGGGATTTTTTTTTTCTGTAAGGGTTGGTCCTATAAAATACTTGTTAATATAAAAGTTGTAGATAATATTAAGAAAATTAATAATAAATTTAAGCGGATTTGATATCTTGTGAATTGGCGAAGTTATGATTTTTTTTTCTTCTAAAACCCCCTTTTTCCCCCCCTTGGGGCCGTTTTTAATGATAAAAATCTGTCATACATAAATTTTCGGGCTTTTTCCTAGGAGTAATAATAACTTGAAACGGATTCGATACGTATCATAATTAAGAAATTATGGGTTTTTTTTCTGTTTTCACAAAAAGCCCCCCCCCATTCCCCCCCCCTTGGGGCCATTTTTAATGATATCAAAAATCCGTCATATATAGATTTTCGGCCCTTTTCTTAGACGTAATAATAACTTGAAACGGATTCGATACGTATCATAATTAAGAAATTATGGGTTTTTTTCTGTTTTTACAAAAAGCCCCCCCGTTTCCCCCCCCTTGGTTCGATTTTGCCCATTAACGAACTTGACCGAGATTTTATGCCCCTTGATTTTATGTATGAGTTTGGAAGAAATTTATGCATAATTTTTCCAGTTATTGTGTCCATAAAAAAGTGACATAGATAGATAGATAGATAAAGTTTTGAACTGGGAGTAGTTTTGGGTTCTGGGAGTCATGATCGGCGTAGATCTGCAAAAAAATTTCCCAAATTCCAACTTAGGTGAGAATGTAATAGGTAGTATTTCTTAAGAAATCTACCTAAAAGCAACGGAAAGGATATTGCAAGTCTTAAACTTAATAAAAAGAAAAATCAAGAATGGAATACAATGAATATCTTGTGGATTCTTCAGAGGAGCATCATAAGAATAAATCATAGTAAACAAATGTTATTTCCTCAAATATTGTCGTCATTAAGCCTGAAAATCGCAATATTATGCTCCTTATAACATACAGAGAAACCAATATGAGATAGATATGTATAAAAATTTAAAAAATGAGACCCAAAGATCAAATAACCAAACAAATAAACCGTGATAAAACAGTGATAAATTTCTGAAAATTACTAATGATTATTTATCCAGAATTACAATTTCAGGTGGTGTGGATTTCAGATAAAAAAGTTTATTTAAATATTAATGTGCCTAATTTATTTTAAGATTAAAAACTTGATTTAACTTATTCTTTTAACAAATTACTAATTTAACAAAAGCTTAATATGTTGTCACAGTTTCTAAGAAAACCGTTTGAAATTATTAGAAGTAATGCAAATGAAAGATGATTCGTAAGGAAATATAACAGTACTGTCAGGAGTAGATATTCTCTTTTTGTGATTTGTGAGAAAGAAAACTAACACCATAAATGTTTCATTGGCACATAAAATGATATAGAAATAACTGCAATGACAGATCCGTCTATGTTTTGTATATTAATATTTTTTGCGAGGAAAAGAGTTTCTGTTCTCGCATTCAGAGAAACTGTTATTTGTATACCAAGCAGATATATCAAGTGTAGTATTCATGCTGAAAAGAAGAAGAAAATTATGTATCTAGATGCTTCTACTTCATTGTAACAAAAATATTTTTCATAAAGTAAGAAAATTTACTTTATTGAAATATTATTAACAAAATTATGTATCTAGATACTTCATTGTAACAAAAATATTTTTCATAAAGTAAAAAATTTACTTTATTAAAATATTTAAGAAAATTATGTATCTGGATGCTTCTACTTCATTATAACAAAAATATTTTTCATAAAGTAAAAAACTTACTTTATTGAAATATTATTAAGAAAATTATGTATCCAGATGCTTCTACTTCATTGTAACAAAAATATTTTTCATAAAGTAAGAAAATTTACTTTATTAAAATATTATTAAGAAAATTATGTATCTAGATACTTCATTGTAACAAAAATATTTTTCATAAAGTAAAAAATTTACTTTATTAAAATATTTAAGAAAATTATGTATCTGGATGCTTCTACTTCATTATAACAAAAATATTTTTCATAAAGTAAAAAACTTACTTTATTGAAATATTATTAAGAAAATTATGTATCCAGATGCTTCTACTTCATTGTAACAAAAATATTTTTCATAAAGTAAGAAAATTTACTTTATTGAAATATTATTAAGAAAATTATGTATCTAGATACTTCATTGTAACAAAAATATTTTTCATAAAGTAAAAAATTTACTTTATTAAAATATTTAAGAAAATTGTGTATCTGGATACTTCTACTTCATTATAACAAAAATATTTTTCATAAAGTAAAAAACTTACTTTATTGAAATATTATTAAGAAAATTATGTATCCAGATGCTTCTACTTCATTGTAACAAAAATATTTTTCATAAAGTAAGAAAATTTACTTTATTGAAATATTATTAAGAAAATTATGTATCTAGATACTTCATTGTAACAAAAATATTTTTCATAAAGTAAAAAATTTACTTTATTAAAATATTTAAGAAAATTATGTATCTGGATGCTTCTACTTCATTATAACAAAAATATTTTTCATAAAGTAAAAAACTTACTTTATTGAAATATTATTAAGAAAATTATGTATCCAGATGCATCTACTTCATTGTAACAAAAATATTTTTCATAAAGTAAAAAAAATTACTTTATTGAAATATTATAGTTGATCTATTTCTACAAAGAGTGAAATTTTATGAAATCGAAATAAATACATCTAGACGCACCCTTCGAAATTCAACGGAAGAGAATGTTTCAGAAAGTATGTTACGATTAAAGATTATAAATTAAAGAAAAAGGCAGTTAGAAAAAAATATTAATTTCATTAAATTTTATGTAAGTATGAATCACATTTATAATACATACTCAATGATATTTTATTTATTTTTTATTTTATCAAAATGTTTCTTTACATACTATCTTCATTGTATGCCACTCTTTGACATTATTTGCGCTTATAATTTTTAAAGGCACATAACGGAGACATCGCCACATATAGTCTACAAAGAGTGAAATTTAATGAAATCGAAATCAATAAAACTAGGTGCATCCTTCGAAATTCGACGGAAGATAATATTTCAGAAAGTATGTTACGATTAAAGCTTATGAATAAAGGTTACAATGAATTTTGTTACAATGAAGTAGAAGCATCTAGATACATAATTTTCTTCTTTTTTTCAGCATGAATACTATACGCTTGGTATACAAATAACATTTTCTCTGAATGCAAGATATACAAATATTGGTTGAGGTGAATAAATACCAACACAACCCAGACTTTGTGTTATTTATGCACATTGCAAAAACGAATAAAAAATTGACATATTTTAATTTTTTTTTCTTTTTTGTTGATTTATATTGCAAAACTCAGTTTCATGTACTTTGTAAAGTAGAAAAAAAAAACCCTCCAATTTGGTGATCTAGTTATTATATTTTATTCACGGCCGTGACTGAAGAAAAACAGAAGAGAGGCACGTGAGACAATCTTCTGAAGTTAGAACAGATAGGCGAAGCAGAACGAAGTGATGTGTTTCATTTCCAGTGAGACAAACTCGAATGAATTAAAATATTGCAAAAAGAGCTGCCTTTGAAAAGAGCACAGAAATAACAGAAAATTGGATAAGATAGAACGATTTTGGGCATAAATATTATTAAAAATTTCTAAATAGGTTTCGCCAATATATGTGCAGATGTTTCTAACTGTAAAAGGGCTCGAGAAGTTACACTGGAATTTTGAACCCAGCGACACATTGAATTTTTAATCATGAGCACACAAACTTTTCAATGTATCGCTTATGTCGTACTTGTAGCTCAGCGGTAGATCCTTTGAGCATTATTTTAAGGACACGGTTTCGAATCCCGGCTTGGACATTTTTCACTCTGTCTGTTTTTACGCCCAATTTAGCAATGTAAAAATTCATGTTTATTATTCATTAGTTTCGGGTGAATTTCACTCTTGAAAATTAATTGTAATTTATATAGTCTTATTTACGTAAGATCTTTTGTAATCGGAATGCACGCGATAGAGATAGATTAAAAAAAAAACTCAGCTTTGAAAATTATATTAAAAATCATTTAAAAAATATCAGCAAATTGAGATACAATTTTCAGATAAATTGCATTTGAAAATACATTTTCTCTCTCTATTTGATAGTGTAATGATTGAAATTGTGCGATGGTTAGAAGTTAATAATTTTGAAATCAAATACGAAATAGATTCGTCAAATTGTTGCCATCGTCAAAATGACATCACTCATACTCAAAAATATGCTTTTGCTTTTTAATATAGATTTGAAACTTTTATTTCAAAGTTTCTTTCATATTAGTATTACTAAATGGTTCAAAGGATTTAACTATTGCGCATTGTCACGTTAAATGTTGTTACATGCACTTATATTCCAGGATTGATTATTTTCAGTGAAAAGTTGTAATTATATCTGGGACATTCTGCGCACCCCCCCCCCTTCCTGAAAATATCCCTTTTGTGTCATTAGTTTCATAATGATAACTCTCGAGAATTCAATATCTTAATTCTTCTATATAAAATTAGTAAAATATTCCTTTTGTGATAATGAAATTGCTAATAAGTTAGAATATTTATGTTATTCTCATAAATATTTCTTTTATTATTGATGCTTCACTTTATTTGAAAATAATTACTTGAGCGTCAAATTTTGAATTTCTACACCATTTCAAAACCAACGCATGATTTTTCTTTATTGTACCAACATATTAAGATGAAATAAACGATAACAGATATAAGCATAGGGTAGGTCGGGGTAAAGACCTACACTTCCCATAAATTTTGATTTTAAAATGACGTATTGGTCTAAATTTGTTTGATGACTGATTAAAATGTTATATTAGATATTCAGACAGCCTATATTCTATAAAATTATAATTTCGCAAGAAATTGCATTTTTAGGTGCGTTTGTAATTATATGAATACGTAGCACCTATCGTAGTCTACCGATAGTCTACCGTCCGTCTGACCGATATAACAGCGCAAAAACTACCCAATCGAACGGTTTGAAATTTAATATATATAATGGTTGCAGAATTTTGTCGAGTCATTCCAAATTTTAGGAAAATCGAATTAAAATTTAAAAAGATATTAATTAGAATTTTCTTTATTCTATTAAATCCTATCATACGTAATATGTATAATAAAAGCTCAAGTCATTATGTGACTGAGGAAAACAAATAGGAACTAACCACTTCTTTTTTCATATGCCAAGCGGCCATTTTTATTCAAAATTATTTTTTTCGAATAAAATTGCATAAAAGTTACATTTTTAGTAAGATCGTTCAAAAAAATTGTTTCCTTGAGAGATGAGTTACATTAAAAAATATATAGATTCTGAGATAACTTCAGAGGAAATTAGATTAACAGCCGAATATCTCAATCCATTAAAGTAAATAATCACAAGAAATTAGTTCGTCGTAAGTCATAGAAATATTAAACCCTGGAGGTAATCATTCGCAAAGCAAGATTTCCATAGTGAATTTTGCAGTGCTTTCTGGCGTGGAAAAAACTGTATCTGTAAACTTGGCATACTTAAATAAGAAAAAAAAAAGGCATGCTCATTTTGCTCATAACAGACGATATAATTCATTTCACTGAAATAATAACGATGATTATTTTTACATTGTAAAACTAGTTATAGCACTAACGTACCTGATTTGTCACGTTTAATGCATAATTTTCAACTTTTTTTTTTTTTTTTTTTTTTTTTTTTTTTAACTTTGCTCTGCGGATATTTTTTTCATTAGTTGTGGTAAAACCCCGCAGTGATGGGACAAAGCACCGCACTGCGACACTCCATTTCCTTGAATACAAACCAACTATGTGAGAGCTTTCACTTCCGAGAACAGCAAACGTTTTATGATTTTATTCAGAAGATCCGGGTACACAATATAATGAATGTAAATTAATATAAAGCCATAATAATATGTATTCACAAACACTTTTCAAAAATTGTTTTGGCAAAAACGTAACTAAAAAAAAAAAAAAAATAAATAAAAAAACCTTGAGCAAGTAAAAAATGAAGGTTAATGAATTAACCATTGAAAAATGTAAACGATTCCTCAATGTTCAAATTTGTCAGAATCATTTTGAATAGGTTTAAATAAAATAAATTGAGCATCGTCCATTTGTAGGAAGGCAACGTAAGTCGTTTCACAGAATCTGCAACTATGTTACAAAACTATCCATGGTAACCATTTCTCTAAAATGTAATAATTTTGACTATAGAGCCTATGTCTATATGACTTGCCATTGCGGGATTCTTTAATGCGTCTGTGTGGTCGTCAGTTTACTTTTACAAATGTTGCCTCAAAAGTGTGGAAATTTACTATTATGCTATTATTAAGTTATGTACCACTAAGTGTTCTGTGATAAATTCTTCGCAAAGGTCCTCTCGTACACAATTTTACAGAGCAGAATTGGCATTGAAATCTCCTTGCCGTATGGCAGACGCGGGTTCTTACACCATTTTGCAGTGATTTGATTACCTGGCAAACCACAAGTTTAAACAAATACAATCGAGGTAAACTACACGGCTTTTAGAAGTTAAAGAATTTTACAGAGCAGAATTGGCATTGAAATCTCCTTGCCGTATGGCAGACGCGGGTTCTTACACCATTTTGCAGTGATTTGATTACCTGGCAAACCACAAGTTTAAACAAATACAATCGAGGTAAACTACACTGTAAAAAATGATTGTCAAATTCACTGCATTTATTCCAGTAAATCGCAACGTAATATTTCCGTATGTAAAAATACCGCAAATATAACAGTAGATTTAACCAGCGTTTTCGCTTTCAAAATCCTTTCATGCGAACAACCAATCAGATCACATCATTCATTTTCTAATCGGCGCCTGCGCGCAAAGACATTTTACTAGCATTATTTGCGCAAGGAACTTCTATTCAAAAGTACGTGCTCTTTCCCGCGCGACGGCGAAAGCGAGCAAAATGGTGTGTTTCTTGACTTACGCTTAGGAGCCTGCATTGTTTATATATCAGTGTATAATTACAAATGGTATTTTATATTTGTATTAGATAAACGTAAGCTTGTAATTCTAGTCCAATTATCTAATATATATATATATATATATATATATATATATATATATATATATATATATATATATATATATATTATCTAAATTCTTCTCGTCCTTCAGAATTGAAGTGTTTCTTTTTTTAGTACTACAAATATACTCTCTCTATATATAATGTATTTACACATAGTATTATAATGAATATTTGATGTCTCAGTTTTGCCACATTAAAAAAATCCTATTAATAAATTCTGAATTCTTATATTTATCATATACAAAGCAGTAAAGAAATGTTTTATATGGGATTGAATTTCTATACATAAAATAATGAATTCCAATGTTTTTCAATCAAGCGATGAACTTTATGACTATTCTAATAGTCATCTAAAAATGAAAGTTGATTAAAATCAATGATTTAAAAAAAAATATGGCTTTTAAAATTACAGCAGCTATTGTGATAATTTGTACGGAAATAGGACTGTTAAAATTACAGAACTTTTTGTGGTAATTTGTACGGAAAAATGGCTGTGAAATTTACTATATTTATAACCGTTGAAATGACGGAAAATATGCGATAAAATTTACATCGATTTTTACTGCTATTTTTACGTAAAAACTGCTGGCAACATTGCTGCCTGCAGTTTTTGCCGTAAATTTGACGGATTTTTTTTACAGTGTACACGGCTTTTAGAAGTTAAAGAATTTTCCACTGAATTTTTAAATTTGTAGATATTTGCATGTTATGTCAGCTCAACAATCCCGTGATTTTTTTTTATAAATATTACATCCAAAATAAAAAATTGAAACTTATCACATTTTCTTGGCACGGAGGGATACTTTCTCCCTGCTGCCTAGTGGTGAAGATTGGAAAAAACATTACGCTCATACTTATTCAGCCGGTTTGGAGATTTGCACCTTGCGAGTCTTTACCCCTATGCACACTAAATATGAGCAAGAGACGATGCAGTAGCTAACATAAATAATCCGTTACACGTTACACACATTTTTTTTCCATTCTTAGCTGGAAAAAGAGTAAACACGTGTTTAAAATCCTACGTTAAGTATAAGGTGAGCGAAGCGAAATGATCCACGCATATCCTGTTTAGTCATTTCATTAAACTCTCGTTTAGCAAAAATACAATAGTAGGATTCCAATATTTGTGCTGTTATTGTTGTTTTACTCTTTGAAGGGTGGCTTTTAAATCCAATGTGTACAAAACGTTATCTTCTGTTAATGATTCTAAGCACATCATTATGAAGGGCTTTTATTTCACAAAACTTCCTCACCTAATTTTAAGTCAGTTAATAACATTGTTTTTCTAGAATTCTCGTTTACTGTATCTAGAGGTCTTTTAGTGAACTGAAGACACAATCTTTCATTTTGGAAATAAGAATTTGATCATTAGTGACATTCAAGGCTTGGAAAATCTCTTTAAAGTCACTTGCCGTGAAACACAAAGAACGTAAATGGGTTGTACCGAGTTTTGCTGGGTGGATAAAGTACACAATGGTTAAGAAAGATATTTTTGAGGTATTTAACCTTACTTTCTAACTAAACACGTACATATTTTTCAGATTATATTCAGAACAAATTTGTAACAAGTTGAAAATTGTACGTCAAACGTGACAAATGTTCGTACTATAACTAGTTTCAGTGAAATTAATTATATCGTCTGTTATTATGGTATGATTAATTACCGTAATAAAATAAGTACATTTTAAGTTGCCAACATTTTATCATTTCTTGACATTTACTGAAAATTCCAATGGGAAACTTAAGCCTAGCATTGAGAATTTCAGAACTTGAAATCCATATTTAGATTTTTTCCCATTTAATATGTATTTCTCTAAACATCTATCCGCAAACTGTCGGTAGATTATAGGATTGCTATAATTAAACAATTTTAGTATACAAATTCTGTTTTTAAATTTAGTAATACGGAAATAATAAGACTCCATATTAAATAGGACGTAATCAACATGGCAACCTAGTATCATTACCTATCATGTGATATCATTAAATTAATTACGCATGATAGGATTTAATAGAATGATACATCTCGGTCGCTTCACGATTAATCCTCGGAAGCTGCTATAACAAGGAAGTACCAATTTTTAAAAAATCCAAATTACTTAATAAATAGTTTTATTAATATCTTTATAAGTTTTGATTCAATTTTCATAAAATTTGAAATGACTCGACAAAATTCTGCAACGATTGTATATATTAAATTTCAAAACATTTGGTTGTGTAGTTTTTGCGCTGTTATATGGGGACAGACTAACGGAAGGACGGACCAGACGACGACTATAGGTGCTACGTATTTATATAATTACGAACGCACCTAAAAATTGATGTTATATAAATAAATACTCCAACGTCATTTTTTAATCAGTTGAAGATATAAGGGTCATTTTCTCTACACAGAACAATTTGAGCAATATATATTTTTAGAAATTAATATTTCCCCCTCCTTTAAAATAGGATTCTATTGCATTTAAGAACTGTCCCAATGCAATAAAATAATGTCAGCAAAAAATCTTTTACGTTATTAAACACCAAAAAATAAAAATTTAAATTTCATGTAGGCAGAGCAATGGCAAAGAAAGGCAGGGGAATATGACACTAAAAAGAGACATAACAAGTGGAAGGACAAAAAGTACGGTTAGCTTATCTACTATCATATAACTATACAGATTAATTCTGAATTCATGGTACAAATTTTAAGGGTTGGTACAAGACACTGTAACAAACAATTTTGTATAGGAAACCAGGGTCGGAAATCCATATATATATATAGTCAAAAATGCAGAGCGTCTTACTCCAATCCGATGAAACGTTTTCGTTCATAACTTTAACAGTAGTGAAAATATTTTAATAAAATTTACAACAGACTCATGAATTGTAAGCGTATTGTAAGGATTTCGTTAAGATATATTCTCTACTGTTTAAGTTATGAACAAAAACGTGAATTTGGATTGAAGTGAGACGCCTTGTATTTTGAACTATATACACTCATGTCCAAAATTAAGGTCACAAACATAAAATCTGTGAAAACTGATGGACTATTCATTGTGTTGCCACGAAATTTGGGACAGAGGTATATTAGAATGGGAGAAAGAATATAGCAACATAACAATATGGAAAAGATTTTAATTGTGAATTAAAATACATGGTATATTAAGAACTGTTAAATTATGAATCAGAGATAAAGCATTTATCTCAGGAAAAGTATGTTTGGTATGGAGTGTGACCACTATGCACTGCTATACAAGCCTCACAACGAGCTGCCATACTGTTTATGAGGGTGTCAATAAATGTTTGTGGCACCAAAGCCCATTCTGCCAAAAGAACGGCTTTAAACTCCTGGCGGGTCATGACAGGGGGGGGGTGGTAAGCTGTGCAATGGTTCTTCCTAGACCATCCCAATGTCAACAGGAAGGCAAGGCAAGACCGCCACAGAGCAACGACACCTGCACAAAATAGCTATTTGACGTTAAGCGCACGACGACATACGCTGGCAACGACTCCTCAGCTTGCTGGTGACCTTACTGCTACGTCTGGAATAAGAATTTCCAGGCAAACAGTATATAGACGACTAGCAGAGAGGGCACTTTACGTCCGGCATCCAGTCGTGTGTGTCCCTTTCACTGCATCGAACAGGAGAGCCCAGTTGTTGTGGAGCCGAAGACATCAGTCTTGGACACAACAAGTATAGGAGCGTGTTCTTTTCAGTGATGAGTCTGGATTCACCACGGAAAGTGATTCTAGTCGAATCTTCATCTGGAGAGAACGCGGAGCTCAGTATCATCCCTTCTACGTAAAATAAATCGACAGATTTGGTGGCAAAGGAATCCTTGTCTGAGATGGCATAATATTGGGCAGCCATACCCCACTGCACGTCTTCGATGCGGGTACTGTCAATGCACATCGCTATAGGGATGAGGTCCTTGAAGCCTATGTGAGGTTGTTCCGCGGTGCTGTAGCCCCAGACTTCATTTTTATGGACGATAATGCGAGGTCACACAGTGCTCACATTGTTGATGATTTTCCTGATGAGGAGGATATTCGCCGTAGGAATTGGCCCTCGAGGTCTCTGGACCTCAATCCTATTGAACATGTTTGGGATGGTCTAGGAAGAGCCATTGCCCAGTGTAACCCTACTCCTAGGACTCTCAAGGAGTTAAAAGCCGCGCTTCTGGAAGAATGGGCTTTGTTGACACAAACATTTATTGTCACCCTCGTAAACAGTATGAGAGCTCGTTGTGAGGCTTGTATAGCAGTGCACAGTGGTCACACTCCATATCAGACATACTTTTTCCGAGATAAATGCTTTATTTCCGATTCATGATTTAACACTTTTTAATATACCCTGTATCTTAATTCACAATTAAAATCTTTTCCATATTGTTATGTTGCTATATTCTTTCTCTGATTGTAATATACCTCTGTGCCAAATTTCGTGTCAACACAGTGAATAGTTCATCAGTTTTCACAAATTTTATGTTTGTGACCTTAATTTTGGACCTGAGTGTAAATGTATTTCCGATCCTGGTTTCCTATACAAAAATTGTTTGTTATCGTGTCCTGTACCAACCATTAAAGTTTGTACCATGAATTCAGAATCACCCTGAATACACAAAAATTAATTCCAGCTAAATGTAACTTTACTCAATACAAATAAAGCTTAATCGCTTATTGAGCTTTCATTACAAAACTAATGCAAATAAAAGAGACGGAGGGACAGTCAATACAAATACTTCTGAAGATATAACTGGAAATCTCTAAGCTTTACTTGTCCATGCTTGATTCTGAAAGAAAAAAAAAGCAATTTGAGATGGTTTTCCTGATGATTCCACTGTTTATAGGTGGAATTCAGGGGTAATGTGGCTGTTGCCAGTTATTAGAATCATTATTTTCATTTTATGACAGGGGAATGACAACAAAACCAAAGGACATTTTCTATTATTTTCTCAGAAAAATGCAAACCATAAAAAGTATTTAATTTTCGATTTTTAAAATTCTATAATAGTTGTTAATAATTTAAACAACAAATTTGTCGCAAATATATTTGGATGGTTAACTTTTAAGAACCAATTTTGTGCAAAGTGGAGGAAGGGACAAACAGGGGAATGACATTTATCACATAAAAAATTTAATTAAGTGACTTAAATTTATAAATAATATATTTTATATGTTTCATTTTTATACAAGTTTATTCATTATTTTTGTAGCGGGGACAGTAATTTCGCTGTTTATAGAAAATGTCCCATGAGCCAATTTTCCAAGTTGTGTCATTCGAAATTCCAGAGGCCATACAGGTTTTAAATTTTGCAATATATATCCAACGAATTTCGTCAAAATGTAAACAAAAATAGCAGAGAAATGTAAGTTCATCCTTACACTACCGATACACAGTGCGAATTTTCCCAAAATCTTGCCCAAAACTTGAATCACTTTCTTCTTTTCTGACAAGGGACGTCTCTGAGGTCGGGAAAAGATAATCGATGAGCCTTTGTGCATCGATAGAGTATAGTTGACACATAGCAAAAAATACACAAATTAGATTTTGTTTTTCTTTATTTACATATAGACATCATCAATTTAGTATAAATAAAAATCTAATCCTACATAAACCTGAAAGGAAAAAAAGAATATGCCAGATATTAGCGAATAAAATGTATATACATATTTTAAAACACTCTGTATATGTGTTGCGCTTTAATTTACACGTTTTGGTTGGTTGGTTGATTTATGAAGGCCGATTATTTACACGAGGGATATAGGCCCTAGAGGGGAGTGCCCTCCGTGGGGGTCTTTCTAAGGGAACTTAACCCGTATTTACGCATGGTTATCCAAGGTTCGAAGAAAACCACGGAAAACTCCGAACGATTAGGCCAACGAGCGCGATTGGGTTTGAACTCAGCGCCTCCCATCTACCAGTTTTGAGAGCAGAACCTTTCGTTCACTGGTGGGGCCATATATTTCTTGTGAAGCAGTAATTTATCACGGACAAATTCTTAAAATCGAAATTATGTATTAACAAAGTTACATAAAAGCTAAAAAATAATAAGTATTTGTTCTTTTTTTTTAAATTGAAATTTGAAGCAATCAAAAGCAGAGAAAATATACAAAAATAAGTACGTTCTACTTATTTGCAAGCATCCATTTTTAAAACTTCAGGATCATCTTTTAATTAATCTAAACAAAAACATTTTAGTTGACTTAAAGTTTAGAGATATACTTTCTTTAATAGAATGCAGAATAAAATCTTACAGATTAATAATATCTACAATAATAATAAAAGGAAAACTTTGCGACACCTGTTACCGTTTTCGACAAGCTCGCCGAATAAAGCGTGGTTTATCCTATAAGGCAGAACCAAAAATAAGCATATGAATAGGTGGTATGCAAGGTACATACGAAAAGTAAAACTTTCGTCGAGGAATGATAATGATTTATATTAAGTTATGAAAACTTCGTAGGAACTTATGTTTACATTATATATTAAGGGAACAAATGTTTGCATAGTACTATTAATAAATGTTACGACAAGAATTTACGTCGTTTGTAACAGAGATTGTTGCGTAATTCAGAGCTTATATATGAAACTAATTATTGTACATTTAAAACTTAGTGTATATTCACCAAGACACTCATTTTATTATTAGCATATAGTTTTTTGAAAAAATAATATATAAAGATAAAATGCATATATTATATATGAAATTTAATAGGAATTTGCATTTTCCCTTGGAATTCTGTGAAGTGTCTGTACTATTAATATCTGTGATAACAAAGACTTGCTTTATTTCAATCATTTCATTCAGATATTAGAATTATACAGAACGTTATGTTATTGAGATACTATAGAATGTTATGTAATTGAGATGTTATAGAATACTATGTTATAGAATTTGCGTGGTATGTACGTTAACCATCATATTTTTTCAATTACTGTATGTATTTATTAAAATAAATTGTCCTTTTATAGCTGAAACTCATTACGCTACTTTCTCCAATAATTATATAAAATAATGGGATAGAAAGAGTTGTACTAATTTGAAAAAACGTTAGAAATTTATATTTTTCTTTTAAATAAAAACAATACGTACTTTTAATACTCTATCAGTCAAAATTTCCATTCAAATATTTGCTTCATATACAATTATTGTGTAAAGTTGTAGCAAGTGCCTAGCTATAGTCTCGGTATAAATATAGTCTAGGATTAAAATTGTTGAATTTTTGCTTTGAAATCTTGTCTGGTTTCTATTCTGTCTTTGATACCTATATTTCATACTTTTCATTATTACAATTTAATACGCTTCCGAAATTTTGAAATAGGTTTAGGTGAACCGCAAAAGTTTCGATACAGGATTAGACAGTATTGTCGTCAGGTAAAACAGGTTGTAAAGTATGGTCTACTATCGCATTTATTTGGTGAAAAAAATGTATTGTTATATATATTATGCCTATGCGCATTGGTAGTTGGGGGCTGTATGTGAAGGATGTTTCATATAAGAGTCCCCAAATTTAAAATTCAATAATTCATTAAATCTAATAAACATAAATATTTTTAAATATAATCCGATCACATCCCTCTTTTATTATGTATTTTTTTATGTATATACAGAAGGTCGTTCACACTTAATGGAAACGATTTTAACAATTAATTTCTGAACATATATGTCATATTCTTTGCGACAATTTCACTCTACTGTATAGCCTTGACTCTTGATTATAACACCAGTCGAAATTCCCATCATAGTTTATTTTTCTCTTAGTATAATCATATCTATTTCCTCACACACCTCTTGGAAAACTTTCCAAAGTATTCCAATGTGTTGTGGATAGCGCTTTCTAACGCTCGCTTTAACAAACACATAGGTGGCGTGGTGGCGATAAATAAAATTTTATCGTAACACTGGATGAAATATGGCTTTATTTAAGTCAGTATATCAAAAGAAGAGTAATTTTATCAATTAATTTAATCAAACAACATTTAGTTTTTAATCAAGCCAGAATATCATCTAATTTATTCCATCAAAGTTAGAGTAAAATCTGATACAAAATAGCAAAAGGCACGCGCGAGAAAAAAATTAACAATCGTATTTTAACTGCATTAGAGGATGACGTCATCCGCTTCGAGAAAAACATGGGACAAAGACATATAAATCTAAACATTTCAATTTTCATTTTGGTTTTTAATCATAAATATAAAATAAACTCGAGCAAAGTTTTTTATAATCATTGCTGAGCATCATATGACGGGGTTAGAATGACAGTGGAATAAGTCAAAAATACTGAAAATCGAGATAACCATATTTTCACTGAACGTATATTAATTTCTGTTCAATGTGCCATTCAAATAAGTCATAGTTCACTTAGGGAGTCGCTAAAGGGGAAAACAAATTGGACCACTCAATGCAACGGCGCTACAACAACTTTCACAAAACTTTCACTCTAAATTTTGACTAACTCCACTGTCATTCTAACCCCTTCATATAATGTGATATTTTATTTTTGTGGCAACAAAAATTTGAGGAAAACTTTTCATTTCATTTATGAAAACAATGCAGATTTAATTTTCAGTTAACAGCAATTTTTAATCAAGAAACATGTTTTAACGAAATGTGAGTGTATTATGTCAGAAGTCGCTTCAAAATCATATCATATGGTATCTCATTCATCGTTCTACGTTTTGTATTTGCTTAGAAAAAGGGATGTTGACAAGAGAAATAAGATATATGATAACATATAAAAATTACAAGGTGATCCGAGTATACTTACGAGAGTTAGAGCACGGACAGACAAACTGAAGTCATAAACACTTTTAAACTATATTGGAAAACTTTTAAAAACAAATTAATAAGTAGATTAGAGCAATAGATTCTTTTACTTACAATAAATAAATTTTTAAAATCGCACTTCTAATACGGGAATTAAAATTCTCCCTGAAGAAGAAACCTTAAAAAGTAATTACAGACATTACATTACAATTACATAAAACATTGAAAACATATTAAAATTGGACGTTTCGGATTTACATGAAAATCCCTCATCAGCAAACATGCCATTTTCTATGTGTTGATATTTTTGAACTGTGACTTACGTTAAGAAAAATGTTTGTTGATGAGGGATTTTCATGTAAATCCGAAACGTCCAATTTTAATATGTTTTCAATGCTTTATGTAATTGTAATGTAATGTCTGTAATTTTAATGATTTTAATATAAATATAAATATGTTCAGACGTATTATTTTTGTTTACTTCAAAACTTAAAAAGTAAACTTAATTACGCAATTAATGTATTGCCTAATTAACCCAAATTTTTAAGAAATAACCTTTAAAAGATAGAAACATCCTAAATAAATTTACGATACAAGCAAATTAAACTTGAGCAAACTTGTCTCGAATATTTTAGGAAATTTGTTTCGCGTTCAAGAAATGAAGTGTTTGCTTTCATTAGACTTTCATTCGAGAAAACTCAATTTACTAAAATAAATATCGATGTAAATGTCTATTTTCAATCAGTTCCTTATTTGTATAGATGGACGATCCTCTTGAAAATGCTCATCAAAATTTTCAAAAAAAAAGTATGCTTACTTTTCTACAACCAGAATAAAATTACCTTATTCAAATCTTATTTGACAATAAATCTGATTTTAAGGAATATGAATCTAGATTTGATTTGTTTAAAGAAACTCTAATTAGCAGTCATTTTATAAACATTCCATTCTATGTTAGATAGTAGAAGAACTCTATTTACAGAAAATTATGTCACAATATTCTCTTTTATATATCAGTTAGAGTCCTGCGCACGAAAATTTTGCAAAAGTCAACCCGTTAACGGAACTCGAACCAGACAAAAAAAAATCGTGAACCCGAAATCCGATCCGATCACGACACACTTCAACCAGATATATTCAAACTCGAACTTGAAGTTTGAATGAGGTGAAGGTGAAGTTTGAAGGTGAAGAACCTTAAAAAGTAAGCTTAATTACACAATTAATATATTGCCTAATTAACCCAAATTTTTAAGAAATAACCTTTAAAAGATAGGAACTGTCTAACTGAATTTACGATACAAGCAAATTAAACTTGAGCAAACTTGTCTCGAATATTTTAAGAAATTTGTTTCGCTTTCAAGAAATGAAGTGTTTGTTTTCATTAGACTTTCATTTGAGAAAACTCAATTTACTAAAATAAATATCGATGTAAATGTCTATTTTCAATCAGTTCCTTATTTGTTTAAATGGACAATCCTCTTCAAAATACTCATCAAAATTTTCAAAAAATAAGTATGCTTACTTTTCTACACCCTAAGTAAATTAACCTTATTCAAATCTTATTTGGCAATAAATCTGATTTTAAGGAATATGAATCTAGATTTGATTTGTTTAAAGAAACTCTAATTAGCAGTCATTTTATAAACATTCCATTCTATGTTAGATAGTAGAAGAACTCTATTTACAGAAAATTATGTCACAATATTCTCTTTTATATATCAATTAGAGTCCTGCGCACGAAAATTTTGCAAAAGTCAACCCGTTAACGGAGCTCGAACCAGACAAAAAAAAATCGTGAACCCGAAATCCGATCCGATCACGACACACTTCAACCAGATATATTCAAACTCGAACTTGAAGTTTGAATGAGGTGAAGGTGAAGTTTGAAGGTGAAGTTTGAAGGTGAAGAACCTTAAAAAGTAAGCTTAATTACACAATTAATATATTGCCTAATTAACCCAAATTTTTAAGAAATAACCTTTAAAAGATAGGAACTGTCTAACTGAATTTACGATACAAGCAAATTAAACTTGAGCAAACTTGTCTCGAATATTTTAAGAAATTTGTTTCGCGTTCAAGAAATGAAGTGTTTGTTTTCATTAGACTTTCATTTGAGAAAACTCAATTTACTAAAATAAATATCGATGTAAATGTCTATTTTCAATCAGTTCCTTATTTGTTTAAATGGACAATCCTCTTCAAAATGCTCATCAAAATTTTCAAAAAATAAGTATGCTTACTTTTCTACACCCTGAGTAAATTAACCTTATTCAAATCTTATTTGACAATAAATCTGATTTTAAGGAATATGAATCTAGATTTGATTTGTTTAAAGAAACTCTAATTAGCACTCATTTTATAAACATTCCATCCGATGTTAGATGGTAGAAGAACTGTATTTACAGAAAATTACATCACAATATTCATCACAATAGCCTATCAATTAGAGTTCTGCCACGAAAATTCTGCTTAAAGACAACCCGTTATCCGAACACGAAGCAGACAAAAATAAAAATCGTGAACCCGAAATCCGACTCGTTCACGACACACTTCAACCCGAAATATTCAAATTAGAACCCGAAATTTAACAAAATAACAATCCGTGTTTTATCCGTTCAAAACCTTGTCTGAGAAAGCCAAATTGGTTTTGCTGCTTTTTTCAACGACGCGCGACCGGAATTCAGAAAATTGTGCAAAATAATCTAATCACAGATTTTACATTAAACATTTATGGTTTATTGTTCGTCCCACTAACAATATAAAATGTAGGTATTTTTATGTTAGCTGGACGCCAGTGATCGCCAAAATTTTTTTAATCTTGCCAACCCTCTTTTTTCTGCCATTTTTTTAACATTAGCTGATAACAATTAGCCAATATTTTAACATTGCAATGTAATAAGTTAAAAAACTTACTCAAAAATAGCTAAAATATCAATAAATCATAATAAAATACATAAACACAAAGATATCAATACAAATAACAAAAACTTATGTAAAATGTTGCAATTCAAATTATGCCAATTGAAACAAGTTGTGTTGAGTTATCACTGACGCCCAGCTAACATAGCAGTACCAAAATTTATTAGAACTCAAATGTTACGATTTCTTCAATTTTAGAGTATTTTAAGATTGCAAAGTTTTGACATTATCATCTGTATTGATGGATATCATCCTATACATTATTTCTGTTTTCAACATCCCTTTTCTAAGCAAATAAAAAACGCAAAACGATAAATGAAATACCACATGAAAGGATTTTGAACAGGTTTCTGACATATTATACACTAACATTTCGTTAAAACATGTGTTTTGATAAAAAATGGTAATTAATTAAAAATTAAATCAACATTGTTTTCATAAATGAAATGAAAGGCTTTTCTCAAATCAATGTTGCTACAAAAATAAAACACCGCATTATATCGTGATCAAAAATGATTATTAAAATAATAAATAATACAAAAAAGATAAAGTGGGACGCTTATTTTATATTTATAATTAAAAAGCAAAATTTAAATTTAAATGTTTAGAAGAAAAATATACCATCGATCAATCGAGATGTGGCATTTCACGTGTAGCCAAAAATGTATGTTTTATTATAATACATTGAATTGTATTTAATATGAATTCAATTTATTTTCTTTCCCCGTGTTTTTCCCGAAGCGGATGACGTCATCGTCTAATACAGTTAAAATACTACAGTTATTTCTTTTCTCTCTTGCGCGTGCTTTTTGCAATCTTCGATCCGTTTTTACTGTAACTTTGATGGAATAAATAAGATGATATTCTGGCTTCACTAAAGTTGTTTACCGATATTTTATCCTTAATTTTTCTTTAGAAGTTTAAACCTGCATCTAAAAAGTATTAGATATTACTAAAAAATGTTAGACTACTGTGCGAAATCATCACACGGGTTCACTGGTTAAAAATTAATTTAGTATCACGGTAAAATTTTCAAAATATAATTTTTGTTCTTGGGACAATGCACAATTATTCAGATTATTACACATTTACTCTTCCTGTGCTCGGTAGCAATGCTCGTAAGAAACCTGCATCTAAAGAGTATTAGATATTACTAAAAAAACCTTAGACTACTGTGCGAAATCCTCACACGGGTTCACTGGTTAAAAATTAATTTAGTATCACGGTAAAAGTTTCAAAATATAATTTTTGTTCTTGGGACAATGCACAATTATTTGGATTATTACACATTTACTCTTCCTGTGCTCGGTAGCAATGCTCGTAAGAAACCTGCATCTAAAGAGTATTAGATATTACTAAAAAAACCTTAGACTACTGTGCGAAATCCTCACACGGCTTCACTGGTTAAAAATTAATTTAGTATCACGGTAAAAGTTTCAAAATATAATTTTTGTTCTTGGGACAATGCACAATTATTTAGATTATTACACATTTACTCTTCCTGTGCTCGGTAGCAATGCTCGTAAGAAACCTGCATCTAAAGAGTATTAGATATTACTAAAAAAAACCTTAGACTACTGTGCGAAATCTTCACACGGGTTCACTGGTTAAAAATTAATTTAGTATCACGGTAAAATTTTCAAAATATAATTTTTGTTCTTGGGACAATGCACAATTATTTAGATTATTACCCATTTACTCTTCCTGTGCTCGGTAGCAATGCTCGTAAGAAACCTGCATCTAAAGAGTATTAGATATTACTAAAAAAAACCTTAGACTACTGTGCGAAATCTTCACACGGGTTCACTGGTTAAAAATTAATTTAGTATCACGGTAAAATTTTCAAAATATAATTTTTGTTCTTGGGACAATGCGCAATTATTTAGATTATTACCAATTTACTCTTCCTGTGCTCGGTAGCAATGCTCGTAAGAAACCTGCATCTAAAAAATATTAGATATTACTAAAAAAAACCTTAGACTACTGTGCGAAATCCTCACACGGGTTCACTGGTTAAAAATTAATTTAGTATCACGGTAAAATTTTCAAAATATAATTTTTGTTCTTGGGACAATGCACAATTATTTAGATTATTACACATTTACTCTTCCTGTGATCGGTAGCAATGCTCGTAAGAAACCTGCATCTAAAAAGTATTAGATATTACTAAAAAAACCTTAGACTACTGTGCGAAATCATCACACGGCTTCACTGGTTAAAAATTAATTTAGTATCACGGTAAAATTTTCAAAATATAATTTTTGTTCTTGGGACAATGCGCAATTATTTAGATTATTACCAATTTACTCTTCCTGTGCTCGGTAGCAATGCTCGTAAGAAACCTGCATCTAAAAAATATTAGATATTACTAAAAAAAACCTTAGACTACTGTGCGAAATCCTCACACGGGTTCACTGGTTAAAAATTAATTTAGTATCACGGTAAAATTTTCAAAATATAATTTTTGTTCTTGGGACAATGCACAATTATTTAGATTATTACCCATTTACTCTTCCTGTGCTCGGTAGCAATGCTCGTAAGAAACCTGCATCTAAAGAGTATTAGATATTACTAAAAAAAACCTTAGACTACTGTGCGAAATCTTCACACGGGTTCACTGGTTAAAAATTAATTTAGTATCACGGTAAAATTTTCAAAATATAATTTTTGTTCTTGGGACAATGCGCAATT
Organism: Maratus michaelseni; assembly: GCA_963931845.1. Lineage (NCBI taxonomy): Eukaryota > Metazoa > Arthropoda > Arachnida > Araneae > Salticidae > Maratus > Maratus michaelseni. The sequence goes on along the minus strand of OZ007595.1, from coordinate 156,469,951 downwards.
ATTTAGATTATTACCAATTTACTCTTCCTGTGCTCGGTAGCAATGCTCGTAAGAAACCTGCATCTAAAAAATATTAGATATTACTAAAAAAAACCTTAGACTACTGTGCGAAATCCTCACACGGGTTCACTGGTTAAAAATTAATTTAGTATCACGGTAAAATTTTCAAAATATAATTTTTGTTCTTGGGACAATGCACAATTATTTAGATTATTACACATTTACTCTTCCTGTGATCGGTAGCAATGCTCGTAAGAAACCTGCATCTAAAAAGTATTAGATATTACTAAAAAAACCTTAGACTACTGTGCGAAATCATCACACGGCTTCACTGGTTAAAAATTAATTTAGTATCACGGTAAAAGTTTCAAAATATAATTTTTGTTCTTGGGACAATGCACAATTATTTGGATTATTACACATTTACTCTTCCTGTGCTCGGTAGCAATGCTCGTAAGAAACCTGCATCTAAAGAGTATTAGATATTACTAAAGAAAACCTTAGACTACTGTGCGAAATCCTCACACGAGTTCACTGGTTAAAAATTAATTTAGTATCACGGTAAAATTTTCAAAATATAATTTTTGTTCTTGGGACAATGCACAATTATTTAGATTATTACACATTTACTCTTCCTGTGCTCGGTAGCAATGCTCGTAAGAAACCTGCATCTAAAGAGTATTAGATATTACTAAAAAAACCTTAGACTACTGTGCGAAATCCTCACACGGGTTCACTGGTTAAAAATTAATTTAGTATCACGGTAAAAGTTTCAAAATATAATTTTTGTTCTTGGGACAATGCACAATTATTTGGATTATTACACATTTACTCTTCCTGTGCTCGGTAGCAATGCTCGTAAGAAACCTGCATCTAAAGAGTATTAGATATTACTAAAAAAACCTTAGACTACTGTGCGAAATCCTCACACGGCTTCACTGGTTAAAAATTAATTTAGTATCACGGTAAAAGTTTCAAAATATAATTTTTGTTCTTGGGACAATGCACAATTATTTAGATTATTACACATTTACTCTTCCTGTGCTCGGTAGCAATGCTCGTAAGAAACCTGCATCTAAAGAGTATTAGATATTACTAAAAAAAACCTTAGACTACTGTGCGAAATCTTCACACGGGTTCACTGGTTAAAAATTAATTTAGTATCACGGTAAAATTTTCAAAATATAATTTTTGTTCTTGGGACAATGCACAATTATTTAGATTATTACCCATTTACTCTTCCTGTGCTCGGTAGCAATGCTCGTAAGAAACCTGCATCTAAAGAGTATTAGATATTACTAAAAAAAACCTTAGACTACTGTGCGAAATCTTCACACGGGTTCACTGGTTAAAAATTAATTTAGTATCACGGTAAAATTTTCAAAATATAATTTTTGTTCTTGGGACAATGCGCAATTATTTAGATTATTACCAATTTACTCTTCCTGTGCTCGGTAGCAATGCTCGTAAGAAACCTGCATCTAAAAAATATTAGATATTACTAAAAAAAACCTTAGACTACTGTGCGAAATCCTCACACGGGTTCACTGGTTAAAAATTAATTTAGTATCACGGTAAAATTTTCAAAATATAATTTTTGTTCTTGGGACAATGCACAATTATTTAGATTATTACACATTTACTCTTCCTGTGATCGGTAGCAATGCTCGTAAGAAACCTGCATCTAAAAAGTATTAGATATTACTAAAAAAACCTTAGACTACTGTGCGAAATCATCACACGGCTTCACTGGTTAAAAATTAATTTAGTATCACGGTAAAATTTTCAAAATATAATTTTTGTTCTTGGGACAATGCGCAATTATTTAGATTATTACCAATTTACTCTTCCTGTGCTCGGTAGCAATGCTCGTAAGAAACCTGCATCTAAAAAATATTAGATATTACTAAAAAAAACCTTAGACTACTGTGCGAAATCCTCACACGGGTTCACTGGTTAAAAATTAATTTAGTATCACGGTAAAATTTTCAAAATATAATTTTTGTTCTTGGGACAATGCACAATTATTTAGATTATTACCCATTTACTCTTCCTGTGCTCGGTAGCAATGCTCGTAAGAAACCTGCATCTAAAGAGTATTAGATATTACTAAAAAAAACCTTAGACTACTGTGCGAAATCTTCACACGGGTTCACTGGTTAAAAATTAATTTAGTATCACGGTAAAATTTTCAAAATATAATTTTTGTTCTTGGGACAATGCGCAATTATTTAGATTATTACCAATTTACTCTTCCTGTGCTCGGTAGCAATGCTCGTAAGAAACCTGCATCTAAAAAATATTAGATATTACTAAAAAAAACCTTAGACTACTGTGCGAAATCCTCACACGGGTTCACTGGTTAAAAATTAATTTAGTATCACGGTAAAATTTTCAAAATATAATTTTTGTTCTTGGGACAATGCACAATTATTTAGATTATTACACATTTACTCTTCCTGTGATCGGTAGCAATGCTCGTAAGAAACCTGCATCTAAAAAGTATTAGATATTACTAAAAAAACCTTAGACTACTGTGCGAAATCATCACACGGCTTCACTGGTTAAAAATTAATTTAGTATCACGGTAAAAGTTTCAAAATATAATTTTTGTTCTTGGGACAATGCACAATTATTTGGATTATTACACATTTACTCTTCCTGTGCTCGGTAGCAATGCTCGTAAGAAACCTGCATCTAAAGAGTATTAGATATTACTAAAGAAAACCTTAGACTACTGTGCGAAATCCTCACACGAGTTCACTGGTTAAAAATTAATTTAGTATCACGGTAAAATTTTCAAAATATAATTTTTGTTCTTGGGACAATGCACAATTATTTAGATTATTACACATTTACTCTTCCTGTGCTCGGTAGCAATGCTCGTAAGAAACCTGCATCTAAAGAGTATTAGATATTACTAAAAAAACCTTAGACTACTGTGCGAAATCCTCACACGGGTTCACTGGTTAAAAATTAATTTAGTATCACGGTAAAAGTTTCAAAATATAATTTTTGTTCTTGGGACAATGCACAATTATTTGGATTATTACACATTTACTCTTCCTGTGCTCGGTAGCAATGCTCGTAAGAAACCTGCATCTAAAGAGTATTAGATATTACTAAAAAAACCTTAGACTACTGTGCGAAATCCTCACACGGCTTCACTGGTTAAAAATTAATTTAGTATCACGGTAAAAGTTTCAAAATATAATTTTTGTTCTTGGGACAATGCACAATTATTTAGATTATTACACATTTACTCTTCCTGTGCTCGGTAGCAATGCTCGTAAGAAACCTGCATCTAAAGAGTATTAGATATTACTAAAAAAAACCTTAGACTGCTGTGCGAAATCCTCACACGGGTTCACTGGTTAAAAATTAATTTAGTATCACGGTAAAATTTTCAAAATATAATTTTTGTTCTTGGGACAATGCGCAATTATTTAGATTATTACCCATTTACTCTTCCTGTGCTCGGTAGCAATGCTCGTAAGAAACCTGCATCTAAAAAATATTAGATATTATTAAAAAAAACCTTAGACTACTGTGCGAAATCCTCACACGGGTTTACTGGTTAAAAATTAATTTAGTATCACGGTAAAATTTTCAAAATATAATTTTTGTTCTTGGGACAATGCACAATTATTTAGATTATTACACATTTACTCTTCCTGTGATCGGTAGCAATGCTCGTAAGAAACCTGCATCTAAAAAGTATTAGGTATTACTAAAAAAACCTTAGACTACTGTGCGAAATCATCACACGGCTTCACTGGTTAAAAATTAATTTAGTATCACGGTAAAAGTTTCAAAATATAATTTTTGTTCTTGGGACAATGCACAATTATTTGGATTATTACACATTTACTCTTCCTGTGCTCGGTAGCAATGCTCGTAAGAAACCTGCATCTAAAAAGTATTAGTTATTACTAAAAAACTTTAGAATACTGTGCGAAATCCTCACACGGGTTCACTCGTTGAAAATTTAGTATCACAGTAAAAGTTTCAAAATAAAATTTTGTTCATGGGACAATGCACAATTGTTTAGATTACTACCCATTCCCTCTTTCCTGTGCTCGGTAGCAATGCTGTAAAAAACCATTACCTTGTACGCTAAGGTTACGCTAAGCTTAAGTAGCTCCGTCATAAGAAATTCATTCTAAAAATTATACGCGAGTCTAAAAGGTTGGGATCCACTGTCTTAATATATTATTCAGGACTCGCATGCGTTCATACATTTTTATACCTTTGCTACCACTATTTTAAAGTTATAATCTTCCTTTTAAATGCTAAAGTTGTAAATTAACAACATAATACAAATTAAAATAACTTTCATTAGTTGTTTTACATGTTTCAACTCTTTCCGAGTCATTTTCAAAAACAAAATGAGAATATTCCAAAATTGCACGGGCTTTGAGGTTATTATTTTCATGTACTTTTTTAAAAATTACGCACGTTATCTATTACTTTTTTACTTGGTTGTTTATTTTCATATCTGTAACCATGGAGTAACTCGAGCCACAGTTTCGGTAAGTTAAAATATGCCGCATCGTTACATATTGTATTTTTGCGTGTTAGTATCTCTATGGTTTCTTTTATTATGGATGGATAGTATAGACTGGAGGGAAATATTATTTTACTTTCATTGAAATTTATTTGTAAGGTTTCTTCTTGATATAATCTTGCTAGGGCTGTAGTTTTTCTATTATATTTAATATCAGCTATATGCTCTTTTTTCCTGTAATTAATAATAATTACAATAATTAATTATTAATTAATAATAATTAATAAATAATAACTTCAAAACCCGTGCAATTTTGGAATATTCTCATTTTGTTTTTGAAAATGACTTGGAAAGAGTCGAAACATGTAAAACAACTAATAAAAGTTATTTTAATTTGTATTATGTTGTTAATTTACACCTTTAGCATTTAAAAGGAAGATATTATTACAAGGTGTTACAATTTATTATATTGTTATAATCTTCATTGAAATACAGATTTAAATGCTTAAGTGATAAAAGTTGAACACAAAAGGGTTATAAAAACCTTTTATATAATGATCTACATGTTTCAATCGCAGAAACGGCGCCATTATCAAGATCTACAACAATAAACAAACTAATCTCGCAAAATTTTGAAAATAAACTTGAAAAAAAAAAACACGAGATCATATATGTAATAAAAGCAGGTGCTTAAAATAGTCAACTGTAAACGTGAAAATTAATATTTGCTCATTGTTTGTTTAAAATTAAAAAATACCTCGTACCAAATTTTAGGTAATTTAAATGAGCTTGATTCATTGCATATGTTTTCGTTAGGCATATAGATTTCGATTGATTCACGGATAATAGATGGAAAATATAGTCTTGATGGATAAATTGTTTTGCTATTTTTAAAATCAATTTTTAAAGTATCGGTCCTATGTAGTCTTGCCAATGCTGTAGTACTTCTGCCACATTTTATATCTGTTCTATGCTCTTTTAATCTTGTTTTAAACTTTCTAGATGTCATTCCTATATAATATTGCAATGTTGCATCTGCTCTGGTGAACGAGATTTCATAACACCTGATAGTTGATATGACTCTATTAGGTCTATTTTCTTACAAACTACACTTTTTAATTTTATGGATGGTTTTGCGATAATGTGGCACGAGGTATTTTTAATTTAAAAAAAATATTTATTGCAAAACTATTCATAAAATTAAAAAGTGTAGTTCAATAAGGAAATATTAATTTTCACGTTTACAGTTGAATATTTTAAGCACCTGCTTTTATTGCATATATGATCTCGTGGTTTATGTTTTTAAAGTTTATTTTCAAAAATTTTGAAGAATGTTTATAGTTGTAAATCTTGATAATGGCGCCGTTTGTGCGTTCGAAACATGTCGATCATTATATTAAAAGGTCTTTATAAGCCTTTTTATGTTCTGTTTGTATCACTTAAGAATTTATATCTATATTTTAATGATAATTAGTGATTTGATATTATATTATTTTAGTCCTCATATTAGATTCCTTTAACATTTGAAAAAGAAATGTATTACCCAAAATTTTTTGTTTTAAAATAGTGGTAGAAAAGTAGAAAATTTTACGAGCGCTGCGAATCCTGTGCTATTTTACCTAGAATAACACATATAAATTGTAATAGTCCGGGAAAATAGTCGAATAAAAAATAAATAAATACATAGTCATTTTTAATTACTTAAAATTTGTAATTGTAGAACTTCAACTTAATGACGAGGAAAACTTTTATATATATATATAAGGTGTGTGACCAGCTAGACATAGCAATTATTTGATTTCTAAATTAAATGTATCAATATTTGCATTAAATCGTCGCTGAAAAATTAATTATTTCTATAGATTTACTCGATACATTAAGTAATGATGAAATTAGATGTAAACAAATAAAGAAATATTTAAATTAGACTAGATGAAAACAAATTAAATATACAGAAGCTCACCTTAACTATTTTAAACATGAAACATTCAAAATTCGTTTCATGTTCAAGAAATGAAGTATTTGCTTTCATCAGTAATTTCATCCTGGAAAATTCGATTTACTAAAATAAATATCCATGTAAAATGTCTATTTTCAATAAGTTTCTAGCTTATTTATGAAAATACACGGTTTTTCGGAATTGCTCATAAGGGCTTTAAACATAAGTAAGCTTGCTTCTCTTCAATCAGGATCAATTTGTCTTATTCAAATCTTATTTGACAAAAAATCAATATTATATTTTGGAATCTTGGAATTATTTTATAGAATATGAATGTAGATTTGATTTGTTTCAAGAAGCCCTGATTTGAGTTCATTTAACAAACATTCCATTGAATATTCGATATTGGAAAGAATATATTTATTCAAAGTTATTTCACAATAATCTGTTTCATATATCAGTATACTGTAAAACAAGTTGGAAATTGTATATCAAACATGACAAATGAGGTGCGTTCGTAACTATAACTAGTTTTATAAATATTTATATTTATATTTATATAATAAAATAAGTACATTTTAAGTTGGCAACATTTTATCTTTTGTTGCCATTTACTGAAAATTCAAATGGGAAACTTAAGCCTAGCTTTGCAAATTTTTAAACTTGATAACCATATTTAGACTATTTTTTCATTTAATATCTATTTCACCGGAAATATCTATCCAAAAAACTGTCTGTAGATTATAGAATTGCTATAATTAAACAATTTTAGTATACAAATTCAGTTTTTAAATCCAGTAATACGGAAATAGTAACACTCCATCTTAAATAGGACGTAATCCCCATGGCAACCTAGAATGATTACCTATCATGGGATATCATTGAATTACTTATGATAGGATTTAACAGAATTTAAAAAAACTTTTATTAATAACTTTTTAAGTTTTGATTCGATTTTCATAAAATTTGAAATGACTCTACAAAATTCTGCAACGATTATATATATATTAAATTTCAAACCATTCGGTTGGGGAGTTTCTGCGCTGTTATATGTAGACAGACGGACGGACCAGACGACGAATATAGGTGCTACGTATTTATATAATTACGAACGCACCTAAAAAGACAGATGTGTCTTAATCTATAATAAAATATAATATAACAACGAACGATAATACACAAAAATCTCTTTCGAATTACTAACAATTCCGAAAAGCGTTATTTACACAGAGAAAAATAAAATCCAATTTGGGTCGAATTTTTCTTGGGTATGTGCCGAAATTGGGTCATGCCTGTTTTGGTTACCACTGTGTATCCGTTTTGGGCACTGTTAAATACCTATTTCCAAGCAAAAAAAAAAATTTTTTATAGTTCATTTACAAGTTTATTTACAGGCACATACAAAAGAATTCCATTACATTATGGTCTATGGAGAAAAATCATTAGTGGCGCATTTTATGGATGTTACGCTATTTCAAACATGATGAAATTAATATGCATTACGGAGGTGGACTACAGGATGCGTTTACCGGAGTATACAATTAGTAGCATTTACAGTTCAATTACAGGGACGTACAAAATAATTCCTTTACATTATGATCTATGGTGAATAATAGTTTCCTGTGCATTTTGAACATGTTATGATACTTGAAGCATAAGGGCCACTAAGGTTCAATACAACTTACTTTCTATGGATTATGGAGTGCGTAGGATTTATCGATCTACAGAGATGCACAAGTTTATTCAGTTAAAGAAATTGACTATGATTGGTAAATGCTAGAAGTGCTCTTTCCGTTGTGATATGCATTTTTATGTAATTTATTAGTGTATTACGTGTTGTTTACAAATTCTACAGATCATATACAGAGCTGCACGAAAGACTTCGAATATGCACTGTAAAATATGACCAATGTTTCTTATTTTATGAAAATATACTATAACCACGAATGAAAATATAATATAATCTTCCGAGTTATCCGAAATTCCGAATAGCGTGTTCCATTGTCTTTTGATTCCCCAGAAACCAACACATTTCCAAAATTTAAAGAGTCATTTATAAAAACAAAGTATTTTTCGCTGCCCGTATTTTTCAGAAACGTTTCCGAAGGGTTTTTATAGTGTATTAATTAGTGGCCTCAGCCTAGAATACCTATTTTTCGAATGTCATCAATTCTCAAATAAACGTTTTCAGCCGCATAAGTTAATTTATACATGAAAGAGTAAAGAAATAATCTTAATTTTAATATTATTGTTAACGCTGTTAATTTTGCATGTTTGTCTGTTAAGCATATTTTTTGAGCATGAAAATGTTTATTTGGGAATTGATAGCATTCGAAAAACAGGTATTCCAGGCTGAGGTTACTAATTAATACACTATAAAAACCCTTCGGAAATGTTTCTGAAAATAAGAGCAGCGAAAAACACATTGTTTTTATAAATAATTCTTTAAATTTTGGAAATGTATTGGTTTCTGGGGATTCGAAAGACAATGGAACACGCTATTCGGAATTTCGGATAACTCAGAAGATTGTATTATATTTTCGTTCGTGGTTATAGTATATTTTCATAAAATAAGAAACATTGATCATTTTTTACAGTGTGGTAAATCATTGTATATATGTATTGAAGTGGTATACATACATAAATGTTTGGAAGAAACTTGCAAGTGTTTGCCTACTGCGCGACATTATTATCGCATTTAAAGGTATGCAGATTATTAATGCAGCTGTATCGAGCCTATGTTAAATGGGCTAACTAAACTTTGGATAAGATATTCGTTTCTCATTTGAGACACTCTGCCACTGTATCTCACGAGAGAGGAAAGAAATGATCTCATTCAACTCTCCTATAATAGATTACAGGAGTCCTCATTCAAAAGGATGATTGTAATAGAATTTTCACTGGCGAGAATATCAGAATATACCGTCTGATATCGTCAAAGTCTGCTTGTGTTTAGCACAACATATCTCTGTGAATGTGCTTTTTCCCCTTTCGTTGCATGAAAAACAAATACAGGAATA